>ONZH01021813.1:0-457049 GCA_900303285.1 Rhinella marina
GGACAGGTACAGAAGTCTCACTGAGAGTTTCAGAAATTGTTTAATTGCAGCAATTGCATCAAAAGGTTGTGCAACAAACTATTAAAATTATTCTGTTGAACCACAGTTCAAAAGCAACGTCTGATCTTCATTAGTTGATTTTCAGTAAATTTTTATTTTATTTCCGTTTCAAGTTATTTCAGTGACCATTGTGGGTTTTTCTTTCTTTGACGGCAGGGTACCAACAATTTTGTCCATGTGTGTATATTCAGTTCTAGTGAGGTGCAGAAACTTTTCAGTGAACTTTTCAGAGCCAGCACATGTTCCTATAATGCTGTGAATTTTTCTTAGTAATCTACACCATGATTCTTTGAAGATGAAATGCACAAACTTATTAAGCATAGCAAATTATGAAACTACTATTAAAACTGCTGGAGAAGGTATTACACAGTCGAGCGCTTTCACTTTATTGCAAATTATGTCGCTAAGTGGGGCATCATCTTTAAGATGTACACGATAAAGATAATTAAAATTCGGAGAGGATTGCGGCTGTGACTGTGTGTTTACTGAACTCATCTCTCGCCGCCCTCATTCCACTTCCATCTCAGTCACATAAACATTTGTCAATCAAACGTAAGGCTCTACTCTTCAGTGCTCCCAGATCTGAATAATCAGCAATGGTACACGGCGCTGGAAGAAGCATCCATATACTCGGATTAGTCACAGTAGATGTTCATCAAGAGTTCACAATAAAATATACATTGTCACGGAATAACAAACCGGAGGCTTCCATTCTGCAAGTTGAATAGAAAGGTTTGATATACACCTCTTAAAAATCTATCTATCTATCTTTCTATCTATCTCTCTATCTATCACAAATTACAATTCACATCCTACAGACAAAAATTCAATCAAGCATGCAAAACAGATACAGGCCCGGACTGGCAATCTGGTTTTCTGGGTACATTCCTGATGGGTCACCTGGTAATTTTTTGTTAAAAAGCGGTATTGGCACAATTTTCACATAGCATTAAAAACACTAGAACTTTACGATGGTTTATGTAGAAATCATCCCTATTTATATTTCAACTTGCTGTTTTTATGTGTTTTTGTGCAAATCGTAGCAGAATCTCAAAATTTTATGGATCCAGAAGTAAGGACTTTTGGCGACATACTAATCATAGACATAGGAAACTGTGGAGCAGTATCTGAGAAAAAGGGGGGGGGGATTTAGAACAATATATGAGAAAGTTGTGGTGGGGTCAAGTAGGAAAGGTAAGGGATAACTATGGGGAACAGTATATGGGAAAGGTGGCAGCTCACCATGGAAAGTAGTTTGTGAGTTGGGGGTGGACCATGGGGAGCATTATGTGAGAAAGTGGGGAACACCTTGGAGAATGTGATGTGAGCAAAAGAGGTGAGTCACCATGAGGAGCATTATTGGGGCCAATGAGGAGCATTATGTGAAAAGGGGGAGTATGGGAAGCAGTGTCAGAAATGGGATTTGTATCATAAGGAGCAGCATGTGACACGGGGAACCATTGGGAGAAGCATGTGAAAAAGAGAGGGAGAGGGTGTGTGAGTGTAATGTTTGTTCCTTATGTTTATGAAGTGTAGTGTATGTAGTGTCTTTGTGTGACTGGCAAATAGTGGAGTCTATGATTAGATTTGTTTGGCTTGAATTTCTTTAGGGTCCTGATGTAAGGTCTGTGTAGCAAGAGGAAACGACCAAGCAAAGCAAAATTCGCTGTAGCGCATGTTCTGCACCGCTTTCAGTCATATGAGTGGGGTTTGGGTGCCAGGCTGGTTTTTAGTAAATGGATGTGAAGGAAAGAACTCCTTCTATGTGACTGGTTGCAGGGAGACCTAAGGGAATGATTTGGAAGATCTTTCAGATGATCAGTTGCCAGAAAAAGTAACATAGTCAGAGCCAATGTTGGTGACAATGGCAGGTCTACCCTGTTTTCAAGCAGAACGCCATGCACAAGTGTTATATCTACTGTAATATACAACTAGTAAAGGAAAAGTAAAGTATCAAAAAAGCCAAAGCTCACCAAACTAGAATTTTAGTGAGTTGGCAAAATTTTGTGTGAGTATATAAGGTTTGTGATGAGCGCACTCAGCATCCGGTTCCTATTATGTTAGTTTATTAACACAATATATAAAATACAAAAATATAAAAAAATAATAATAAATACAGTATGTTCAAATTAAGTGTCAAAATATATCAAAATTATCTAAATATTTTAAAATACCATATTAAACTGACATACCAGCGCTGGGAAATGAAATTAAATAAAATATCTGTCACAAATAACTTAAATAAATATCAGAAATAAATGTCAAAAATAAATAGACAATATATCCTCAATATTTCTGTCTAATGTCCAGTATATCCATATATGTTCTTATTAATAGATGAATCCAATATTGTCCAATATACAAGATTAATGCATCAGTGTGCACCTTTATAGAATAATAGCGCTCCCTTTAGAGATCAGTAGATCCTATGTTCTCCAGTACATATATATTTATAGTTCTTCAACATGTACTCTCCTTCAGCGTGTATTTGTGCCCCAAATTTGATGGTCCCAATAGGTGTGTTATAAATACTATATACTGGTAATGTATCAAATGCTAGATATAGTGTACTAGCATGCGGCGTATAGCGGTCTCTCAGATTATAATATAAACTCTGCTTTCATCATATATTCTGTCCCGTAACATGGTATAGTATAATTGTAGAGTAAAACAAAGTTGCAGAGAAATCAAAGAGTAGGTTAATTCTCCTTCTACTTTACCAATCCTGCGCTGGGGGATCGTGGAGCTGGCCGCCCGTTGTGTTGCGGACGAGGGATCGTGATTCCCGATGTTCACAGTGTTGTTAATGGTTCTTAGAGCTTGAAAGCGCTGGCGTCCCATATGGCGTCCCACGTGGGTTCCCGCGCGCCTTTTCAAAACGGAGTTTCCCCCTGCCGGGTATCTTTGCAGCTGGACGCTGGAAACGTAGATCCCGCCGGTGTTTGTTTGAACTGTTATAATGAATGGTGCACTTGGTATCCTTGTAAATAAATCAGCATATTATTACCAAGGTAAATTCAGAAGTTCAAGGACTATACTTCTGTTCTGTCTTTAAAAGAGATCCACAGGGATGTTATTAACCAAACGCGTTTCGGGACTGCTTATCACTCCTGTCCCTTCCTCAGTGGTGTATAGATCCCTGTTTCTTTTTGAGCATATATATATATATAGACCATCCTCAATTTCCTCCTACTTTGGGGTAGGTTGAAAGAGATGGACTGGTTTTGTTTTTATCCTGTGGATCTGGGATTGGGATTTGCATGCTACTATTGTCTTCTAGATATCTGTATGATCAAGTATAGGGTCTACAAGTCTCTAAATTGTTTTTTATAGTATAGAGAGTACATAAAGATAAAAATAAAACATGATACTCAGTATACTCTATGTCATATAATATGAATAAAATTACAATTACATATAACATGAATAAAATTACAAAACATACTGCAATAATATAAAAGATAATAAAGTAAATAAATATATATATAGAACCAATATATGATATTGGGCTGATTCTATATCAAAATACATAAAGTTAATATATGTATAAAATCGTATATATATATAAATTCTATGGAGACTTCTGTCTTAGGTGAGTATTCTACATTGTTCTTTTGTTTTTTATTCTTTATTTTTTGTTTATTTATTTGTATTTCTTTCTCCTTTTTTCTTTCTTTTTCTTTTTAGGTGAGGAATTGTCGGGATTAGGATTCTCTTCAGGATTGAAGTATAGGGATGGGGGCCTCCCGGGGAGAGGAGATCGAGGTGCTGGGAATACCAGCCGGACCTCGATGTCCCGTCCCCAAAGGGCACCCACCCCAGTTCTACAGAAATCCGAAGATTTCCATTTCAGCATTCAGTCCGTAAGGTAACATAGTGTCAAATTCAAATATTTTTCTTGATTCCAATCTAGACATGTTGTTTATGTGGTCTCCGCCCCTCCATTGTTTGGCAACTCTCTCCAATGCTACAAAGGTGAGATGTTTTGGATTCTTGTTGTGTACGTCTTTAAAATGTTTAGATACAGTGTGTAGTTCGTAACCTTTCCGGATATTATTGATATGTTCTGCAATTCTTTTCTTTAATGGTCTTTTAGTTCTCCCAATGTATTGTTTATTGCATGTACACTGAAGGAGATAAATAACATTAGTGGAGTTGCAGGTTAAGCATTCCGTTATAGTTTGATCATGTGAGTTCCTTGTGGAGGTTACTTTTGTTATTTTGTTCGGAAAGAATTTAAATACATTACCTCGACTCAGAAACGTCTTCCCATCTTTTATTGTTTACCCAAAGTACACAAAAACTTACACAACCCACCTGGTAGACCAATCATTTCTGGTATCGGTTCCATTACATCAAATCTATCACAGTACTTAGATAAAATATTACAACCTACGGTAAAATTAATTTCATCATACATAAAAGACTCAACAGATATCATTTATACATTAGAACAGTTAAAATTTGAACCCCATTGGATCATAGGGACCATTGATGTGAACTCATTATAAACCTCCATAAACCACGAATTGGGCATCCAAGCCATAAAAAGATACCTCTCTGAAAATGATACCTTTCAAGGTGAACAAATTGAATTCATATTGGAAGGAATTCATTTCATATTGACACACAATTATTTTTATTTTGAGTCCAGTTACTACATCCTATTGCAAGGTACAGCTATGGGGACCAGATTCGCCCCCAGTTATGCAAACATATTTATGTCCCAATGGGAAAAAGACATCATAAGCCCCAAACTGGGGACGAGTCTGGTCCTCTGGTGCAGATATATAGACGACATCATCTTCGTCTGGCAGGACACAAAAGAAGAACCGACAAATTTCCTTGATAACCTAGATAATAATAAGTATAATTTAACCTTCACTAGTAAAGTCAACGAATTACAAACAGAGTTTTTAGACTTATGTATAACCACTCAAGGGAATAAAATAATATGCAACACATATCAGAAAGATGTTTCAAAGAACAGTTACATATTATTTAAAAGTTGCCATCTCCCACGTTGACTCATTAACATCCCAACAAGTCAATTTAGAAGAATTAAAAGAAACTGTACAGAAATTGAGAAATTTGAGGAGGAAGCTCAAAAAATGAGTGCAGAATTTACTAGGAAAGAATAGCCTCTTAAAATAGTAGAAAAATCTTTAAATAAGGTCAGGCAGATGAAAAGGGAAAATTTCTTCAAATCAAAAATAAATATGTCATCGGAATTAGAAAAAGAAGCAGAAATAAGATTGATATTACCATTTAGCACCCAATACAAATCAATAGAAAGAATAGTCAAAAAACATTGGCCTATACTGACCAAAGCCAAGATAGTAGGTCCCCTACTATCTGAAACCCCATCAATCATTTACACTAAAGCCCCAAATTTGGGCATAAAAATAGCACCAACTGTAAAAAATAAAAACCCAAACAAAAAACAAACTTGGTTAAATACAAAAGGGTTTTACAGATGTGGAGTTTGCAACAACTGCAAAACTACATCCTTTCCGAACAAAATAACAAAAGTAACCTCCACAAGGAACTCACATAATCAAACTATAACGAAATGCTTAACCTGCAACTCCACTAATGTTATTTATCTCCTTCAGTGTACATGCAATAAACAATACATTGGGAGAACTAAAAGACCATTAAAGAAAAGAATTGCAGAACATATCAATAATATCCGGAAAGGTTACGAACTACACACTGTATCTAAACATTTTAAAGATGCACACAACAAGAATCCAAAACATCTCACCTTTGTAGCATTGGAGAGAGTTGCCAAAAAATGGAGGGGCGGAGACCACATAAACAACATGTCTAGATAGGAATCAAGAAAAATATTTGAATTTGACACTATGTTACCTTATGGACTGAATGCTGAAATGGAAATCTTCGGATTTCTGTAGAACTGGGGTGGGTGCCCTTTGGGGACGGGACATCAAGGTCCAGCACCTCGATCTCCTCTCCCTGGGAGGCCCCCATCCCTATACTTCAATCCTGAAGAGAATCCTAATCCCGACAATTCCTCACCTAAAAAGAAAAAGAAAAAGAAAGAAAAAAGGAGAAACAAATACAAATAAATAAACAAAGAATAAAGAATAAAAAAAAAGAACAATGTAGAATACTCACCTAATACAGAAGTCTCCATAGAATTTATATATATACGATTTTATACATATATTAACTTTATATATTTTGATATAGAATCAGCCCAATATCATATATTGGTTCTATATATATATTTATTTACTTTATTATCTTTTATATTATTGCAGTATGTTTTGTAATTTTATTCATATTATATGTAATTGTAATTTTATTCATATTATATGACATAGAGTATACTGTGTATCATGTTTTATTTTTATCTTTATGTACTCTCTATACTATAAAAAACAATTTAGAGACTTGTAGACCCTACTGTATACTTGATCATACAGATACCTAGAGGACAATAGTAGCATGCAAATCCCAATCCCAGATCCACAGGATAAAACAAAACCGGTCCATCTCTTTCAACCTACCTCAAAATAGGAGGAAATTGAGGATGGTCTATATATATATGCTCAAAAGAAACAGGGATCTATACACCACTGAGGAAGGGACATGAGCGATAAGCAGTCCTGAAACGCGTTTGGTTAATAACATCCCTGTGGATCTCTTTTAAAGACAGAACAGAAGTATAGTCCTTGAACTTCTGAATTTACCTTGGTAATAATATGCTGATTTATTTACAAGGATACCAAGTGCACCATTCATTATAACAGTTCAAACAAACACCGGCGGGATCTACGTTTCCAGCGTCCAGCTGCAAAGATACCCGGCAGGGGGAAACTCCATTTTGAAAAGGCGCGCGGGAATCCACGTGGGACGCCATATGGGACGCCAGCGCTTTCAAGCTCTAAGAACCATTAACAACGCTGTGAACATCGGGAATCACGATCCCTCGTCCGCAACACAACGGGCGGCCAGCTCCACGATCCCCCAGCGCCAGGATTGGTAAAGTAGAAGGAGAATTAACCTGCTCTTTGATTTCTCTGCAACTTTGTTTTACTCTACAATTATACTATACCATGTTACGGGACAGAATATATGATGAAAGCAGAGTTTATATTATAATCTGAGAGACCGCTATACGCCGCATGCTAGTACACTATATCTAGCATTTGATACATTACCAGTATATAGTATTTATAACACACCTATTGGGACCATCAAATTTGGGGCACAAATACACGCTGAAGGAGAGTACATGTTGAAGAACTATAAATATATATGTACTGGAGAACATAGGATCTACTGATCTCTAAAGGGAGCGCTATTATGCTATAAAGGTGCACACTGATGCATTAATCTTGTATATTGGACAATATTGGATTCATCTATTAATAAGAACATATATGGATATACTGGACATTAGACAGAAATATTGAGGATATATTGTCTATTTATTTTTGACATTTATTTCTGATATTTATTTAAGTTATTTGTGACAGATATTTTATTTAATTTCATTTCCCAGCGCTGGTATGTCAGTTTAATATGGTATTTTAAAATATTTAGATAATTTTGATATATTTTGACACTTAATTTGAACATACTATATTTATTATTATTTTTTTTATATTTTTGTATTTTATATATTGTGCTAATAAACTAACATAATAGGAACCGGATGCTGAGTGCGCTCATCACAAACCTTATATACTTACATTTATCTTTTTTTGGCAAAGGGTATAGCCAAGTGATTTGTAGCACCCCAAATCCGTCATTAATTATTTGGTGAGCCACCAATATTCATTTTGTCTGATCTTTTGTGTGAGGCCATCTCTCTGGCACCTCAAAAGGAAGAAATGAATTAAGATGGTGTAGTAATGCCCTCTAGTTCAATGGTAGTAGGTTTTGAGCCTAGACACCATTTTTCCAATGCAATTATGCAGAAAACTGGTGTGATTGCATTGACAAATACATTTTTTCCACAATTTACAGATATAGCCACCTTATTTTAACTAGCTTAATGCGCTAATGCAACAAAACTGTTAATTACAGTAATACAACAAATTGAATTAAAGTTACCGGCTAGTGTCAAAATAATGCTGGCAAAATCTGTATATGAATATAGCTTGGCTGGTAATGCCCTGATAAATGGACGTACTGCCGGGTGAGTAATAATGTGACAATATAAAGGATCATTTTCATGACAGAATCCATCTTCCATTGATTCTAAAATCCACTAAATGCATAAACTTGTTCTCTTTTTAGTATCTTGAAATACAGTTTTATTAATGACTTGTGCTACGATATGGCGCTGACCTTTGGCAGATAGATAAAACTATTTTCAGGAGTTAGAAGGATTGATTTTTATTTTTTTTTTTACTGTGTGAGCTTCATCCAAAACAATTAATAGACATTTCAGAAACTGCTTGACTTTAATGATCAACTCTGATGATTTACTGAACTTGCAAAGTTGGACTGGCCCATCAGAGTTCCAGAAAATCCTCTGGTGGGTTCAGGCTCTGGCTGAACTACAGTGGCATGCAAAAGTTTGGGCACCCCTAGTCAAAATTGCTGTTATTACTGTGACTGTGAACAGTTCTCCAAAAAGCATAAAGCTAAACACACTTTTCAACATTTTAAACAATATCAGTGTATTTTTTTTTGCTTTTTATAATTTTAGAGTGAAAAAAACAAATGCAGTACCTTAGAAAAGTATGAGAAGTGAACCCCAATCCATCATCTGGAAATAGAAGGAGTATGGCGCAACTGCGAACCTACCAAGACATGGCCGTCCACCTAAACTGACAGCCCAGTCACTAATTAGAGAAGCAGCCAAGAGGCCCATGGTCACTCTGGAGGAGCTGCAGAGATCCATAGCTCAGGTGGGAGAATCTGTCCACAGGACAACTATTAGTTGTGTACTCCACAAATCTGGCCTTTACAGGAAGTGTGGTGAGAAGAAAGCCATTTATGAAAGAAAGCTAGGTATGTGTGGCTTAAAACTAACACTGCACATCACCCTGAACACACCATCCCCACCATGAAACATGTTGGTGGCAGCATCATGTTGTGGGAAGGTTTTTCTTCAGCAAAGAGAGAGAAGCTGGTCAGAGTTAATGGGAAAATGGATGAAGCTAAATACAGGGCAATCCTGGAGAAAAACCTGTGAGAGACTTGAAACTGGGGTGGAGGTTCACCTTCCAGCAGAACAACGACCCTAAACATACAGCCAGAGCTACAATGGAACGGTTTAGATCAAAGCAAATTCACGTATTAGTACGGCCCAGTTAAAGTCCAGACCTAAATCCCATTGAGAATCTGTGGCAAGATTTGAAAAATGGTGTTCACAGATGCTCTCCACACATATTTGCTACTTTGTATTTGTCTATCACATAACATTCCAATAAAATACATTTAAGTTTGTGGATGTAACATGAACAAATGTGGAAATGTTGAAGAGGTATGAATACTTTTTCAAGGCACTGTAGCTGTAAGTTAAATAAGGTGAACTTTACTTGACTCCTGTGGGGCAACAGACTTGGTGGTTAGAACAGTCTCTTACCAGGCAATAAGCTAAGTGGTTAAAGTCTCTTAGTTGGGGTAAGGATTAGTTAGAGGCAAAGGTTAATTAGGAACACTGCCTCACTAAGTGGCAACAGACAAAAATAACACAGTCCTTTTAAGATGACTGCATTTGCAGCTATTCACACATTTTCCTCTCCATAAGGTGCAGTACAGCACAATCTGCACAATCCAACAATTGCTGTATGCCATTTCTCATGACACACAGTATTGTACACAATATCTCACCCAATGTTGCTTAAAAGACCAAGGAGGTCTTGGTTACAGGCCTCAACATAACGCAGACCTTGCCTGCTTCTGAGATACATGGGCTGTATCCCTATCTATGCCCTGAGATCTTGTACCCTTATGACTAGTACAAATCACCTCCACTTGCTATCTGGCTGCACCCAGGAACATTAACATTTTGTTTTCCAGCAGCAGCTTTCCAGCTCATTATTCATTCTGCCTGCTACTGACATTAGGTCTACAGATCACATCACTCTTGTGGTACCCCAATTGGCATTTTCTCAATGGTGTAACCCCCCCACACAGCACATTGGTAACGTAACAGACACAGCGTATCATGCATTTATGCAAGACACGTGACAATTGTGGAGAGGCAAATCAAGCAAAACACATTGGCATAATGCAGGCTTGAGTCTTACATTAGTCCAACAAATGAACTTGATGGAGTTACCACTGCAAAAGGATCCAATGTTAACCCATGGCATCAGTTACAGCCTCTCTCTGTACGAGGGATTGCATTTCATTTCAACCCTCTGCCAAGAGAAGGTATCCCCTTGAAAAATTTTGCAACACTGTACTGCTTGCTGGCAGTGTCGGACTGGGTTGCCTAGGGCCCACCAATAAAATTTATTTTAGGGGCCCACCATACGGATACAGTCAAATATTATCTGCTCACATAGCAGCAAAATGCTACCAGATGATACAATATTGGGGTCCCTGCAGTAACTCTGAGAAGGTAGGTCCTGGGGAGAAGAGGACACTGGCGGCTTTCCTCTATACCTAGAAGTCATCTCAGCTCTGATTGTGTCAATAATAATAAACTGGGGAGTTTCTTTAATAAACTATACGTTTTTTATACGAACACAGGCTGGTTGAGGTGCTGTACATTGAATATATGTATGTAGTGCAGTCAGTCTACGGTGTTATGTGTCACTTGTGCAGGGGGTGGGAGACTAGGGGCCCACCTTGCTCAGGGGCCCACCAGGGGATTCACCTGTACCCCTGTGGGCCATTCTGAGCCTGCTTGCTGGTCTTGCTAAATATTCAGCCATCAGTAAATAAATTATTGGTGTCAGAAAAAGAAAATCCTGAATATGAATTGGCACTTATGTTGTATAAATCAGATGAATAGCTGAAGTGCAATGGAATACATTAAATTCTGCATTTTCACCCTACCTTTCTCTATGCTCCGCTATATGTGGGGACAGCCTATTAGCCTCTTAATAGACTTATGTTAGAAGCACCATATTTTGCTTTAAATCAGATGCTGCCACGCAGATGACAGATTTCCATACCTAGCTTCTTGCTGCGATGGAAGAAATTGCGAACTTAATTTATGTTTTATTTGTGCATATAAACATTACGCTGTCTGCATGTAAATTGGACGGGATGAGCGCTGAATGTGCTTCCATGAGCTGAAAACAGCAGTCTTCTCTTAATAGGGAAAATGAATGAAGGACCCCCGCAGCAAATCTAATGAACTCTTATAAATGGGAATCCCGGAGGCAGAGAGCAATCTGTAGCCGTCACCACCTTGGTGACTGGCTGCCACACACCGTGCTCTCCCTGAGATCTGACATTGACGCAGTAAAGAGTTGCAGAATGTGTTTTTAAAACCAGGGGGGGGGGAGGGGGATGTGACATTACACAGCGTACTGTATATTGTGCCTGAGTATATATATATTGTGCCTGAACGAAATTACATTCTATTCTATTAAAATCATATTTATGGCATAAGGTGATCTACACCTGCAATGCCGCTACCCTATAGGCCTTATAACACTCTTTTGATGCTTTTTATTAGTAATTGATTCTGAACAAAGCCTATTTTGGCCTTCAGGATGCTGCCCCATTTTTCAGATCTGCTATGTATCAATTTATGTGTGTAACGTAAAGTGAATTCGAAAGATTTGAGAATGAATAAGCTAACGCAGGCTAGATGAATAAGTATATTTACTAAGTGATTAAATATACTATAACACAAAGAAATCACATACAGAATAATAAAAAGTAAATGAACATCACTAGCCTAAATGGGGTGGAGACTCAGTCGATCATACTATAACCCATGGCTGTCTACCCCTGTTATAACACATGACCAACACCCCAGGGTGTACAAGAGAGATAGGGCAAACTTATTCACATCCTACCTAGAATGTAGAGCCTGGTAGAGTCCCCTGAAAGAAAGCAAGTAGCACAGTTTTAACCTGTTAGCCCCTCCTCCATTGTGCATCACGCATGTCTCTGAGATCACTCAGGAACAAGGTCTTATCAGCACAAGGGGGGAAAAGATTTATCTGTAACCTACTTTATTACTAGGGAAACTTATAAACTATTACACAGAGTATTAAACAGAATTAAAGTGGGAAAACCAATCAGTTACTTAAAAATACCCTTACAATACAATGTGGAATGCTTTTACTTATCCAATCAATTCTGAGATTGTCTTTTCTTGACACATTATACTTTTGTTAGTGGTAAATATGTAGGGTTTGGGTTTTTTTTGTTTTTTTTTACATATTAAAAAATATAACATGTAATTGAGAAAAAATGTATTATGTTTTTTAATAATGTAAAATATGAATAATTAATATTTACCACATTATGTTGGCATCATTGTTTAATCGTACATTTATTTTGACCTCAGCATCTAAGGGGTTATCTGGCCGGGATCAGAGCTCCAATGGCCACCGTTGCAGCAGAATGTCAGCTTAATTTCACTGTACAGTATGCCATTGCTAGGCTGTAAATGTATGGCATGGTGCAGGAACAAACAGGAAGGGGTTAAGTGGGTTTTCTTGGAAGATACTGTATATTAATGGCCTATCCTTAGAATCTAATATATAAAGCTGAGTGTATGTGTGTGTGTGTGTGTGTGTATGTCCGCTAAAGGAATCCGCACCGCTGCAGCTACAATCACAAAATTTGGCACACATGTACATCAGGTGTCCGGGAAGGTTTTAGAACAGTTTTCAACTCTCCAGGACGTACCGTTCCTGAGATATTCCCAAAAAATGCTTTAGCCAATAGTAGCCTGGTCACATGACCCTTATCAGCCAATAGATGCTCACAGGCACACATCAGGTTTCTATGACAACCTAGCCAGTTCACTGCTTTAGGTCTGCATTAAAGAGGCAGAGCACTGTGGATGACAATGGTAAATGGGTATTCCCGGTTACCATAACTATAACTTATGTTTTAGACTAACTCATCATCAATCATTACCTCATATAATGTAAATTTTACATATGTACTGTTCAGTAGTAATAAAAGATGTTTTCTTCCACTGCTACCCACCTTCCTCCTAAATTACTATGGCATCGACCTGTAATTCAGGCCACCGTCAAAAGAAGGACTTAAAAGCACCACCCCCAGATCCCACTAAGCCACACCCCTGACTCAGTCAGGCCACGCCCCTTCCATGCTGCATTTGACCGGGATTAAAAATATTGGTAAAAATCACCTTCTGTCAGCTGCATGGGTGGAGGGAGGGTGACTTTCTCCCTGCAGCTCATTGCTCAGACTGCACAGTGCTGCTGCTGAGAGTGCTGCTGCTGTGTCCATCCAGGCCCTGCGCATGACAGAGGACAGGGAGTCTGAAAGCCAGACCGTCCAGCCTAAAACAAGACCTCTGGCCACCCTAGTGGCAGGCTGATGTTAGGGTGGCCAGATGTCCGGCTTTAGGCTGGACAGTCCAGTTTTCTGGCTACCTGTTCTCCATCTGACACAGTGCCTGGACAGACACAGGGATGTCCACCCTTTCAGTAGCTCACACTCAGAGAGCTTCTCCTTCATGTCTTCATGGTGCCAGGGGGGGCGTGCCCTCATGTTTAGTGATGTGTCTTCATGGGAACTGGAGGCGCTGTTTCACATTTGGGGGAATGGCCGGTGAGGTCTGGCTTTCTGGGGTGAAGACAGTGGCCACTCTAGCTGCTGTGGAGGTCACAGTTAAAGGGGTGGGCTTCTGTAGAGGTTAGGGGGCAGTAGGTCACTGTTGAAGGGGCGGGCTGCTGTAGAGGTCACTGTTAAAGGGGCGGGCTGCTGTAGAGGTCACTGTTTAAGGGGCGGGCAGCTGTAGAGATCACTGTTAAAGGGGCGGGCTGCTGTAGAGGTCACTGTTAAAGGGGCGGGCTGCTGTAGAGGTCACTGTTTAAGGGGCGGGCAGCTGTAGAGGTCACTGTTTAAGGGGCGGGCAGCTGTAGAGGTTACAGTTAAAGGGGCGGGCTGCTGTAGAGGTCACTGTTAAAGGGGCGGACCGCTGTAGAGGTCTCTGTTAAAGGGGCGGGTCACTGTTAAAGGGGCGGGCTGCTGTAGAGGTCCGACACACACACACAAACAGTAAAAGAAATAAATTAAATATACCCGGGCGAAGCCGGGTCCTTCAGCTAGCAGGAAATAAATGTGTGATTGATGGGGGTTTGACCACATGGTCAGCAGAATGGGATGGAGATGTAGTACCGGGTACAGCCACATGAATGGATGCACCACTGAATCTGTATAAACAATGAAGGGGCCACAGCACTCAATGGAGTACTGCGGCTCTCTCTGTGAACAGTTAGGGCCCTGCAGATCAAACCTCTTCCAATGATACACTGATGGTCAACAAGATAGGCCATGAAGGTATAGCTGTAAAAACTTCAACTGTGCAGTCATACAGTATCTACCTACCCACACCGTAACCTATCATAAGTCTGCTTAACACAAGACAAATCAAATCCTGATTTTAACGGAATACCTTAAATATGTTTTAAACAAATACCTAACTTTTTTTTTTTAAAGGGAGTCTTTCACCTGATCTGAGCATCATAGACTGCTCAGATCAGGCTATAGACCACCTTATCCACGTTAAAACAATACCTTTGTTAAGGATGTCCCACGCTGTATTCCTCCAAAAAACACTTTTATTCCATATGCAAATGACCCCCCGCAAGTGCCCGGAAGCTTGGTTATACAGCAAGGAGCCCAAGCCCCCAGGCGATTTGAAAAGCAAACCCCTCCCTTTTCCATCCTTCGGCCCACCCCGCTTTAACATAATGTTCTCCTTCTTGCGCCGCTCTTCGGGTCCCCCGCGCATGCGCACTAGAATCCCATGGGCCTCTGCCTCTGGGAGTGGTTTGCTTTTCAAATCGCCCGGGGGCTTGGGCTCCTTGCTGTATAACCAAGCTTCCGAGCACTTGCAGGGGGTCATTTGCATATGGAATAAAAGTGTTTTTTGGCGGAATACAGCGTGGGACATCCTTAACAAAGGTATTGTTTTAACGTGGATAAGGTGGTCTATGGCCTGATCTGAGCAGTCTATGACGCTCAGATCAGGTGAAAGACTCCCTTTAAGTTGTTCTTTTTAAATAAAAGAGAATTTACTGTTAAAAAATACACAAAACATAGCAACAAAACAAAAAATGTATAAATATATATATATATATATATATATATATATACTGCATATATACTGTATATATACTTTATTTTAGTAAACAGTATAAATATACGCATTAGTTTCCAGTATTCATAGTGACCCTCTGTAATGGCTGTAATATACAGTAAAGCCACACTCTAAACTCAGTCTTGGCTACCCCGCAGACTAGCAAATTCGGGTGAGTTGAGAATGTATGTGTATTTAATGAGGAGACAGGAGAACTCTCAGGAGTCCTCTTAAAAAAAATGTGTAATCAGAAAATGACTTATTGTTCATATCACTTTTTTATGTTTAAAATATTTTTAAAGGGGTTTTCTCATCAGCTATTTTCAGCAGTCCCATATAAATGAATGGAAGGCAGCTGCGCATGCGCAGTGCACCCTCTACAACTTTTGTCTAATGGGATATGTCCCCATTAGAGATGAGCGAGCAGTGCTCGTTACGAGCACTATAACGCTCGGGTCCCGGGTGAAATGCCTGCAGGCATTGCGGATGCGTCCTCATCTGCATGTAAGTCAATGAGGACGGATCGTTTGGTATGACACTCATACCAAACGGTCCCCGTCCTCACCCGTCTTAAAGTCAGTGGGGACGGAACCGTTTGGTATGAGTGTCATACCAAACGATCCATCCTCATTGACTTACATGCAGATGAGGACGGATCCGCAATGCCTGCGGGCATTTCACACGGGACCCGAGCGTTACAGTGCTCGTAACGAGCACTGCTCGCTCATCTCTAGTCCCCATCAAGCAAAACATAACATTCTGCAGTTTTTGTACAAGTCATTAAGGCTAATTATAGGTGCCAGTTTTTTGTCTGTACAGATCACTTTACTGCAGTTAGGCCGCAGGTGCACGTGTGGGGCCGGAACCACACTCCAGCCCCACACCTGCACCATACACTATCTTGAGGAGGAGGGGGGGTTATACTTACCTGTCCCAGCAGCTCCAGAGGACGGCGTGCACAATGGGAAGATTCCCCACAGTGTCCCCCTGCTCGAAGGAGGAGGGAGCTACGAGGGAAAAGTGCAAGGTGACGGATCCGTCATGAACTCCATTGAAAGTCAATGGAGGACGGATCCGTTTACTATTGTGTCACACCGAATGGATCTGTCCCCATTGACTTGCATTGGGGGTCATTCCGGATCCGTCTTGGTGCGGATGCCCAGACCGGAGAGCAAACCGCAGCATGTTGTGGTTTGCACTCCGGTCTGGAGACTGAAGAGAACTGAACGGAATGCTTTTAGGAGCATTCCGTTCTCTTCAGTTCAGTTTTGTCCCTATTGACAATGAATGGGGACAAAACTGAAGCGTATTATTCCGGTATTGAGCCCCTATGATGGAGCTCAATACCGGAATATATAAACGCTAGTTTGAAAGTAGCCTTACCTATTCATCTGTCATTCTAAACCTGCCTGTAATGATAAGGATGTATCACCTCTGTGTACAGATCAGACAGGATTCACCATTCACAACAGGCGATTGTCACATCTTATCTATACTTTCCTTGTACAATAACCTCCTGTCCATTGTGTCTATGGACCATGGGGCTGCCGTAAAGCAATTTTCTTAATGCTTTGTAAATGCTGTTAAGAACAGCTCAGGCAAGATGGCCGCCCCCATAATCATAGTCAGGAAAGAGAATTTTAAAAATCTGCTATCAGAAAATAACAACAGATAAGAAAAAAAAGAGATGTGTTACTGTCTGTTTTTAACAGAATTTTTGGTGACGCATTTTCTTTAGCATAATACATTGCTGTCGAAAAACAACTTGTCCACCTAACAATTCTCTATTGTTTATGGGAACCTTCATGTTCAACTGTTGTTTAATACTTTGAATGGTGCGGTCAACACAGATTGCAGGAATCAAAAAGAAAGACTGAGAAAAATAACCAAAAGCAATTCTAGCAATTTTTTATGACATTCACATTGTGATATAAATTATATATAATTATGTTCTGTTCCACACGATTATGTAGTTGAAAAAAATATACAAAAATTGTCACCACAAGCAAAGGCTCATCTTAAGTGCTTGTAGATTTCTTTGTACCATTTTGGAATAAATACAACTTTTTGATCACTTTAATTTTTCGATGAGGCGTAAAAACTAAAAATCACTGACTTTTTTTGTATATTGTGGAGTTTAGATAACATGATAATAGTGTGATCGGGGGAGATGTTTTTTTTAATATATATCTTAGCATAAGGGAGGAAAGGAAAGTCTCGCAAAATGCTTTATTATTTTTTAACATTTTAGTAAACTAATTTGAACTTTTTTTTTAAAGGCCCTTTTATGATACACTGCAATAGATCTGTATTGCAATGTACTATGCTTATCAACATCTTATTAGGCCTGGCTCTCTGCTTTGGACAATTCCTGCTTGCTAGAAGATTATCATAAAGTATCTCCCTGCTTACGTCCTAAGGGCTGTATTACACCAACAGATTATCTGACAGATTTTTTAACCAATCATTGGTCAGATGGCCAATTACACACAGATCTTTTGTTATACACACCAACTATTGGTCTGATTGGACAGAAATTGGTCAGACAATCTGTTGGTGTAATGCAGCCCTAAGCGATCACCTAGCGGTAAGTGTTCAATATCCCTGCAGTGTCACCCCAGGGAAAATTTAGCATTACACTTTGCCCATTCAAACTAATGTGTTGTCTGTGTAAAGCAGGAGAGTTCCTCCCTAAAAGGGTATAAGGCAATGGATGCCTACCAGGCAAAATATTGTACTGTATCTTATTAGCCAATCTATAGATGGAAAGACGTAGTCCAGGTTTACACCGCTATCGTTCCCTGATTTTAATGTTTTGGTTTTTTTTTTTAAGTTGAAGCAAACTTTAAAAGAGACAAATGAAGTGGAAGTGTGAGATCCTTCACCTGTGCCTATCATCCTCACACATCCACGGGGCAGCAGGATCTCACACTTTTTAAGAGCTAGCGAATTGTAATAATTACTGATTCCCCTGTTGTGCTGAACTGTGCAGAAGAATTAGATCTAGACAAATTATCTTGGCACGTCCTCTCCAGTCTCTCAGGTGAGCGTCTTAAGAAACATGTAAGAACCAAAAACTGGTAATTTTATCAAAACAATTCTGGTTCCAGAAGTTTCCACTTTGATTCTGGGTGATTTCCAGTACTTTCCATTATTATAACAAAATTCTCTTTAACCCATTAAAGACACAATCATTTTTCTGTTTTTGCCTCACGACTTTCCGAGACTTAACTGTTTATAACTCAGGATTAATAAACACCCTAAATTATGTCTTAAATTTATTGTACGGGCTGTAAAGGGGTTATCCAACTAAAAGTTAAAGGGAATCTGTCACTAGTGATCTCCCTATCCAACTGTTAGCATAGACACATAGCTATAGTTCACCTGATTAAAACATTGTTTTCCTTTTTTTGATCCGAGGCGCCATTCCTGAGTTATACTTTTTCTTAATCTGTAAATTAGTCCTTTGGTGCAATGGGGGAGTCACCATTGCTCTTTTTTCACCCAAGTCCATTCCTTTCTATGGTCAGTCCTTCCCTGGCTGCTTTGCCACTGCCTGGCCCTATCAATTAATGGAGCCAGGAAGGGGGTGACCTTAGAAAAGAAGCAGAGCTCGGGTAAAACAAGAGCAATGGTGACACCCTCATTGCACCAAAGGTTTAATTTGAATATTAAGAAAAAGTATAACTCAGGAACGGAGGCTCAGATCAACAAAAGGAAAATATTGTTTGATTCAGATGAATCATAGCTACATGTCTATGCAAACAGTTGGAAAGGGAGGTCGCTGGCGACAGATTCCCTTCAAGCAAAGCCGGGGAGGGGATATAAACCACGGTGACCATGGTTCAATGCAGCGGTCATATGATTGGGAATGTTGTCTACTTCTGGTCCAGCATGGACCGAAAATGTCATGTAAGATCCCACTTGGGCTAAATAAATATACACTGTATTAAAACAACTACATAAGCTTTAATGACATTCCATTCTAAATCCATAGGCATTAAAATGGAGTTGGTCCCACTTTGCAGCAAAAACTGCTTCTACTTTTCTGGGAAGGTTTCTTACAAGAGTGTGTCTGTAGGAATTTTTGCCCATTCATCAAGATCAGCATTTGTGAGGTCAGTGATGTTGGATGAGAGGGCTTGGCTTGCAATCTCCTTTCTGGGTCAACCCAAAGATGTTGAGGTCAGTGCTCTATGCGACCTATCAAGTTCTTCAACACTAAAATCACCCAACCATGCCTTTATGGACTTTGCTTTGTGCTGAAGTCATGCTGAAACAGAAAAGGGCCTTCCCTAAACTGTTTCCACAAAGTTAGAAGCATACAATTGTCCAAAATGTCTTAGTATGCTGAAGCATTAAGATTTCCCTTCACTAGAACTAAAGGGCTTAGACCAACCCCTGAAAAAAACAGTTGGCACAATGCAGTCAGGCAGGTAATGTTCTCCTGACATTCACCAAACCCAGACTCGTCCAACAAACTGCCAGATAAAGAAGTGTGATTCAACAATTCACAGAAGTCCAGTGGAGATGTGCTTTACATCACTTCATCCCACGCTTGACATTGTGCTTGAAGATGTAAGGCTTGAATGCAGCTGCTCAGCCATGGAAAACCCTGCCAACAAGCTCAGTGTTTGTGCTGATGTTAATATCAGAGGAGATTTGGACTCTGCAGTTAAGGAGTCAGCAGATTGTCAGAGACTTTTATGCACTATGGTCCTGGGACTTCCCTCTCACATTACACAGTCTCCACTTTGTGACAGAATTGCTGTGGTTCCTAAACGCTTCCACTTTACAAGAATACCACTCAGGGTTGGTGGTCAAATATCTAGGAAACAAGAAATTTTCATGACTTGTTGCAATAGTGGCATCCTATTACAGGACCATGCTTTAGAACAAGCCATTCTTTCTCAAATGAGTCTTAAACAAACAAAAAATTGTAGAAAACAAAGAGCCAAGCAACGTATAGGGTAGCAGAGCCTGGTACAGATACTGTAGGTGCTCGAAGTCAACGGAGGTAATGCTCTCACCTTTTAGGGTTGTGATGAGCCACAACCACTATATAAGCATAGATAGATAAACTGGAGGCAGTGGCACAGCACATGTGCATTGACCATCAATGGAAAGATGTGCACACCACAACATGTTAGATTCTAGGTGACCACAGGTGCTTCAGAAGAAGATCAGGGACTTCCAGTTAAAATAAAATCTTGCTTTATTAGTTCCAAAATATAACATGTTTCAGGGGTCACAGTCCCTTCTTCAGATGCTTATGAACTCATATAAATATTCACATATATAGGAAGAAGGGGCTGTGATGTTTTGCAAGATTGAATTTCAACTGGACGAGCACTGGATTCTTTCTCAAATGTCTATAAAGGGATTATATAAATAATAACATTTTAAAAATGCAATAGCAAGCATACAAGAACTCGCAGGGGACAGGTGGTGGTCCGAACACAAACACATACATTAATATAAACTCCTATAATACAAATCCCAGTACATCCCACTAGATCCAGAGTACCAATGTACTGTAACGTCATGCTATTGCCAAATAACCAGATGGGGATAAGTAAAATGATAAATACTTAAAATAATAAAAAAGATGAATATGTCCCTAATGCGAGTTTCGCATATAGCTTTTTCTGCAGGTTTTACAATTTTATTATTGTGTGCCCAATAAACAATGATTAAGATGTGTGCCCTGATATTTTTGTCCATGTAGTGTATGTACTGTATATATTTTATGTTCTGTGTAAATTTAATTTTTGATGGGAGAACCCCTTTAAAGGAATATTGGGGGTCATTTAATAGCCCCTTGCGCTTGCGGTGGATCCGGTGCTGACCTTTACATAACTTTGCATCCAGAGTCGGTCTAAATGTAAGAAAGCTTCTCTGCTGGCTTAAATTTAGACCATTTTCTATGTCTAAAACAGGCGTAGAAAACGATGAATGAAACTGGCCTTCTGGCCCATCCCCTTCCCCACACACACCATGCCCCCTTTTTTAGACCTGGCAAGAGCGGGGAAAAGTTGCAGATTGCAGGTGCAAGAAAACTGGCATATTTCATTTAGTAAATGACTATATATATATATATATATACTGATGAGCAAAAGGGTAACTTTTGACTTTCAGGATTCATATTTCACCATCCACCATCCACTATAACTTCAAACATGAGACTACCATAATTTATAGAAAATCATCTTGGCTATCTTGTACACAAATTGGACTTCCAACGGTTTAGCATCTGATTAGTTATGTAGAATCTTGGGTGCCTGGGTATATTTCATCTATTTCATTTAATGTTTCTGTGTGTCGTTGCAGAGAGAAAGTCAATGCAGCTGACAGAAATTGATTTTTACCTTCATTTTTCAATCCCTATTGGCTGCGGAGTGGGAGGGGGCGTGGTTTAATGGGACACGGGGGGGGGGTTAAGTCTTCATTTCAGGGTGGCCTGAATTATAGGTTAATGCCATGGTAATTTGAGGAAACACAATGGGTAGCAGTGGAAGAAAAACATTGCTTTGACCGGGTATATTTAATCTATTTCATTTAATGTTTCGGTGTGTCGTTGCAGAGAGAAAGTCATCCTCCCTCCCATCCCTGCAGCTGACAGATGGTGATTTTTACCTTCAATTGTTCAATCTCCATTGGCTGCGGAGCGGGAGGGGTCATGGCCTGACTGAGTCGGGGGCGTGACGTTGCAAGACCTGGGGCGGGGTTTTAAGTCCTTCTTTTGATGGTGGCCAGAATTACAGGTCGATGCCATGGTAATTTATGAGGACACGCCATGGGTAACAGTGGAAGAAAACCATTGCTTTGCACGGGTATATTTAATCTATTTCATTTAATGTTTCTGTATGTTGTTGCAGAAAGAAATCCAACTTCCCTCCCACCCCTGCAGCTGACAGAAGTTGATTTTTACCTTCATTTTTTCAATCCCCGTTGGCTGCGGAGTGGGAGGGGGCGTGGCCTGACAGAGTCGGAGCGTGGTTTCCCGAGATCTGGGGCGGGGGTCAGAGTGTCATGAATTAAAGGTCGATGACATGGTAATTTATGGGGACCCGCAATGGGTAGCAGTGGAAAAAAAACATCTTTTATTAGTACTGAATGGTCGTAGTCTAAAATTAGTCAATTTCATCTACGATTTTTGTGTGTCGCTGCAGAGAGAAATTCACCCTCCCCACCCCTGCAGCTGATTTTTTTCAATCCCTGTTGCCTGCGGAGTGGGAGGGGGCATGGCCTGGCAGAGTTGGGGGTGTGGATTATCAAGATGCTTCGAACGGATGTAGTCTGAAATTAGTCTATTTCATCTAAAATTTTGTGTGTCATTGCAGAGAGAAATTCACCCTCCCACCCCTGCAGCTGACAGAAGTTTATTTTTCCCTTCATTCTTTCAATCCCTGTTGGCTGCGGAGTGGGAGGGGGCATGACCTGACAGAGTTGGGGGTGTGGCTTAGCAAAGCGCTTCGTATAGGTGATTTAATCTATTTCATTTAATGTTTCCTGTGTGTCGTTGCAGAATGGCTGCAGAGTGGGAGGGGCCGTGGTCTGACAGAGTTGGGGGCGTGACTTAGCAAGACGATTCGAACAGTTGTAGTCTATAATTAGTCTATTTTATCGAAAATTTTTGTGTGTTGTTGCAGAGAGAAATTCACCCTCCCACCCCTGCAGCAAACAGAAGTTTATTTTTACCTTTATTTTTTCAATCCCCGTTGGCTGCAGAGTGGGAGGGGGCGTGACCTGACAGAGTCGGGGGCGTGGATTAGCAAGACGCTTCACATGGGTGTATTTAATCTATTTTATTTAATGTTTGTGTGTGTTGTTGCAGAAAGAAAGTCAACCTCCCACCCATCCCTGCAGCTGACAGAAGTTGATTTTTACCTTTATTTTTTCAATCTCTGTTGGCTGCGGAGTGAAAGGGGGTGTGGCCTGACAGAGTTGGGGGTGTGGCTTAGTGAGACCTGGGGCAGGGGTTTTAAGTACTTCTTTTAGGGTGGCCTGAATTAAAGGTCAATACCATGCTTATTTATGAGCCCACGCAATAGGCAGCAGTGGAGGAAAACATCTTTTATTACTACTGAACTGTAGTAATAGAAAAACACACAAGTTATATTTATGGTAACCGGAAATACTTTAACAGTGTCAGTAAATAGAAATGGATGAGATCCTCAGCTGCTGATAATTACCTGGTTGTTATGGAAACCTGCCCTCCCTGTGTTCGCCTTTGCAGAGAATGGCAGTTGGAGTTTAAAACCAAAGTTCCCAGTTTTAATGTTGGCTAATGGAGATCATATTTTGGGAATATCTCGGGAACGGTACGTCCTAGAGAGATGAGACCTGGTCTAAAACCTTCCCGGACACCTGATGTACCTGTGTGCCGAATTTGGTGAAAATCGGTCCAGTAGTTTGGTCGCGCATAGAGAACAGACAGACAGACAGAAACTCATTTTTATATTATTAAGATAGATATATATATATATATATATATATAAACATGTGGGCTATTTTTACCTAATATTAACTTGAATGTTTTGTTCTTTTACTATTAAATATTTTTTTATTACAACGCATTAGAATAACTATGTATTTCAGTGCATGGCTGTACACGTTAAATAGACAGCTGTTAGGGGATGACTCTAGGACTGTCCCATATACAGTAACCATCACCCTAAGTTGGTGCTGATGATCAGGAGCAAGGTTCACCTCCCTTGTGATCCTGCAAGCGCTGTCTGATCCCATCCTTTGCTGTGGTTGTGCCCAGGTGATTACAGCACTATAAATGTATGTCAGGGCAGGAAAGTGTTAAATCATTTCTTCTAAAACACTTTTGAACATTTTTTCAGTGTATTTTTAAATCGAGTTTGTTTTGTCACATTCATCGACAGTTCGGTTCTACAAGCTGTTAAGAAGGGATGTTCTGATCACAGACACCACAACACAATAGCCTCTGCTCCGCAGGTGTAATTTACAGGGTAACTTTTATACGGAAGCGGCTTCCTACCGGTGCACCGCACTATGCTCACGAGAAAACCTACTTTCTATCAATGAATCATTTGTCTTCCTTTGTGCAGGGAAATAAAGTATAAAATTGTAATGACACATTTGGCAATTTATTCTCAGTTTCATTTACTATATATCTGTTAAGTACCATGTGTCTGTGCGCGCGTCCCGAGGATAGGCCCCAAGTGATTTTACTGATCACTTCCATCAGAAGGAGAACGATTTGTTATTTTTCTATTGTGTAATCGTGAGCGTATTGGTTGTTAATGAAAATGATTAACAATTTTGTATAAAGGATTAATAACACATTAGTGAATCACAGGCGTGTTCTGTCCATGATCTCCATGGATAGCACATGTACCCATTCATTTTAATGGCTGTATTCACACATTAGCAATTTTCCACTCACTATGGGTCAGTAGAAAAATTATGGAGACATGTACTGTTTTGACCTGTGATGTGGACCAAAGAATTCATCACGCTATAAAACAGGTATACCCAGGCCACCCATGCTGCAGGTGGGTTGCGGCCATCCTTCAGTGAAGAACCGTGCAGCCAATTAGTAGTAATAAAGACCACACTGTATAGTCCTTCTTCATTGTTAATGGCCACGCGGCACATTTAATGCACCTATAAACAGGGGCTGTTGCTGGTACGAGGTTTGGCTGGTTAGGAGGGGACGCAATATGCATATTATTGCTGTTCTGGCCTGCAATCTCTGGCAGGTTATATGACAGTAAACACTGAATACTAATCAGCTCTAATATACCCACTTCTCCAAGCCCGGCGCTCTCCTGCCCTACAGGTGGGAGCCCTTCTTCTGCCATCTGCTTTTCCTCCTTTTCCACATCATCTAATATCAATGAGAATATGTTATCAGGAACATCCAGCTCCTCCTCTCTCTGCATCTTACTGACTTTTCTAGGACATGGAGACCAAGAAGGATGATTTGTAATAATTAGTTTATGGCTGATGTAGGAATAAGTAAATGTAGGAATAAATGAATAAAGCTGACGCAGAATAAGTCTCCCTGCACTCTCACTACACTCACCCTACAGTCTTCCTTCACTCTCCATGCACTCTCCCTGCCCTCTGCAATATTCTTCTATTCCGCAACACTGTCCCTAGCTCATGAGCGCTTGTCACATCTCTCCCTATGCTCAGCTCACAGGACAATGGCGGAGACCATGCGGGATCAGGGTTTTATACAGCCGTGACATCACAGTGGAAGGCTACCTGCAGATTGGCTGGCTCCCGACATAATGGGTTATCTTGCTTTCTCAGGATTTTTACTTTCACTTTGTGACGCGTGCAGCTGCCATTTTAGGAAAAACTGATTAGTTACCACGAAGCGCAAGGAAATTCAGATTCGTCACAAATCGAAGTTTTCCTAAACCTCAGACCGAATTCCGCTTCAAATGCTTCACTTCACTCAACTCTTTTTTTTGTGTATGGAGCAGGGTGCTGATACAAATACTGTTTGTTAGCTTTCATGTGTCAGCCATGGTGGTGTGCACTTGCACTTTATTATATATTATTTCACAGTGATGCCTCATGTTATTTCTTGCATTGTAAGTATGGAGGAGCGGCTGCTACCATAGAGTATACTATAGCGGGATCACACACTACCCTGTAGGCTTTTGCCCAGGTGAGGCAAGTCTGATAGTGTAGGTCCCATTTGTAGAAGCCACTGTGTCACTGGCAGATTGGCTCAACATATTTTTGATCAAAATGTGTGTAAATGTTCATGTACAGTATAGTAAGCAATGCAATTCAGAATAATCCATCTTTCCACAGGTTCCATGTGTCTCTCTCTGCATACGGAGCAGGAGGCTGCCGGATTTAATGTTTGCTCTTGCACATCAGCCTTCATGGCATGCCCCTGCACTTTATTAAAAAAATGTTTGGTGATGCTGGTCTAATTTTATTTCTTGCATTATAGATAGATAGATAGATAGATAGATAGATAGACAGATAGCTAGATAACTGTACATCTTCTTCTTCACTATCAGCCTCCTGTACATGATACCTGATCTCCATAATTCTATGCTCTAGACTCTGGCAGTGTATTACAGCGCAGTTTAGAGGTTGGGAATCGGTGTCTCATGTTGTGTCTGCAGATTTCTCTTTAGTTTTCCATGCAGGTGATGAGCAATATACCAGACTGATATTATGTTATATACTGATATTGTAGTATTCAATCTAGACCACAAAATTGGTGCTTACAACAGAAATGTGCCATGCTCTAACAATGTACACTGCAGGCATGTAGACAGACGGATTTAAACCCTATCTATAAATGTAATACATTTTTTCCTTTGTTTCTTATTACTTGATGGCTACTGATGACTGAATATTTTTCCATTGTGTATTATTTGTATATTGGTCTGAGAATGGAGTTTACCTCATTCCTATATCAGCGTATCACAATGTTGGTCGGCGCCTGGCTTCTTTTACCAGGTCATTTCTTTCTTATTGAATGTTTCAGTATTTCTTGTTGTGACCATTTTTATGACATTCAATGTATTATCTTTAAAATTAATTAAAAAAAGATTAAAGGGTAAAAAAAAAAATCCTGTCTTGCATGGCAGAGACCTCTATACCCAGTTGCAGGTAGACCAGGGTTAACCCTTTGGCAGGCCCCAGGTCTCCCTGTGTCAACATCCTGTTTGATGTAGGTCACATGAATGCTACAGCCAATGACTGGCCGCAGTGGCATGTGTCACATGACCCAGTGAGATGCCACATGGGTAACATGTGACTGCTGCAGCCAGTTGTAAGAAAATATACAGAAGTAAATACGTGTTGGTCCACAAGATCTCAGCCCACAAGTTGCTGACATCCAGGGGCGTAGCTACCATGGAAGCAGGGGAAGCTATGGGGCCCAGACTCAGGAAAGGAATCAGGAGGACAAATGGATTTATTTTTAGGGCCCTGGGAGCAGTCAGCATGGTGCTCCTAGTACTAGCATTGGCATTACTCACCGCTCTCTGGTCTTCTTCTCCGGGAGCTTGCGCTGCACTAAGTCTTGGCAGTGCACAGCTTTAGGAAGGGGCATAGTGTGCGCAGGAGCATACCATGACCTGATGCAATGTTAGGTCACAGTGCATGCCTAGAAACATCTGCATGATGTGATGTGCTAGAGCAGAGGTGCCCGTAGGAGAAGAAGAGAGGAGAGTATTTTTTTTTCGGTCCAGTGTAGTCTGCATTAAGGGGACTGGGGGGGCGGATGTGGGGGGCCCTAGCTAGTTCTAGTTACACCAATGCTGACGTCTTACATTGGAGACATTCACCTTTCAAAATAAACCAACAGTGGCAAAGACCTACAGACCGCTATTGACTGCTTCAGATAGCAGAATGTCTTGGGAAAACACGATTTATGCGGAGCAGAATGGAGCATTGAAATGAATTATTAGCAGCATATGTCTCATGCAGCAGTTAATGAGCGGAAAAGAGCATTAGGTGTAATTAGAAAGCGCACCTGCCTCTTAAAGGTGGAACTAAATCAGCCCCCACACTTATCATGAGAGTGCGTCATGTAATGGTTGTGGTGGGTGGACGTGATGTCCCAGTGACCTCTGCCATCAAGCATAGTTCAAATTAGTCCTCGATAAAACGGCTTGTTCTGACCTTGCTTATGCCCCTTGCCAGGTTTAATTATGTTCTACATAGTTTAACACAATTTGTTGAAATCTGACCTTCTTGAGAATTTCTCAATGTTATACAATATTTTACTACCTTCATCTGATCATTTGGTAATTATGACTTAGCAATAAGCATGAAAGATCACGTTCACAGAAAAAAATACAAGGGATTTCTGAGACCCCAAACCACCCTGAAAATAACCTTTAGAGTCCTGATACACATGAATTTTGTCTAGAAAAAAAAAAAAAAACACCAGAACAAGTGCATGCAGTTTTTGGAGGACTCCCTTTGAGGACTCTCATCTATTTACCAGATAGGAGAACAACTTCAATGAACATCTCTCGTTCTGGAAGACCATACATGTGCAACAGCCCAGCCGCAGGGCTCGTGAGATATAATGATTATTGTGTCACAGGTGTGGTGTTGCTGATGGTTACTCATGGTTTGGTGACTCCCTGGGCCGGCGTGCAGTGGATGGAGGGGGGACACTACTTTCCTTGGGGCACACTCTATACTCAGGACCCCCGCTGGATGGTGAGGCGAGGTGCCCTTGATGTTAACTTTTATAGTGTCGGTCGGCTGGGTCCTGGAATGTCGTGACGCCAGTGTCTTAATTAGACATAAACTTTTGTAGTAGGAGTGATGAGGAGACAACTTGGTTATGAATGATAGAACTTTTACTTTTGCCTTGAGGTCAGATGGTACAAAAATACAATTGCCTTCAGTAGGCATTGGATAGTACAGATTAGTGTTGTAAGAATTCCTTCTGAGGCTGTGACTTTAAGTTACTGTGGCTTTAAATCCTGTTACTCTTAAATCTCCACTTAGTCAGTCCCTCAATAAACTAGTCTTGGCTCTGGATAGAATTTTATATCAATGCTTCAGGGTATGGTAACCCTGCATGGCAGGTATTAGTACATCTGCACTGTGTCAACTTTAAGTATAATAACCTGACTGCCCGTTGGGGTTTTCAGTAGGTAATAATCACAACTTTAGCTAGTAGTTGTAGAATCAGTGTCCAGGCGCTGTGGGGCTACTCCTAGTCACTATATGTTGCTGACAAAGTCCATTAAGCTGATGAGCTCAGCGTTTACCTTTGAAAGGCTTGAGTATCCAGGTAATGCCAATTTTGCTAGTGGCCTAGAAAATCGTAAGTGCCTATCATGTAGCTTGAAGTGGCCAGTGTCCAGCAGGAATGGCAGCCTTTAGGGTGACTTTCTCCTCCTGCACATTTCTTAAGTTGCTTTGGAAGCTCAGGAGCTCACTGAGGAGCTGTCTGCTCTCCTCATTCCATGATGTTCTTCTCCTCTATACTACTCTATCTCTCCTCTAACCATAGAGAGTGTGTGTATATATATATATATATATATATATATATATATATATATATATGTGTTACGTGACATCACCATCTAGTGGTGAAAATGATTATTACTGCCTAGGAGGTTCTTACAACATATATAGAACTTTGACAATAGATTACAACGACATGGCTATACAAAATACAATTTGTACTGTCCCTTTTTAACACATAACACAATTATGTGGGACACTGCACATGTCTATGTATTACACGGATAACCCACTAATTTTCAATGAGAACTGTGTAATATGTAATTTCTCGTGTGGGGGTGCTGTGGAGGAGCTGAATACTTGCCCCTGCAGTTTAAAGCTGATTTCTTCCCAGCAGCTGGAATCCCTGAGATCAGCGTATTTTCAGGGGACTATCTAAAGAGTAAGATATTGTACATAGCGTGTAACCCTACTTACTATGATCCAGGAAAATATTTCTAACTTAAAAATGAAAATTTACTTTACATAAGAAGCATTCATGGTGCATTAATGTCCTGAGTTTCTGAGCTTAGTGCCTGCAATGATGCCTAGATGTGAGAAGCTGCAGAATTAGGTAAAGTTTTAAACTTTTCAACTAAACAAGTCTGCCACAGTTTATATTAAAAACTGAGGACCCATGGGAGGTCAACTGCTGAGAGCATTGATGGGATCCTTAGACTCTAAAGCTACTCCTGCTAAAGCCATTAATTCAACACAGAAATGTAAAATGTCTGCTTGCTGACAATCCTATTCTTACTTATTTCTGCTGTGAATGAATCATTTACTGGTGAATCATTTCAAAACTGGAAACTAACTTAGTTTCATTTTTAGCGCTTTTGGGTTTCTAAAAAGTATTGAAAGAAAATTCCAGGACTAAGATACTGATGACCTATCCTCAGTCCTTGAAGGGTTATTCCCATCTCAGACAATGATGGCATATTGCGAGAGTCTGGGACCCGCTCCTATTTCCAGAACAAGGCCCCCAAAGTGAAGTGAGCATGCTTGGCTAATTTAGGAACTCCCATAGCAATAAACGGAGGGCAGCCACATTGGCGAAGTGAACTCTCCTTCACTTTGGGGGCCTGTCCTGGAGATAGGAGCAGATCCCAGAGGTGGGACCCGCTCCTTTCTGACATTCTAGCGATATACTGTACAATCAATGTCTGAGATGGGATTACCCCTTTAATCAAAAGCATCATACAGTACTTTTTGATCACTTTTTAATTTTTTTTACAAAAAAAGCGACAAAAACCAGCGAATCGCCATTTTGACGCTTTTTTCTGCCACACAATTCGCCGTATTGCAATTTTTCTTTATATTTTAAAAGTATGGGCGTTTTTGGTCACGGTGATACCCATGATGTCTATATTTATTGTTATTTAGGTATTTATTTTTTAATTATACGGAAAGGGGGTGATTTAAACTTTTATATTTTTTTTTATTTTTTATATATTTTTTAACATTTTTTTTTTTGTGATTATTTTAAAGCTCAAATATGAGCAAATAGATTGTATTTTTTCTTTATGAGCAATCAGGGCTTTTTAATTTTGAATTAAAAACCGAATTTGCTCATTTCTTATCCTGGCCTGCCATCTAGTGGCCAGAATAAGAATTGCACTTTGAAAGCTGTAAACCTCATCAGTGAGGTTTACAGCTTTCAGATCGTGTACAGACACCCCATTTGACCACATGGGGCGTCTGTACACCACCCGGAAGCGTACGCTTCTGGGTTTTTGCGCTACTAGATGCCGTGATCTCACGTGATCACGGCATCTACTTGCTGAAGAGGAAACCGCCGATGGCGGTAAGTACCCGCAAGTCTCTGCTGTTATAAACACCAGAGACTTGCCGGCCATGACGCCCCCGCACGTGCGAGCGGGGGTCATGTGTCCGCATCGCCCCAGCGCCGTACATGTACGGCGCTGGGAGTCTAAGGGTTAAGTAGCAGTTCTACACAATATATACTACTGTAAAGCTCCCAAATAATGCCAACATACAGTGACTAAATAACAGCCCCATATATAGAGTAATCCCATAACAGTGATATACAGTGCCTAAATAATGCTGCTATATCAGGCTTCCTTCACACAGTCTTTTTGTGGCTTATTTTGGTTTGTAAAAAAAATGAATATCATTTGGCTTAGTAAGCATTTTTTGGTCAGATAATTTTTAACATGTTTTAACAGGCAGCCCTATAGCAGGGATCAGCAACCTCTAGCACTCCAACTGATGTCAAACTACAACACCCGGCATGCACCGTTCACTTCTGTGGGAGTTCAGAGAGCAGCCAAGCAAGTGTGCATGATGGGAGATGTAGTTTCACAACACCTGGAGTGCCGGAGGTTGCTGACCCCTGTCCTATAGAAAAGTGGAAGGGTAAAGCTAAACAAGACGGCACTGACTGGCCAAAACACACAGGAGCAAGTGCCTGCTGCAGTGTTCAACTTGAACATTAATATTTTGTGACTTTTTCAGCTTCTCAACACGAGAAAAGGGACGGGGCTTAGCACAGGCCACTGGATTTACTATAACTTACACCAGAAACTGGTATAAGTTATAGCTGAACTCTGCGCCAGGTTCTAGCTGGCATAGACTTGAGTTTCTGCAGCACAGAGGGCGTGATATGTGCCTGGGAACACCAGTCTTGAGAAGTCTCTCCTGGTACCTTTATCTTTTAATATCAGCACAAACTTGGCCACATATTTTTTTTTTCGCTATAGCTCCTAGATGGGACAAACCCAGGCACTCAGCATATATATATATATATATATATATATATATATATATATATATATATATATATCCAAAAATATATTTTATTGAAATCGATAAAACAAATAAATAGATGCATAAATTGGCTATTTATGCATCTAGACAAACACAACCTCATGGAGAGTGCACAAAACACGTCAGGACATCAAGCACTACAAATACTGGAAAAGGTCGGATGGAAAAAGAAGTATAAATTAATCCAAAATCAAACCATGTGGCTCAACCACCTAGATAAAAAAACATGATTCACAACATATACACAATACAGACCCGGCTAGTGGCACCTCCAAGAGACCCCCACATGTGTTTCGTGTCAGCTCCCTCAGATACACCCCACATATTTTTTTTGCAAATAAGAAAAAGCTGAAAAAAACTGCCATGGTGGTCGCAAACCTTGGGTGCTAGGCTATTAGTGGTGTACGTTACAGCAGGGGCAGCTGATGCACCCTATGCACTCTCTGACTAATAGAGACCTCCCACTATAATGTCCATATGCCATCCATGACATATATGTTCCTATAAAATACCATCTCAATGATCAAATACCAGTATTATTGAGTCTTTCATTATCCCATTTGTCCTCTACCATTCATTGAATGGAACATAAAGAAACTACTCATACGTTGCTTGGGGTTGCCATAAATTTCTGGACATTCTGTATGTATAGGGGACTGTTTTCCAGCTTCTGTGAACCAGTAGGAGCTTGGACTGCAAAAATCAACATTTTACATTTCGTAGTAATTGCTGCCGATGCGTTCATACCAGTATTCTGCACTATATATGATATTACTTCTGTTCTTTGCCATTCATAGTGTTCAAATGTGTCTGTAAAAATGTTGGCCGTCCATAATTTTTTCAGTCAGGTTGGCAACCCTGACATAGTTTTATCTGTGTATACCGAAAAATATCCAGATATGCTGTATATATAATAAATCTATGTATATAAGACCCAAGGCTCAGCACCGCCAATAAAAATTTCAAAAGTAAGAAAACAGAGCAATCTCATATACAAGATTTAATATCAATATGTTTTCTTTATTTTGAAGCCTTCAAAAAACATATTAATATTCAAAATCACATATAGGATGTCAACATCTTCACACTACAGCATAGTTTATTAAACTCAAGGCGAGAAACGAAGCATTCTTTTATAGTTTTCTCTAACCAAAAAGATCAAAGGCGGAGAATAAATAATGGAAATGTATTCTTGAATGTCATGGAGGGATTAAAAGAATGACACATAGCGGAAAGTCCATTTTGTCCAACATTTCTTACGGAGAAGCATAAGGAATCGCATATTAGATCCTTCAGGAAACAGAATGTGTAATAACGTGCCCAGGCTTAGAATCACTTTATCCTCGCTCCAAGTACTAAACCAAGACCCAAGATTTTGTGCCTGCAGTAACTAAAGCCAACCACACACCATAGTAAGTATTGCGTTGGTCAACTAGTCGTCCATGGGATGGTGAGTACGAAAGTTCCCACCAGGAACATGGCAGACTAAACTGGCCGATCATAAAACACAAATATGCACAAACTGGGCTTACACAAAGCGGCAAATGAATCAGCTGATCATGCCATACTCGTATATTTTTGTACAACCATTGGAAAAGATTTCCAACAGGACGTATCATAAGATTGGCCAAAATGGTGAAAATTGACCATTATCTCATGACTATGGCCAGCTTTAGGTAATACCAATGCAGTCCACCAGTATCCACTGTAAACAGTGTCCAAAAGAAGAAAAACTGCTCGTCTCCCGCCTACCCCAACATGTACCGTGTTTCCCTGAAAGGGTCTTTTTTTTTTTTCCCAAAAAAAAGGGTTAGGGCTTATTATTGGGGTAGGTCTTATTTCGGGGAAACACAGTATGTCATTTTTTTCCCCCACGGGCCCCTGTGCGCACACATACAAAACATATACTTACTTACACTCAGCTCCGCTCCGGACTTCTTCTTTTCACCCAATCCTGTCATCTGGCGTGCGCTGTATCATCCCGTCAACCAGATTGATCCCGCTGAGGTCACGTCTCGAGGGGGAGACGTCTTGCAGCGCCGGATAGGGTATGGGTGTGTGTATAGGCAACTAACTGCGCAGCGCTGCGTACTATAGTATGCAGCATTGCCCAGGTAGCGCCACCAGCAGAGAGGCCCTGAATGGCCATTAAAATCACTTGCGGGCTTCTTTTTGGAAAACAAGGACGCAGTGTCCTGTGGACTCAAAAGGGATCATCCACTTATCAGCACAAAGTTCAAAAGCCTGCATCTCTAATGGGATAGGGTTCCATTAGTGGCTAGGATGTGGGCAGCTTACATACCTGGAAAGGCACTATCAATGCTGAACAGTGTATAGAGGTTTTAGAACAACATACTCTCTCATCCAGACATGTCTTTCAGGGAAGACTTTCACCAAGACAATGCTAAACCACATACTGTGTCCATTACAACAGCATGGCTTCATAGAACAAGAGTCTAGAGGCAGAGAGACGGTCTGTTTGCAGTCCAGACCTTTCCCAAACAGAATGCAATTGGCGCATCATAAACTAAATATCTGGGAAAGAAAAGCTAGGACTGTTGAAGTAGCTAGAATCCTGCATCAGGCAAGAATGGGACAACATTCCTCTCCCGAAACTCCAGCAATTAGTCTCCTCACTTCCCAGTTGTTGTTAGAAGAAGAGGGGATACTACTCAATGGTAGACATGGTTGCCTAACTTTTTTTGAGAAGCATTGCTGCCATCAAGTTTTTATTTTTTCATGAAATGGTAAAACATCTCACTTTCAACATCTGATACTGTATGTGTTCTATGACCTACTGAGAATAAAAGGGAGGTCTATGAAACTTGCAATTCATTGCACTGTTTTGATTTATATTTTGGAATTGGGGCTGTTCTACCGAAATTTAATATGACCCAAATTATTGGTCAGAATGTTCCCAGTCTATGTTCTGGGTAGCAAACTTCTACATATTGTGGTAGGGGGCAGATGGGCAGTATTTCTTCTCTTCTTTTGGACTCTGTTTATAACGGATACCGGTGGACTGTACTGATATTGTTTACAGCTGCCCATAATCTTGAGACAATGGTACATTTCCACCCTGTTGGCCGATAATGATATGAAAATCTAATGCAAACAATTGCAATCTTGCAAATCTTTGCCGATGGTCGGCCAAAAATACATGTGCGTGACATGATCAGCTGATTCATTTGCCACATTGTGCAAGCCCAGTTTGTGTGTATTTGTGTTTTCTTTTGCTACACTTTTTTGGAATTGAGGTTCTACTAGACAATTCCAAAAGACATTGCAGAAATGTGACCAATGCCAAATACAGGTATCATTCTAGCTACAGGTGCATCTGTGCAAGGCTGGCTGATAATGCGAGTGGTATCTGTACACAGTCACGTCTTCCGTGGAGATCCCTCACAATTGCCTCTACTAAGTCCTTTAAGTGTATTGGTTCGCAGATCTTTGCATAAAAGGGTATATAAATCCATAATACTTTCAGAAAATTGCAAAACAAAATGCCTTTATAGGGAATATTCAAGATCACTTATCAGGAACATGAGATTTTGGGTTGAGGACAATGTCTTTCAATGTTGAAAAGAGCCCTTATAAAAAGCTCAACTAAGTCTTTCGTGTATAAAGGTGACCAAAAAAGACCTTTGCTGGAAAAAGAATAAAAATCTTTGTAAGTGATCTTTATGTGACAACCAACAATTTCTGCAAACCTACCTTGATGTGGCATATTCAAGATCAATCATTTTCAGGGACATAGTGTCATATAGATGACAAGGTCTTACAATATGAAGAAGAGATCCTAAATACCATGGAATCTAGCACATCTTGGATCTTGTGTTGGCCAGAAATCCACTAGAACAACTAATAATTTGAAGACAATCTTCATCCTAGAGTCAGACCATAGGGATGAACCACACAGATCATTGGGTTTAGATACATTAGTAGATTACTAATATTGTGTTGCGAGTTTCCACTTCTCAAGGGCATACAACATTTATCTCACTGCTCCTTGACGGAAAATGGTCTGACAGATTAAGAAGAAATTTAAAAAAGAAAGGCAAAAAAACGGCAAATCTTGCACCGAAAATAAATGAATCAGAAATAAATTCTGATTTTAAAAGAAGAAAAAAAATGACAAAAACTGTGTGACAGTAAGTTCTGAGTTCTGTGGGGGTCTGACCTGTGTGATGCCCGATAGTCGCTAAAATTAGGAACCCAGAATCGTTGATCATGGCAAAAAAAAAAAGAGGGGGCCATGTTTTATTATTCTCCCTAGAGATAAATGGGAGTGTCAGAATCAGTCATTAGCACTTGGGTGAGCTCGGCACACGCTTGTTTTGCCCTCTGGCCTGTCATTTATCTGCTATATTATTTCTTTTTTTTTTTTCCTTTTAAACAGTTTTGACATTTATCCCCCAATGCCTATGAACCAAATCTTCTCAGCAGCTTCAGACCTTTGAAGACCTATATGCTTTGCATACAGGCAAATCCTCACATCCATCTTCTGAAAACTCGTGGGAATTCAGCTCTATATAAATGACAGTTTTAGAATAACATATAAAACTGACACAAATGGATGCAATGGACACACCTTTACACTGAAATTTTTTATTGTGTACTTTGCGTCCGAAATTCAAAATTTATGCACGCTAATAAACAGTTTTCATTACAATTTCCTACCATTTTGCGTCTGCAGATTATTTTTAAGTCCATCATGTGCTGCTGAATATGACATAAATTTGTTAGGGCTCTGCTCCTGTTTCTGATGGGTCTCTCTGCTCTTCCCCTCCCTTCTCTCAGTGCCAGAGATAACGTTGGACATTGTACACTGGAGAGGATCCAGGAAGGACAGCTTACATATAGTGGTTAAAATAAGTATTTGATACACTGGTGATATTGCAAGTTTTTCCACCTACAAAGAATGGAAAGGTCTGTCATTTTTATCGTAGGTACACTTCAACTGTGAGAGACAGAATCTTAAAAAAAATCTAGAAAATCACATTGTATGATTTCTAAATAATTAATTTGTGAAATAAGTATTTGATCACCTACCAACCAGCAAGAATTCTGGTTCTCACAGACCTTTTGCCTGTTCATCTTTAAGAAGCCCTCCTACTCTGCACATACATTACCTGTATTAATTCCACCTGTTTGAACTCGTTACCTGCATAAAAGACACCTGTCCACACAATAAATCACACTCCAACCTCTCCACCATGGCCAAGACCAAAGAGCTGTCTAAGGACACCAGGGAGAAAATTGTAGACCTGCACAAGGCTGGGATGGGCTCCAGGACAATAAGCAAGCAGCTTGTTGAGGAGGCAACACCTGTTGGTGCGATTATTAGAAAATGGAAGAAACACAATATTACTGTCAATGTTCCTCGGTCTGGGGCTCCATGCAAGATCTCACCTTGTGGGATAAGGATGATTCTAAGAAAAGGTCTGGAATCAGCCCAGAACTACACAGGAGGTCCTGGTCAATGACCTGAAGAGAACTGGGACCACAGTCTCAAAGATTACCGTTAGTAACACACTACACCTTCATAGATTAAAATCCTGCAGAGCACACAAAGTCCCCCTGCTCATACCAGCACATGTCCAGGCCTGTTTGAAGTTCACTAATGACTATCTGGATGATCTAGAGCAGACATCAGCAACCTTCGGCATTCCAGCTGCTGTGAAACTACAACTCCCAGCATGAAAGTTACTTGGCTGTTCTTGTAACTCCCACAGAAGTGAAAGGAAGATTCTGGGAGTTGTAGTTTCAGAACAGCTGGAGTGCCGGAGGTTGCTGATCCCTGATCTAGAGGAGGCATGGGAGAAGGTCATGTGGTCAGATGAGACCAAAATAGAACTCAAATATCAACTCGACTCACCGTGTTTGGAGGAAGAAGGATGAGTACAACCCCAAGAGGGGACAGAACAACTGCACTGTGTTGAAGGGAGGATGGTGGGGCCATATATTATGAGATTTTGGCCAATGACCTCCATGCATCAGTAAGAGCATTGAGGATGGGTCTTGGCTGGGTCTTCCAGCATGACAATGACCCAAAACACACAACCAGGGTAACGAAGGAGTAGCTGCATAAGAAGCATGTGGCCTAGCCAGTCTCCAGACCTGAACCCAATTGAAAATCTTTGGGGGGAGCTGAAACTCAATGTAGTCCAGCGACAGATCTGAAACCTGAAAGATCTGGAGAAGATCTGTATGGAGAAGTAGGCCAAAATCCCTGCTGCAATGTGTGCAAACTTGGTCAAGAACTACAGGAAACGTCTGACCTCTGTAATTGCAAACAAAGGTTTCTGTACCAAATATTAAGTTGTTTTTTTATTGTATCAAATACTTATTTTATGCAATAAAATCCAAATTAATTATTTACAAATCATACAATGTGATTTTCTGGATTTTTTTTTTAGATTCTGTCTCTCACATTTCAAGCGTACCTACGATAAAAATTACAGACATCTCCATTCTTTGTAGGTAGGAAAGCTTGCAAAATCACCAGTCTATCAAATACTAATTTTCCCCACTGTAAACTAGACTGTACACAAAAGGTACTTTGGAAAAGGAAAACACTTGGACACACAGACACAGTTTGGCCTCTATCACACGAGAATTACAGGTTCTCCCAAGATCTATTCAAGAAAAACTGATGGTTTTGCATGCAATTCAGTCAGTTTTGTCTGCAATTGTGTTCAGTTTTTCTTGCGCGGGTGCAATCAGTTTTTGATGCATTTTTCAACCGTGTGAAAAAAAACCTGAAGAATAACAATCTATATCTCGTAGCAACCATCAGCTAAAAATGCATTGCATCCAGATTGCATTCAGATGCAATCCATTTTTCACTGAAGCCCCATTCACTTCTATGGAACGCAGAATATAGAACATGCTGAGATTTTTCCTGAACACAGAAATGATGCACAGACCTATTGAAATTAATGGGTCAGGATTCAGTCTGGATGGTATGCGTTTGCTTCACGCATCGCACCCTGACGGGAAAATTGCTCATGTAAAAGAGGCCTTACTTAGAGGTACACAACATAACCTCTGACATATGTACAATTTCTTACCCATCTCTCTGTATAGTTAAATATATATTCACACACCCATCTAACTAGTCCCCTTAGGGCTCATGCATACAGCCATATTGTATAGATCCATATTATTGTTTCTATAGACTTATGGATTTAAAAGGTACTGTACCTAGATATATACAGAATTTCATACCTTATTATGCAAGTACTCTGCGCAAGTGTCCTTCAGCATCTGTAGCCCTAAGTAACTAATATTTATGTACATTTTCCACCCATCACCATAAAGGAAAATATGGGGTCATTTATTAAGACCAGCATTTTAGTTTTAGACGCCAGTCTTAATACCCCTGCGCTGGTGCTTGATACTCCTTAGTTATATAGAGGCACCGGCCTCTACATAACTTAGTCACATCCACCACCAGCTGAAATCTACACCAGCCCCCTTGCTGGCGTAGCTTTAGATAATTTTCTACACCTAAAACAGGCATTGAAAATGATAAATGAGACAGGCCGGCTGGCCCGCCCCCTTCCCAGCCATGCTGGCGTACCTGGCGTGGATTCGGAAGAGGTCGCAGATTCGGCCACAAATTCCTTTTTGCAACCGAATCTGTGACAGAGATATGCATCTATTCATAACAGACCCCCATAGCCTCTAAATTAACTGTTTTTGTTTTCTCATCAATTTTTATCTGAAAAACACAAACATTAAAAAAAAATGAAAAACCTCACACTTTTATTGTGTTGTTAGATTTTATTGGATCTACATAAAATATCCATATGGCTTTTCGGTTTGTCATTTCTCTGTAAAAAGCGAGCAAGATGTTTACTGCCATAAATATGCAAAGTAAAATGACATAGTTATACTCTGTAGTATTGCAGCGGCGCAGTCAGGACATCAAATGCAGTTAGAAATCCTCATAATCAGATGTAATAACAGCTTAAACAAACATCAAATAAAATGCTTTCTTCATTTCATTAGAAGCAGCCTTCAAACTACGTCGAAAGCAGACGACGTGGGAATATTAATATCTTCTCTCTTACTCTAGTCACACTCACGGTCAGATGCTTGCGGGTATAAGTTAGCATTTTTGACACCTTAAAGTGTAGCTGCCATTCTATTTTTTATTTGCGTAATGTATAGGGGCAGTGATACTGACCATTTTTGTAATATACTTTAATTACTGAAATTGTACATTTCTATTATAAAAACAGCTCGAAAGTGTCCCATTTTGTGCCATAGCAACGCTCCTCTGTCTTCTGTTTACATAACAGTGGAGACTTGCTAACACTGACTGTGTTATGTAAACAGAAGACAGAGGAGCGTTGCTAAGGTTCAAAATGGGCCACTTTAGAGCTATTTTTCTCATAGAAATGTATGATTTCAGTAATTAAAGTATATTACAAATATGGTCAGCATCACTGCCCCTATACATTACACAAATAAAAATAGAACGGCAGCTACACTTTAAGATAATTACTCATTCATAAAACAGACCAATGTAATCTTTAAGGGTAGAACTGCACTACAATGGTGTTGGCCACCTGTTGGCACATAGCAAGGTCTCTTATGAAATGGTCATTTATCCAAAGGAGTACACTGAGGCGCATAATCAACGGTTCATTGATGAACTGCAAATTTAGTGTCATCATTAAAGGATTTAGGTATTAGCAGTATATCAGTAGAATACGCTCCCAATGTCTGATCAGATTGACGCTCCGACTACAACAATGTGGCAGACGCATAAGGAAAGCTCTATCTCCACCTCAACTGAAGGCGACGGAAATAATTCACAACTAAAATTGCAAGGGACTGTCCTATTCACCCAAATGAGGATAAACTGCAACACGAAACATGGCCCATGAAATACACTGTCCCTGGGGACACAGAAACGTGTGCCGGCCAGGCGCATGCGGCAATGCACGGGCACAGACCATAGTGCTGCCTTATGTGGACACAGGACCCATTTACTTTAGTGGGGTTTGCGATCCACATCTGACGGTCCGCAAAAAAGTAGTGTATGCACTACTTTTTAGCGGTGTGGAGGCATGGACAGAAAACCCACGGAAGAACTCCTTAGTGCTTTCATGGGCTTTCCAATCCTCCCAGATTATTGATCCATTTACTTGAATGGGTCTGCATCCGTGACACAGTATGCAAACGGCCGGTGCCCGTATATTGCAGACCCGCTGTTTGCAGGCCGCAATATGGGCCCGGCTGGCACACATTTGTGTGTATGAGCCATAACCCTGGACAATCCCTTAAACTTTTATGGGGGTTTAAATGACAAATCTAGAATTGCAGATTTTACAAAGTCCTCCAGAGGGTCTAGTACAAAAGCCCATGTCAATACTACAAAAAAAATATTAGAAATAAGATATACTAATGCACTATTTGCCATTGGCTTTTATACTATACCACGGAGTAATTGGGTACCAGGTCTTTAGTTTAGAACAGAACGGGGGACGGTGAGCTCGGGAATATATAATTTAAAAACAAAATTTTTTTTAAAGTTATATGCTGTCAGGATTCATAAAACAAGCCTGAGAGTCCTGCTTCCTCCGCCCACATAGTGTTATTGATAGCTCTCACTGTATTTAAATCCATACAGGAAAACCCCGTCAATCAATGTGTGTGGGCAGAGGAAGCAGGACTCTTAAGCTTTTTTAGGAGTCCTGGAAGCATACAAAACTGGTTTTGTACCTGAAAACGCCCAATCAAACCACAGAAAACTACGGCTATATATTCCCAAGCTCAGCATCTCACCCTCGATCCTATGTTGCCATCAAATAGAAGGCCTACCAGGTCAATATTAAGACAGTAAGTTATAGTATGCACAGTGGTGTTCAATATACCTGTGTATGTTTACATAGATCTCAAGTTTTAATGTATTTTGTAAAATGTTCCAGTAACTCTTCCTTTTTATCATAAATGTCTTCCAGTATGTGTCTGAGATGTGTGATTGGGGGATGACAATCTTGATAGATTTAGTTGAGGGGTAAGTGAAGTCTGAGAGGCTTCATACGTCCATCATGGAAATATAAGGTACATGGGTGCTCACTCTTCATGCTAAATAACCTTAATACAGAAATCTAAGCAGGTTTCAATGGACATAAAGTTTTTACAAACTACAAAATGACTCAAACAAAGAAAATGGTGCATCCTGTCTTCATAAAAACCTCATGTTCAATAACTAGTAGGTTAGAATAGGGATTGACGACCCCTACCCCGAGGTCATTTAGCAGGTCATTCTTTGTATTTAATACTCTACAGCCAGCGCTTAAGACTAGAGAAAGCAGAGGTAAAGGTTCGTAGAGCAGGGTGCGTTCCTCTATAAGACATCAGTAGAGACCCTGCTTCTGCTTTGTATCCAGAATCACGAAGCTCCCTTGATATCTCTTCAACATTCCACCTGGAATCCTCCGGCGCGGCCAGCAAATGGTTAATCAGATGCGAGTAGTAGATGGTACCAATGCAGTTTACCAGCAATTTGGCATCCAGAAGCAGAGAAAGGATTTCGGAGTCACAGTTTGAGTCACTGACCTACAGGAAAAAAAATAAAAAAGCCATGTGAAAATGGAAGATTGCACATTTTCTGCTTTGTGTAGCACGATCTTCTGAAAGGAACAAGACAAAGCCCGGGAACAAAAGTGAGCTATTTATAGTAGCAAATCTCATCTTCTCTTGCGGGTAAGAGCATCCCATTGCTAAAATGTAATAGAGCAGGCAGATAACATGGTAAAAATAACCAAATTACACAAAAAACTCACAGTATATAAAATGATTCACAAGAAAAATACATATAAAGTCTGTAATGTGCTTCACTTAACACATCAGGCTTGATTCACCCAAACTTGGTTCAACTTTCTATCCAAGATAAAATAAAAACACTACAAAAATAAGCCTCAACGTTGTCAAATTCAAATACATTCAACATCTATAGGGTGTCTTATCCCTGCCCACATGAAGACACCTTCCTCGTTCCCATCTGGTATAATCACAAGAGAGGGCAGATCACTGGATCCCAGAAGACCCCACTGTGCTCATCATGACCATGATATGAATGGATACAAATGATCTTACTCCTGTCCAAAAGGAGTATTCACATACAGGATGGGGGGGAGGGGCGCAGATTGGTAAAACAAATAACATGGATTTATATGATTAATATTTCTAACAAAAATTTCAAAAATTATATTAAATATTTCATGTTTTAATTTAGTAGCTGGCACATTTCTATTGGCTCCATCCAAAACCAGCTCCAACTCCCCAGCCCTGGTTCAATCATTGACAAGGATATCATTCCTTATACAAGGCACTTAAGATTATTTCCCATATACAATTTAGATTTACATTTTGTTGATCCAGGGAGTAATTCTGATTGCCTGATTGGAGTCTGGAAGGAATTTTTTTCCCCTAAAGTAGGGAAAATTGTCTTCTACCTCACAGGGCTTTTTTGCCTTCCTCTGGATCAACTTGTAGGATAACTGGCTGAACTGGATGGACAGATGTCTTTTTTTTGGCCTTATAAACTATGTTACTATGTTACAACACTGTGCAAAAAATTTAGGCAGGTGTAGGGAAAAAATGCCGCAAAGTAAGAATGCTTTCAAAAATAGAAGTGTTAATGGTTAAGATTTAATTCTAATCTGCAGCAGGAAAACAGTCCAAAAACACATGTAATATAATTAAGAAATTAAGTGTAAAGAACAAGAAGTCCTAGAAGTGATGATATGGCCCCCACAGAGCCCTGATCTCTACATCATCTAATCTATCTGGGATTACATGAAGAGACAATAGGATTTGAGCAAGCCTACATCCACAGAAGATCTATGGTTAGTTCTCCTAAATGTTTGGAGCATCCTCACTGCCAAGTACCTTCAAAAACTGTGTGCAAGTGTACCTAGGAGAACTAATCCTGTTTTGAAGACAAAGCATAGTCACACCAAATACTGATTGGATTTAGATTACTCTTTTGTTCATTCACTTTGCGTTTATTAACTGATAAAAATAAACCATTAAAACGTCTATTTTTGAAAGCGTTCTTACTTTGTAGTATTTTCCCACACTCGCCTAAAACACTACTCACTACATTTCGAGCAGTTATTTAGACAACCACATTACCAGCTTAAAAATTTTTTGCTGAATTACAGGTTTGGAGCTTATGTCGGAAGCTGATACAGTCATACATGAAACATGATGAGAGTACAGGGTTCCTCATCAGAGTGTTATTCCTATCTTATAAAGTGATGGCGTACGGCTAGTAAATGGAAACATGCTGCAGCTCCTTGCACTTTTGCTGGCCAGGAGCGCAGGAATGCTGCAGTAAATCTCCGCTATGTACTCTATTGTAATAATACAAGTACCAGAGGGCAGACCGAAATGTGACTTTACAGAAAAAATGGAAGGTGGTATGAGCAAAGCTGAAAATTCTCCTGGTGAATGTTCTCTTGCCATATTCTGCTCATATTTATTTCCTTTTGCTTACAGAATACAGTAGCAGCAACAAATTCCGCAGCTCTGTAATGGGATTGTCACCATATTAGCCCATGTCCCCATTGGGCTCCCCAACTTATATTTCTATCTCCAGTATATGTTTTTGGAGAGTGTGAAAAAAGCTGAGAACCCAGTATTCCTCATAGATGTATTGCAGATATTGGGGCAGATTTACTAAGGATATACAGTTTTTGGTGCAATCTGGTGTGCATGCTTTGTATCACATGTACTAACTGTTTTACACACTTTTCTAAGCTTTTTCCACCTTGTCCAACAAGTGGGGCATGACTTTGCATGACAGACAACAAGTCCAACGAGTGGGGCATGACAGAGCATGATTTCCCTAGAAGGGGGCATAATCTAAATGTGGCACCATGTGCCAAAAATGCTCCAAAGTTTTGGAGCATTTTTCTAGTAAAACTATGCCAACTTTTTGGCACATGGACACATTTCTAGCATAAATCTAGAGTCTAACGTTACAGAGGTCCATGCACCAGATTAGTAAATTTGTCTAACATTAAGACTTTGATTTGTATTCTTAGACAGTGTAAAGTGCGACACTATTAGTAAATCTGCCCCACTTTCTTTGCTCGGATTTGAACCTCAGGCCACCATCCTGCCATACAAGACAATGGTGCTCTAGTACGGGTCCATATTTTAACCACCAATATTTGGTACTGGGTAGAAGTGATCAGCTGATCATACCCTCGGAGAATCCACATTCACAAAGATTTTTAATAAATGCATTATAGCAGGAACTACCTGTATTTATTATCTATTTGAACTTGGTACAAAACCCTGCAGATACCATTCAGAAGAGTCTTCTATTTTTAGTGATGTCTTCAGGCGTCATGGTTTTCTCTAATGGATACAACTTGTAAGCTGCCCTACTTTATCATTCGAGGTTGAAAGGCAAAACATTAGGAAAATGACTGTTTGGTGGCTTAACATATAGGAATTGTACCCCAAGGTGCTTTCAAAGACTTTTGTCATTTGCCTCCTTGTCTCTCGCAGGATATTGTAAGGAAATAAATAAGCCGAGTAATTACCATTTATTTCCAAAAACGGATTAATTCGTTCACAAACTCCTAAGGGTTCCTGATATTAGGTTTTTAATGCATTTTGTTTGCAAATGTTTTGGAAGTAAGATTTTAATAACATGCAAATTGTGCAAAAATAATACATAAGTATACAAAGCCACAGGTTGACAACAGTACTAAAAGTTTTCTTAGCTCTTTATGACTTATTTTTCATTTATGGCAAAAGCTATAAATTTTATATTTTTTTAAAGCTTATGCCCTGGAAGCTTCTGTTGGATTCGGGGCTTGAAACGCGTGGGATGAGAATAAAAAGGCCTCCCACGGGTATAATGAGTCTTCCGGACACGGTAATACAGGAGGAAAGCTCTGTATAATTCAGTGATACTTATTATTAAGCCAGTTTTATAGCATTAGTATAGCGGGAACATCTTTGGTCATAAATATAGCTAAACTGCTAAGTATACAGCACCGGTGAGGTAACAGGGAAAAGGATTTGCTCTAGTTACATTTAACATGAATCTAAAACACAATACAAAACAAATAGGGTGGTCGAAAATAAAAAGCCTTATTCGAAATAAATTGGACAATTTGATCATTGTTACTATATCGAATGGAAACATCATGCGTACAGGAACCCAGACGGATACGGCAGATCAGTAATGATCTTTCAGGATCTATTTTTTCCCAACCGTCACCTTTAAAAAGGTTCAGCAGGTTTATATCAAGGGTCCTTTTTTTCTTCACTGGTTATTAGAATGTCATGCTTGGTATAATCATCACAAAACAACTTAAATCTGACAGAAAACAAGTGTGAGCATTGTAATAAAGATCAGGAAGTGACCTCGTTTTTTATGTAAATGTTGCACCCCTGTGATACTATGCATTCCTCAGATATTTACCATAGGCCATGAAAAAGGTCCCGGGTGGATTGAAACGTTGGCTGTGTAAACTGCGTGGAATACTTCCTATTAGTCTTTTGCTGGATTTACCGACAAATAAAAAAAAGTGTCCACATCACAAAATTGGATTACCTTTGTGCAGTGGTTTTCAGCTTTATGTTTGATGAGATATCATCTCACTCAAAGATGTGTTTTGCAGCTCAGTGAGAAAATAGAAAACTCACTGAGATGTTCCAACATGGTTCGGGTGGTCCCAACTGACCCCAAAAATATAAGGCACTTTAATATGAAGAAATATTCTTATATTTTGTCCAAAATCTTGCACAGTAAAAGGTTAACAAGAATATATGTGGAAGTGAGACAGAAAACAAGATGAACCGTTCTGGTGGAACAGTGGAGTCAGTTGAAATACGTTTGGGATAAAGCCTCCGTCTTACATGACTGAAGGCTTCTTCTGAGGTTTCTGAATTACAATCTAAAACAAGCAGAAGTTATAAATAAATGTGGATTTTATGGATCTGCGAGTATACAGCGGGAAATGGTGATTTTCCTCACATCTTTGAGATAGATCAGTGTCCTGAGACAAGTAAACTAAGGCAGATCTTCAAAAATTACACGGAACACTAGGCAGCGATGACAAGTGCAATGTGCAAATGGAGTGAAACAGGCTTGGAGCATCCATACATATGCAAAACCGTACATACACTATATGGATCTACAGATGATTGTGTTCACACGTGTAGACATGCATGGAATGCAAACATGATACAGTACTAACAGAAGGAGGACATCCTACCATCTGTAATGGAGGAGGGAGGTGACAGAACTGCACTGGAGTGTCACGTTAACCGCACACAATCTCCATGGCTCATGTGCCACATTTCAATTATGTGTTTCAGTGGTTGTTCAAGGAGATGTGGATTAGCTGCCTGGAACAACTAGACGAAATATTATCCGCTATTTCACAGCCTTAGCTGAGGAGTTTCTTATTTCTGAATAGAATGCTATTTTTTGCAAGCTCGCAGGAATGTGTTCTCAACCCAGAGGTTTCTATTAGACATTTTCGGACGCTCCTTTCTATTAGGGCTATTTCTTGAGACATTTGGCTTCAAGGTCACAGTATGGTTGGGTGTCAGGAGAACATTCCAGTAAAACATGACCGATGATCATGTACTAACCTTGTAAGTAGACCTCCAAGGTGAAATATTGTTTTTTTTTTTTGCCCTATAAGACGCACTTTTTTCATTATGGAAGCGTTCATTAGTACAGGTGGAACAGGGAATGGTCAATGTATCGCTCCCTGCGCTGGCTCTGTACTCTTGCTTCCTGGTCTTCATCAGCCACACGCTGTGACCTGTGCACAGTGTGAGGAGGCAAGCTGTGTGACGTTGGGTAACAGTAACAAAATAAATAGACCCTATCTAGGTATGGGTATTATTAATATATCATTAGAATATAATGCTATTAATGCTATGCTGCTTTAACAGCATTATATACTAATGATATATGTTGGGTAACTGCACAGTACAGCGTGGCAGGAAGAGCAGAAGCTGGATCTCGGGAGCGGCGGCGTACGAGCAGGAGAGGTAAGTTGATTTTTTTCCCCTCTAATCTGAGTTCTGATTAACATGGGGGTCTGATCTGAGGTCTGATGGGGGCTACTGGCTGATAAACATAGGAGGTCTGATCTGAAGTCTGATTGGAGGTCTTATAAATATTGGGGATCTGATCTGAGGTCTGATGGGGGGGGTGTCATAAAAATTAGGGGTCTATTCTGAGGTCTGATTACCACTGGGGGTCTGAGCTGAGGTCTGATGGGGGGTACTGGCTGATAAACATAGGAGGTCTGATCTGAAGTCGGACTGGAGGTCTTAAAAATATTGGGGATCTGATCTGAGGTCTGATTGGGGGGGAGGGGTGTCATAAAAATTAGGGGTCTATTCTGAGGTCTGATTACCACTGGGGGTCTGAGCTGAGGTCTGTTGAAAAATACATTTTTTCTTATTTTACTCCTCTAAAACCTAGGTGCATCTTATAGGGTGGAAATTTTTAAAATACAGTTGATGCGGCAGCACTTAGAGCTAAGATACAATGAATATGTGAATTACCGTATAATAAATTGTGCTACTACTACTAGCAGTTACAGAGTGTTGCTGTATCTTTTGTCTTTGCTTTTAGCTTATTTGCAAGCCTGAAGCTGCCTGCGTTGAGAGAATGATGGTGAACTGGAAAATATAGTTATCCATTTACAAATCCCAAAGCAGGGTTATGATACATGATTTTATATATTATTTATTTTCGGAACTTATATAGCGATACTATATTCCGCAGTGCTGCTATATTCCAGATATTATATTTACAGACATTACAATCAAGCTCTCCCAAATGGGGCTTACGATCTAAGTTCCCTCTCAGTATGTCTTTGGAGTGTGGGAGGAAACCGGAGAACCCGGAGGAAACCCACACAAACACGAGGAGAACATATAAACTCCATGCAGATGTTGTCCTTGGTCGGATTCAAACCTAGGACCCCAGCTAGGACAGTTTAACAATGAACAATAATTTTAGCTGACCGACAACAGTTCATGGTGGTCTGAAAAGAGGTCGGGCGTGTTCGAAATTTTCATTCGATGGTTAGACGAAAGACCTTTAGTTCCAAGAAAGATAGCTCGTGGAGAACATTTTCAGAAAGATCTTTCATCCATCGCCCGGATTCACTGAACATGTATGGCCAGTTTGAACAACTGTAATGGCTAATACAGACTAAAGCTGGCCATACCCATTTAACTTTTGAACGCCCAAGCCCCCCAAGAATGGTGGGTTTGGCCAAAACACTAATCTACGTGGGGAATGTCCTACTTGCCCTGACAGATGATATGCAAAATAACCGTAGAGCCCCACTTATGGGTCTTCAAGCCAGATATCCCTCCAGGGAAGGAAAACTAAGCAAAGGGGTGTCCCCCGACAGATGATGTCAGGGGAGACCAGGATCGGGAAAAATGAATATTGTCGTCTGATCCTTTTGTTATCTGGGGAGATAAGCCACCACCAGAACTGTCTGACAGGGGCTTTCTCCAATCTCCCCATAGCATACACAGACATGTCCGGCTGAGGGGAACGTGTATGTACAGTGAGGAAGGAGTGGCTTCTTAAGAAGCATTTCAAGGTCCTGGAGTGGCCTAGCCAGTCTCCAGATCTCAACCCCATAGAAAACCTGTGGAGGGAGTTGAAAGTACGTGTTGCCCAGTGACAGCCCCAAAACATCACTGCTCTAGAGGAGATCTGCATGGAGGAATGGGCCAACATACCAGCAACAGTGTGTGCCAACCTTGTGAAGACTTACAGAAAATGTTTGACCTCTGTCATTGCCAACAAAGATATATAACAAAGTATTGAGATGAACTTTTGTTATTGACCAAATACTTATTTTCCACCATAATTTGCAAATAAATTCTTTAAAAATCAGACAATGTGATTTTCTGGATTTGTTTTCTCTCACAGTTGAGGTCTACCTATGATGTCAATTATAGGCCTCTCTCATCTTTTTAAGTGAGAGAACTTGCACAATTGGTGGCTGACTAAATACTTTTTTTCCCCACTGTATATAGGAGCCTGGAGACACGGGAGAGAAGGAACAATTGTTTGGCTGACACCTATTGAGCGTGTATGGTCAGCCTATAATGTGTATGTATATGGGAGGCCGGGAGGGACACGGGAGAGAAGGAACAATTGTTTAGCTGACACCTATTGAGCGTGTATGGTCAGCCTATAATGTGTATGTATATGGGAGGCCGGGAGGGACACGGGAGAGAAGGAACAATTGTTTGGCTGACACCTATTGAGCGTGTATGGTCAGCCTATAATGTGTATGTATATGGGAGGCCGGGAGGGACACGGGAGAGAAGGAACAATTGTTTGGCTGACACCTATTGAGCGTGTATGGTCAGCCTATAACGTGTATGGTCGTGTCTCCAAAACAATTGTTCACCAGATGATTGTTCAACTGCTGTTCAACCATCAACCAACTTCTATCTAATGTGAATGGCCAGCTTTAGAAGCAGACATCATGAGTCCTTCATGACATACAATACACACAGCTTAGTGATACAGACATACTGTACATACACACAATGTCTAGGGAAGTTGCACACTCTGCGGTGGTATTTGCAAGATTTGTTCAATTATTAAAGCATTTCTAACAAAGGGAAGGAGCACAGAGTGAATTCAGCTGCGGGAATGAGGAGCTGTCAGGCTGGGAACCTCTACAAAGCAGAGCGGGAGCACTCACTAGTAGATAAAAAATGCAGGCAGATCTGTCAGATGCTGCAATAGGAGCTAATGAAAGAGCCAGACAGAGGAAATCTACGCAACATCAAAAACCCCAGCGCTGCATTACCTACCCAGCCCGGAAAGACAAAACCTCATTTCAAAGATTGTTTTCCAAATCTATGTATGTGGGGCAACACAGCAATGTGGAAATTACTGTGGCCTAGCATCCAGACTTAACCCCTTAAGGTTGCAGTCTACTTTGGTGCTTACAGGGTTTGTCCAGCCTTTTGTTCTTTTTTAAGCTTAATGCTGCTCACCTGCCGCTCCATTTTGGATCCACTTAGTGATCTTCCAATCCCCGGCCTGAAAACCTCCAGACGGGGTCTCATGTGCTGTTGTGACGTTTTCCCAAGGTGCACTTTACCCAGCAGTAACATGCCGCTTGGGGACACTTCACCGCTGAGACCAGTCACTGATTGCAGAGGCCCAAATGACCTCATCCAAAAATTTACAGGCCAGGGACTGGAAGATCGCTGAATGGGTCCTGGGAGCCAGAACAGAGTAAAAGGGGGCAGGTGAGTATGGTTTTTCACTAGGTACAACACACTGCTGCAGGCAATTAATAAAGGGAACAAAAAGTTGGGGCTGAGCTGCAATACCAAGCACAGACACTATACAATGTACCAAATCAGAATCAGGGCGGTGTTAAACTAGTAGACAGAAAAGGTGCACCATAGGGTAATACCATACAAACAGGTGAATATTGGATTCTAAAATGAAGGCTCACCGTGAATAGTTGTGCTAACCTTAGGCACAACTCTAGTGAAGGCTCATCGAGATGTAAACTGGAATTCCAGATAGCGGTTGGTCTGTAGCCACAGATGAAGGTCTTCTTATCAGGGATGCCTGGATTCCCCAAGAAGATTACATATCGCCAAGGCAGAGGATTATCCCTTTGTTTGGTTCCTTGCATCGTGGGATAATCCTCTGCCCTGGTGAGCTGTACAATGTACGGCACTATGCTTGGAAAGCCTGCATCATTCACCGGATCTCCGGTAAGCTCAGCAGCTCCCTGAAACAGCTGATCCGTAGGGGTGTCAGGACTTGGACCACCACCAATGTGATGATGATGAACTATCCTGAGGATAGGTCCTCATTATCAATTCCTAGATAAACCCTTTAAGGCTACTTTCACATTAGCGTTTTAAAATTCCGGTATTGAGTTGTGTCATAGGGGCTCAATACCAGAATAAAACGCTTCAGTTTTGTCCCCATTCATTGTCAATGGGGACAAAACTGAACTGAAGACAACGGAATGCTCCTAAAGCATTCCGTTCCGTCTTCAGACCTGAGAACAAACTGCAGCATGCTGCGGTTTGCTCTCCGGTCCAGGCATCCGCACCAAGACGGATCCGGAATGACCCCCAATGCAAGTCAATGGAGTTCATGACGGATCCAGCTATACATACACACAATACACACATACAGACATAGACATACACATAAACATAAACATACACAGACATATACACATAGAAATACACATACATACTTACATGCTCCCCAGCAGGTCTTCAGAGCGCTGGAGGGACAGGTTGGCGCGCACAGATGGCGATTCCACCAGGCGCCCAGCAGAGGGCGCTGTGGGGAATCATCACCTGTGCGAGCCGTCCTGCTACTCCGGCGCTCCGAAGACCTGCCGGGAGCATGTAAGTATGTATGTGTGTGTATTTGTCTGTGTATATGTGTGTGTGTCTGTGTGTATGTATGTACTGTGTGACATGTGTGGGGCCGGAGCGCGGTTCCGGCTCCACACGTCGCTGCAGCAGTCCTGATCCGGCAGCACCCTTCAACTGCCGGATCAGGCCTGCAGCTAGTGTGAAAGTAGCCTAAGGCTCCAGCAAATTTGTATTTTTTTAGTTTTTCTATGCTTTTCAAAAACCATAACTTTTTTAGTCTTCCATCAACATAGCTGTAGAAAGATTTTTTTTAACGTGTAACAATTATTTTCTAATGCCACCATTTTGGAGTACATCTACTGTACTGTATAACTCTTAAAGAGAATGTGTCACCTCCACTATGCTGCCTTCATTGAGTGCAACAAAGTATAGTGACAGACCCATTGATTTCAGTTGTCTCTCGCTGCCTCTGCCCTCCCTCCATCTCTGTACGATGAGTAGCGAATTTCTTTCATATGAACAAAAGGAAGAAAACCTTTCAGTCGTAGTCCGGAGGCGGGATAGAGAGCCTCATTATACTCATCAGTCCTACAGTGCTAGCACACACTGCTGGGTTATGCATGTTCATACTCTAAAAGTGCTGACTGCAATAACAGTGTGTCTGTCACTACACTATGCTGCACTCAGTCAGGGCAGCATTGCACAGATGATAGACTCCCTTTAAAAACATTTTTTGGGGGTGACTGTGAAAAAACCTCAACACAGTTATGGTTTTGTTTTCACGGTATTCTACATAGAATAATACTGACATGCTAACGTTATTCTGTGGGTCAGTATGGTGATGCCAAATTTATATGGCTTGTGATAAGAAAATTAAGGGGCTCTTTTTTACGGAAAAAAATTTAAAAAGATTGCTTTGTGTCACCATATTCTAACTGTTTTGGGTTTTTTTTGCAGAACAATTTATGGTTTTATTGATAGTATACACCTTACCTTTTGCTCATTTATTTATTCTATTTTTTGGGGGAGATGAGGTGAAACAAAATTGACTATTCTGGCATTTTTTATGACATTCATCATGCAGATTAATAGATTGGGTCGTTATGGAAGAAGTGATACCAATTATGTTTTTTTTTATCACATATATAGTATGTGAAATGTGAAAAGGGAAGGGGGCTTTGAATTTCAGCCTTTAAAATATTTTTTGAAAAACTTGAATTTTATTAAAGGGTTTCTGTCACCAGTTTTTTCGATATGAATCAGGCTGACATTAGAGATGTGCTAATGTCACCTGATTCCAAATATATATCTGTTTTATTTACTGGTGCCCCCATTTTTATATAAAATGAACTTTTATTTTATGCTAATAAGGCCTCTAGGTGCAAGGGGCGTTACCCCTGCTCCTAGAGGCTCTGTTGATTGACAGGACCAGGCAGAGAAAAAACACTCCATTCACCATAGCTTGCAAGGACCTTCAATGATGTCATGACCATGTGATCAGTCACATGGTTAGGATCACACAAACAGCCTGTCTCCTCCTAAACCATGTGACTGATCACATGGTCATGACATCATGAAGGTCCTTGCAAGCTATGGTGAATGGAGTGTTTCTTCTCTGCCTGGTCCTGTCAATCAACAGAGCCTCTAGGAGCAGGGGGCCCCTTGCACCTAGAGGCCTTATTAGCATAAAATAAAAGTTCATTTTATATAAAAATGGGGGCACCAGTAAATAAAACAGATATATATTTGGAATCAGGTGATATTAGCACATCTCTAATGTCACCCTGATTCATACAGAAAAAACTGGTGACAGAAACCCTTTAACTTTTTTTAGTCTCCTTAGGGGACTTGAACTCGCAAACTTTTGATCATCCTGTATTACAGTGTACAGCGATTCTCATACGCAGGATGTAATAGCAGCCAGGATGTGGCAGGCCTGCGGGATTTCAGAAGGCCACCAGCTGACATGACAACGACTTGGCACCCAGCGATTGTGGCCTTGTTTTTTGCAGAACGAGCAATTTTTCTTTTAAAAACATTCTACTGCTACTTTACGGCTGCTTTATTTTGCATGTTTTTTGTATGCCGTTACCATGAGGATTAAATGTCACTACAATTGTAGTGAAGCCGTACACTTGTAATTTTGGGGGTTTTCGTCTTATAAAAAACAGTTTTTCGTGACTGTGAAAATTTTCTTTAAATAATAATACATTTTTTATTGTTTTGTTTAGCCCCATAAGAGCACGCACAGTTTAATAGGCATATATGCCATTGCATGCTTCGGGGGGCTTTGTTAGACCCCCCAACTGCCATGCTAACCATCAGCACAATGCAATCGGCATCATAGGGTGCTGATGGACTGATAGATGGAGCCTCGTCCCTCTGTCTAATCTTCCAGATGCTACAGTCACAGCAGACCACAGCATCTAAAGAGTCAAGGCAATGGTGCCGCCCTGCTCCATCCTCCCTGTGGACGTTCACAGGGTTCAAAAGGGGCACGTACCACCGGCATTCTTCAAATTCAGCTGCCATTTAAAAAGGGCGATGAAGAAATAACAGGGGAACCACTCCGACGTTCAGCGGTCCTGAAGTGGTTAAGTATGAAGTCTATGTCTGACAGGCGGCTCAAAATGCTGCACATAGATCCCTTTAGGGTCTCACGATACCTAATGGCTGATTACAACATTACGTTCGGATTGTAATACGTACATCACGCTTGCCAAAAACGCAATTTCATTTCCGATAATAAACGGGGTCATCACATTAGACTGCAGCGCCCTGCCATTCAGATGATGACACCTTTACTTCAATGCAATTTAAATAGTACTTTGATCAAGACCCAGCTTCAGTTCCTCTCTGCGTACATAATAATAATAATAATGATTGTGCCCTCTAGATGGTTATTACGGTAAACTGCGTTACCGGTCTGGAGGAAGAAAAAGGAGAAAAGAGCAGTTCCAGCCTCAACATAAAAAACAAAAAACCATGCAACTCTGCAAGTAGTCGTGAGTAAAAAACATCCCACCGTTTAATGTATACAGTTACTATGCAGACATGTGATTCCATGGTTACAGACTACACAATCTATGTAGTCGGACCCTGCAGTTACTCCACTGTCTCACACACGAGTCTCATGCATAAGACAATACTGTGGTCCATACATTTCTCAGCAGTACAGTGCCGTAATACAGGGATTACTAGATCCTAATGAGGTTCCCGTCCCTCTGTGCTGATGTATGTTCATATAGAAGAGTTTTTGTAGAAACTCCTTGAGCTCTTTTATGGTTGGAATTAAGGATGAGCGAATTGACTTTTTTTTATGAAAACATTTCCCAAACTCTGGTTCGGGAGACTTTGAGAAATAATAACTTCAGCTCATCTGAGCCAATACATTCTAATACTGTACGGAGTGCTCGCTTCAAACAAAGTATTATGCAAATCGACTTCGGATGTTTTATCCGCAATCGATTCTCTCATCCTTAGTTGGAATCATAATGTACTCCACCACACGCCATAGGGGTCCCTATTCAGCACACAATAGTCAATGGAAAGTGAAAAATTACAACCATATGCAGTATACAGATCCCTGTAAGTAGTTGGTTCTGAAATAGGATAGACATTGGGGTTTAATAACATATGTTACTGTATAAAGTACACCTACTAAACACCATATACCTGCTCTGTAGAACTCACACAGTACCCCTACTGAACACCATATACTGTAGAACCCATACAGGACCCCTACTAAATACCATATAACTGCATTGTAGAACTCCTACAGTACCTCTAACGAACACCATATACTGCACTAGAGAACTCAAAGTACACGTACTAAACACCATATACCTGCTCTGCAGAACTCACACAGTACCCCTACTTATTACCATATACCTGCACTGTAGAACTCACACAGTACCCCTACCAATGGCGTAGCTATAGGGGTCGCAGCGGTCGCAGTTGCGACCGGGCCCCTAAGCCAGGGGGGCCCCGAGGGCCCCCTTGCCACTTGCAGGGCCGCATCGCCAATTAGGGAAGGTGCGGCCCTGCGCACAGTTGGAGGCGGCGGGGCAGAGGGAGATGAGAGCTTCCATTGTGGAAGCGTTCATCTCCATAGTCATGTGTATCGCCGTCCTCAGGACGGCGATACAGATGCCTGTACTACGGGGCAGGGGAGGGAGAGGCGTCTCCCCTGCCCGTTCCTTTGATAGGCTGCAGGCACTAGGCCTGCAACCTATCAGAGGCCGGCTCAGGCGGCACAATGACGTCATCGCACCGCCTGAGCCGTACAGCGCGGGACACAGGCCGGAAGAGGCCTGCATCGCATCGCTGCAGGCTCCATGGAGGTAAGTATTAGTGTTTATTTTTTTTTATTGTTGCAATCACAGACAGGAGCTCTATTGGGGGCACATGGGGGCATTTTACTGGCACAGAGGGGCATTTTACTGGCACTGGGGGCATTTTTACTGGCACTGGGGGGCATCATTTCTTACTGGCACATGGGGGCACTGGGGGTATTTTTACTGGCACATGGGGCACTGGGGGCATTTTTTACTGGCACATGGGGGCACTGGGGGCATTTTACTGGCACTGGGGGGCATTTGTTACTGGCACTTGGGGGCATTTCTTACTGGCACATAATTGGGGGGCACCTATGGGGTGTGGAGCACTTCGTACTGGCACATTATTGGGGCGCTTACTGGCACATTGGAAGCATTATTACTTCTGGGGCACAGTGGGGACATTAAGTACTGTTGGGGGCACTATTACTAACAAGTTGCACTCTGGCAGAGAATTATAGTTGGGACTTTTGGGGGGCACTATTACTGTGGGGGCACTATTACTGTGGGGGGCACTATTACTGTGGGGGCACCTGGCACAGTATCAGCGCAGTTATTTCTGGGGGACGTTATGTTTACACTTTTACTGTCGGGGACACTATTTGCTGGGCGCAGTTATTTTAGGACACTGTGTGCAATAATTATTGAAGGGCACTATCTGTGTGGTACTAGTGGCACAGTACTGGGGTTGGTAGGATGATTTTGTCCAGAGGATGGGAGGATGGATGGAAAAGTAATAAACTAAGATTTTTTTCTGTCAAACTGCAGAGATGAGAAATGGCTGAAAAATGGCATCTGAAAGGAGAAGATGAGGAAAGAGAAGATCTACTTCAGAGGAGACGTCACTGGATGTAAGAGGTATGGGGCTGTATTATACTGGAAGTAAGAGGTATGGGGCGCTGTATTATACTGGATGTATGAGGTATGAGGCGCTGTATTATACTGGATGTAAGAGGTATGGGGCGCTGTATTATACTGGATGTAAGAGGTATGGGGCGCTGTATTATACTGGATACTGGATGTAAGAGGTATGGGGCGCTGTATTATACTGGATGTAATGGATGGGGGGTAACTGGTTACGGGTATGGGGCGCTGTATATATACTGGATTTAAGAGGTATGGGGCGCTGTATTACCCTGGATGTAAGAGGTATGGGGCGCTTGTATTATACTGGATGTAAGAGGTATGGAAGCGCGTGTATTATACTGGATGGTAAGAGGTATGGGGCGCCTGTATTATACTGGATTGTAGAGAGTATGGGGCGCTGTATTATACTGGATGTACGAGGTATGGGGTCGCCTGTATCCTATTACTGGATGTTACGAGGTATGGGGCGCTGTATTTATACTGGGGATGTAAGAATGGGGGTTATGCCGGGAAGGGGGCGCTGTATTATACTGGATGTAGAGGTATGGGGCGCTGTATTATACTGGATGTAAGAGGTATGGGCCTGTATTATACTGGATGTACGAGGTATGGGGCGCTGTATTATACTGGATGTAAGAGGTATGGGGCGCTGTATTATACTGGATGTAAGAGGTATGGGGCGCTGTATATACTGGATGTAAGAGGTATGGGGCGCTGTATTATATGGATGTAAGGTATGGGGCTGTATATACTGGATGTAGAGGTATGGGCGCTGTATTATACTGGATGTAAGAGGTATGGGGCGCTGTATTATACTGGATGTACGAGGGTATGGGGCGCTGTATTATACTGGATGTAAGAGGTATGGGCGCTGTATTATACTGGATGTACGAGGTATGGGGCGCTTGTATTATACTGGATGTAAGAGGTATGGGGCGCTGTATTATACTGGATGTACGAGGTATGGGCGCTGTATTATACTGGATGTAGAGGTATGGGGCGCTGTATTATACTGGATGTAAGAGGTATGGGGCGCTGTATTATACTGGATGTAAGAGGTATGGGGCGCTGTATTATACTGGATTGTACGAGGTATGGGACGCTGTATTATACTGGAATGTACGAGGTATGGGGCTGTATTATACTGGATGTACGAGGTATGGGGCGCTGTATTATACTGGATGTAAGAGGTATGGGGCACTGTATTATACTGGATGTACGAGGTATGGGGCCGCTGTATTATACTGGATGTAAGAGGTATGGGGCGCTGTATTATACTGGATGTACGAGGTATGGGCGCTGTATTATACTGGATGTAAGAGGTATGGGGCGCTGTATTATACTGAATGTAAGAGGTATGGGGCGCTGTATTATACTGGATGTATGAGGTATGGGACACTGTATTATACTGGATGTAAGAGGTATGAGGCGCTTGTATTATACTGGATGTACGAGGTATGGGGCGCTGTATTATACTGGATGTACGAGGTATGGGGCTGTATTATACTGGATGTACGAGGTATGGGGCGCTGTATTATACTGGATGTAAGAGGTATGGGGCGCTGTATTACCCTGGATGTAAGAGACATGGGGCGCTGTATTAGGCTACATTCACACGAACATTGTGTTTTGCAGTCTGCAAATTGCGGATCCGCAAAAAAAGGATGATGTTCCGTATGGCATCAGTTTTTTTTGCAGATCCACTGTAACAATGCCTATCCTTGTCCGCAAAACGGACAAAAATAGGAATGGACATACAGATGCGGACAGCACACAGTGTTTATTGAAGTGAATAAGTCCGCATCTGAGCCGCAAAATATGTAGATCGGAGGCTGCAAAAACAACGTCTACGTCGTGTGAACGTAGACTTACCCTGTATGTTCTGTAGTGATATACGTAATGTTAGGAGGGAAAAGGTTAGGGTGAGAATTTGGCATGGGGTGGGGTGGGGGGTTAAATTTTTGACTTGGCCGACAGAAAAGCTAGGTGCACCAGCGCTGAGGGAAGGGGGGGGGGCAAGCTAAACTCTTGCACCAGGGCCCATGAGCCTTTAGCTACGCCCCTGACCCCTACTTAATATCATATACCTGCACTGTAGAACTCATACAGTACCCTTCCTGAACACCATACAGTATACTGCACTACAGAACTCATAAAGTACCCTACTAAATAACCTATACCTGCTTGTAGAACTCACACATTTCCCCTCCTGAACACCATATACTGCACTACAGAACTCAACGTATACCTACTAAACACCATATACGTGCTCTGTAGAACTCACAGTACACCTACTTAATACCATATACCTTCACTGTAGAACTCACACAGTACCCCTACTTAATATCAGATACCTGCACTGTAGAACTCACAGTACCCCTCCTGAACAACATATACTGCACTACAGAACTCACACAGTACCCCTACTAAATAACATATACGTGGTCTGCAGAACTCACACATTAACCGTATTAAACATCATATAATTTAGAATTCATACAGTACCACTACTAAATACCATCTAATATATAAAGCTGAGTGTATGTATGTGTGTGTGCGTATGTCTGCTAAAGGAATCCGCACCGTCACAGCTACAATCACGAAATTTGGCATACAGGTACATCAGGTGTCCGGGAAGGTTTTAGAATGGGTCTCAGCTCTCCAGGATGTACCGTTCCTGAGATATTCCAAAAAAATGCATTAGCCAATAGAAGCCTGGTCACATGACCCTTATCAGCCAATAGAAGCTCACAGGCAGTTAGTTTCCACAGACAGTTTTCCATAACAACCTAGGCAGTTCACTGCTGTAGGTCTGCTTTAAAGGGGCAGAGTACTGTGGATGACACTGTTAAAGGAGTATTCCGGTTACCATAAATATAACTTATGTTTTAGACTAACCCATCATCAATCATTATGTAATATAATGTGAATTTCACATATTTACTGTTCAGTAGTAACAAAAGATGTTTTCTTCCACTCGGTCAGGCCACGCCCCCTTCCACTCCGCTGCCGACAGGGATTGCAAAAATGAAGGTAAAAATCAACTTCTGTCAGCTTCAGGGGTGGGGGGAGGGTGCCTTTCTCCCTGCAGCTCATGCTCACACTGCACAGTGCTGCTGTCTGACAGTGAGCTGTTCAAAAGGACATCCATGTGTCCATCCAGGCCCTGCGCATGACAGAGGACAGGGAGTCTGAAAGCCGGACTGTCCAGTCTAAACCGGACCTCTGACCACCCTAGGACCAGGCTGATGTTAGGGTGGCCAGACATCTGGTTTTAGGCTGGACAGTCCGGTTTTCTGGCTCCGTCCGGCGCAGTGCCTGGGCGGATGCAGGGATGCCCACCCTTTCAGTAGCTCACGCTTCTCCTTTGTGTCTTCACGGAGCCAGGGAGCGTGGCCTCATGTTTAGGGGTGTGGATTCATGGGTACTGGGGGCGTGGCTTCATGTTTAGGGGCATGGCCGGTGAGGTCCGGCTTTCTGGGGTGAAGACAGTGGCCACCCTAGCTGCTGTGGAGGTCACAGTTAAAGGGGAGGGTGTTGTGGATGTTACTGTTAAGGGGCAGGCTGCTGTGGAGGTCACTGTTAAAGTGGCGGGCACTGTAGAGGTCACTCTTGATATCATTTAACGACACACACACAAACATTAAGTGAAATAGATTAAATATACCCGTTCGAAGCCGGGTCCTTCTGCTAGTATAATATAGAACTCATATAGTACCCCTACTAAACACCATATAATATAATGTAGAACTCATACAGTATCATTACTAAATACCATATACCTGCTTTTCATATACCTGCACTGTACAATTTATACCTTCTCTGGACACCATGTGGAACTCATACAGTTCTCTTACTGAACAACATATGGAACTCATGCGGTAACCTACTGAACACCAACTACTAATATACCTCATACAATTACAGACAGTACACAGAGTTCATACTGTACACCTACTAAGCATATGGAACTCAGATAATACACCCACTGGAAACCATATGGAACTCAGACAATAAACCTACTGGACACCATATAGAACTGGAAGTACGGAAGTACATGTATGCACAGACTATGCATACAGGACACTGTAATTCAGTCCAAAATACGGAAGTATACAGGCTACTGTAGAACTCACACATCACCTCTTCTGAACACCACACTATATGTAACTGTACACCATACTGAATATATAGAAGTACATAGAATTGATATGGTACACCTACTGAACACTATACAGAACTTTGGAATACCCCTCTGTAACGCTAAATAGACCCCAAATGGTACTCCTACTGGACAACATCTGAGACTCAAATGGAGGTACAGTATATGTACTCACAGTTTACACTTACACCATACTAAAGTACAGTACCATATAGAAACCTCACAAATGTAATTTGCACTTTCGCTCATACTGTCGTGAAGCCTTATACCTTGTTTCCGCTATACGTGCTTAAAAATGAACCTGCCCACGTAGTGTACTTACGTCTGCATTAAATGCAAGGTCATCTTAGGAGCAGTGGACATTTTGGGACAAAGATTTCATAATAACAACCAAAAAGACAAAACTCATTTCTTAAATATGTACCAGACAGATAATTACTGGCAGAACACAATACAAGCTAATGAAGCGGCCTCGCAGTTATCGCCCCAGTGCAGCGGCAGCGGCCTGATGTTCGTTCTTCTATGACTACTTCTGATTTTGCTAAATGGCTCTACAGTCAGAAGGAAAATATCTACAGCAATTGGGAGAAAACAAAGGCCGTTCTGCGTGACTGTGTGCCAGCCTATTCACATGAAAAGCGCATTGCATTAATATCTGAGAGAGCCTTCCGAAACCATTTCTGCTGGAATGAAAGAGGAGGCACAATCCTCGGGATCAGCAATTCTACGCCATCCTTTTTAACTATAAACATCCATAAAAATGTCAGCAGCCCCTAACAAATGGCTAAATAATACATGGTATCAGCAAGCGGCACGCCATTCCACATACAGCCATGGCGCGGGCTGCGCTAGCACGGTGTCACTGAATCAATAGTCTATGATTTCCTCTGCCTGCTGCGAGCTACTCTCTTTCTGCTTGATATAAACACGGATCGACTCTCTATTGGGCTGAGGAACACAAACTTCACACCTTTGATGATCGTCTAAATAAATGGATTTTGATAAGAAGTATAAAGACCCGAAGCTTTGCATACAGCCATCTGGGAAGCTTTACAAAGGGTTATGGATGGTAATCACCCAACTAGGCCACTGAGAAAAACCACCAGCATCTCTACAACTATAGAATGTAGAGGCAATAGAGGGGCCACACCCCTAACTCTGCCCAAAACATAACTATAGAACTAATCCCACCCAGTCCCCATACTGCTCCACATAGTAGATATTCCCCAGTTATGTGCCCCCATTAATATGCCTAGCTGTGCCCCAATTAATATGCCCTGTTATGTGCCCCAGTAACATGCCATTATGTGCCCCCAGTAATATGCCCAGTTATGTGCCCCCAGTAATATGCCCTGTTATGTGCCCCCAGTAAAATGCCATTATGTGCCCCCAGTAATATGCCATTATGTGCCCCCAGTAATATGACTAGCTGTGCTACGCCCCCCCCCCCTTCAGGTTTAGGACTATTGTAGGACATTAGAAGGCAGACCGGTAACTTCTCCCTGCATTAACCCTTTCAGCAGCTGGAGAGTTCAGCATCCCCGGGTAGCGCACTGCTGCAGCAGGTCTACAACATGTCGGGGCCCACAGACCTGAGACCCACGCATGCCCTCTCTGTGCACAACACCCTGCCCTGCATGGCTGCCAGCTCCCCCCTACACATCACATCGGCCACTCACTTCTCCCGTCCTCCGGTCTATCCCCTGAACGCCGCGCTCCACACACCGGTCTCCGCCTGCTCCATCTGCTGTTTCCGCCTGCAGCTAGGTCCCCACGCATCCTGTCACCCCTGATTTGTCCCTCACAGCCAGCCGTACTCCCGCGTCCCACCCACCAAAGAGCAGCATCCAGAGGTACCGAGAGCTGCAGGGGGGACGGGAGGGAGGATGTAAGAAGCAGGCAGCCGATGCCGGCTGTCTGCTTCTTCATGTAACCGACAACTGTCTCTGCGTCCTATGGACGCAGGGACAGCTGCCATAAAACGGGACATACCTCCCCCGTACCGGGACAGCCACTGTAATCCGGGACTGTCCTGCTGAATCCGAGACGGTTGGGAGGTATTACTTAGAGACTTTTGGGACTTTGAATAAAAAGCTCGTAATTTTCCATTGTTGCCATAGGATTTAAAGAAGAGTATGTTTTCGAGGGAAAAAGTCAAACTTGTTTACCACCAAAACCAGACAGACCTTTTGAATGTCTGGTTTAGCTTTGTTGTTATGTCTGGAAACCTGTTTTTGTCTGGAAAAACGTAATATAAGTCTATGCCAGATGGGAGTAGTAACTTTGTAATTGTTTGTGCTGAGTTTCTTCACTCCACCCCTCCCACTAGAAGGTTCCAGTCTAGCTAGAAATAGTCGATGGTGACAGATCCATTTTTCTAGGAGCCTAAAAAAACGGATCACCCATTGACTTTCAATGTATTTAGTGATGGATCCATTTTTCCATTTTGATTTCACACAACAGCATCCTTACAAAACGGATCTCAATACCGGAATTAACAACACAAGTGTGAAAGTAGTCAGACTAGTTTCACATCTGCGTTCTCTGTTCTGGTGGTGATCTGATCCGTCTGAGACTCAGAAAACCTGAACGGAAAGCTTCCACTTTTAGAAAGATGGTGGAAAGCCATGAGAATCTCTGTTTAAAGGGAACCTGCTACCTACAAAACACATATTAAACAACCGGCATTACCTTACCGATGTCTTTATCTTGTTTCTGAAGTTGCTTTTGTCTTTGCTGTCTGATGCGTCTAATCCCTGCAAAAAATACTTTTATTGCCCAACAGGCGATCTGTAAATTAGGGTCTTGAAGTCAAGCTCGTCGTGTCCCCTTTCCCATCCCTCAACGTTTGACTGATGGCCCTTTGCTTTGTCATGTCAGATTTCAGTCTGAAATCTCACGCATGCGCTGTGTCCTCTTCAATGCGCCTGCGCATTGTTACCCGTTGCTGTGAGCTTGTTTTCAGTGGCTCAATGCACAGGCTTGATAATGACAAGAACGCAGCACATGCGCGAGATTTCGGGCCGGAATCCGACATCACAAGAAAACAAAGGGGGCGCGGTGAGCTTGACTTCATGAAGACATCTGTAAGGTAATTCTGGCAAGGACACATTTTAAAAAAGAATTTACTTTTAGAAAACCACTATTAACCCTTTAACAGCATTACAGGTCCTCAGTCTGTAGGAATGTCTTTTGACATCGCTGCAGTACAGGAGTGTTAGGGGCTCCTGAAGCTCCTCTGCTCTAAGAACAAGCTCGCGTTCTTACAGCAGGCTCCTGTTCTATATCTACAGTCGGGGGAAGCTCAGATATTGGCTGTTAACCCTATGATTGGCACAGTCCATTACCCCAGAATTTCAGAGGAGCATGTATGGCCTTTAAGTCTCCTCACTCCGACTACCCCCCAAATCCTGACTTGGCCTCTCACCCAGTTAAGCCAGTACTCTCTGCTCTGTACTGATGAGGGGCAATCACTCTGAAACAGCTGTCTGCAGATACAATACTGGCTTATTTAATATCCAAGTCATGTCTCAAGGCCTATTTAAAGGGTCGAACAGTGACTTATAGGTTCGGTGCCTTACATCTGGTGGCATTAGAGGCAGAGCTTGTTAAGGGCTAATTTGCATTCCTTCTTCCCAGGATTCCCTAGGAGCATGTGTGGCCAGTTAGACAGATAGATAAATAGATAGTGCACTGTACAGTCACTTTATAGACACCCATCTAGTACCTAATAACTGATCTTGGGCTCTGTTCACGTTGCGTCTTGGAGGGTCCAACAGGTAGAAAGTTTTCAGTGTGGAGGGGGGGGGGGGACTAAAAGGGTTGTTCCAGAGTTTAAAACACAGCATATTGGCAGCTGCATGTGCAAATAAGCTGGGCTGCCATTTTCAGCTCATGCTGCCCCAGAATATACAAGATCTGGAAGTTACATGGATTTTGGCACAGACTCTGTCACATGTATTTCTCTCATGGCAGGGCTTCCAACTGGCATTTTTCAGCAGGATACTGCTCACCACACACAGCAAGGGTTTCCCAGGAATATCTCCACTAGCTTGTAACACTTCCTTTGCTGCCTGGTCTTTATGGGACCAGCCGGGACGCCAGCTTCAGTTACCTATGAGTGTGCAGGATCCACAGGCTGAGCTTAGAGCTGGGCGATATAGCCAAAAAAAATCTCGATTTTTGAAAAATTTTGGACGATTCACGAATTAAATCTCGATTTTCTTATGTTAGTAAAAATATAAAAAAATAAAAAAAGCCTACTGTGGCCCCACCAGACCTCACATCAGCCCACTATACCCCCATCAGACCTCAGATCAGCCCACTGTGCCCTCATCAGACCTCAGATCAGCCCACTGTGCCCCCATCAGACCTCAGATCAGCCCACTGTGCCCCATCAGACCTCATATCAGCCCACTGTGCCCCCATCAGACCTCAGATCAGCCCACTGTGCCCTCATCAGACCTCAGATCAGCCCACTGTGCCCCCATCTGACCTCAGATCAGCCCACTGTGCCCCCATCAGACCTCAGATCAGCCCATTATGCCCCATCAGACCCCACATCAGCCCATTGTACCCCATCAGACCCCACATCAGCCCATTGTGCCCCATCAGACCCCACATCAGCCCATTGTGCCCCATCAGACCCCACATCAGCCCAATGTGCCCCTATCAGACCTCAGATCAGCCCATTGTGCCCCATCAGACCTCAGATCAGCCCATTGTGCCCCATCAGACCCCACATCAGCCCATTGTGCCCCATCAGACCCCACATCAGCCCATTGTGCCCCATCAGACCCCACATCAGCCCAGTGTGCCCCCATCAGACCTCAGATTAGCCCACTGTGCCCCATCAGACCTCAGTTTAGCCCACTGTGCCCCATCAGACCTCAGATTAGCCCACTGTGCCCCATCAGACCTCAGATTAGCCCAAAGTGCCCCCTTCAGACCTCAGAGCAGCCCAAAGTGCCCCCTTCAGACTTCAGAGCAGCCCAAAGTGCCCCCTTCAGACCTCAGAGCAGCCCAAAGTGCCCCCTTCAGACCTCAGAGCAGCCCAAAGTGCCCCCTTCAGACCTCAGAGCAGCCCAAAGTGCCCCCTTCAGACCTCAGAGCAGCCCAAAGTGCCCCCTCCAGACCTCAGAGCAGCCCAAAGTGCCCCCTTCAGACCTCAGAGCAGCCCAAAGTGCCCCCTCCAGACCTCAGAGCAGCCCAAAGTGCCCCCTCAGACCTCAGAGCAGCCCAAAGTGCCCCCTCCAGACCTCAGAGCAGCCCAAAGTGCCCCTCCAGACCTCAGAGCCCAAAGTGCCCCCTTCAGACCTCCGATCAGCCACCATCATAATAATAAAAAAAAAAAAATCTCTTACCTGTCCTGCACCGCGGCTCTGCTCTGGGTCTGGCGCCCCTCTTCTTCTCCCGGCGCTGCACTGTCACCTGACTGCGTGCAGCGTCAGGTCAGAGTGCGCGCATTACGTCCTGACACTGTACGCAGTCAGGACAGTGCAGCGCAGTCCCGGAAAGGAAGAGGAGCGCCGGACACCTCAGCGGAGCCGTGGCGCAGGACAGGTGAGAGATTTTTTTTTATTTTATATGTCGGGCGCCATTTTAGGAAAATCGAAATCACGATTTTCCTAAAAAATAAAATCATGAGGCTTGCAATTGGCGAATTAATCAAATTAATTCGATTAATCGCCCAGCCCTAGCTGAGCTGTAACATCTGTTGGTGAATGTGCTGCAGGATGCCATACAGAATCTGTATGCCTCCATACCCAACTGTATCTCATCTTGTATCCAGGCTAGAGGAAGCCAAATAGAGTCTTAGAGCCGCCTGTCAGTTGTACAGTTTTCCTCTTTAAACTTCTCCTTTTGCTCTAATAATGTAATCACTTACAGTATGTATTACCATTACAGTTACACATGGAAAGTTTCATTCCAACAATTCCTTCTTGGTGCATTATTTCTTCATGAAAAAACTGCCCCCACTGCTACACTCAGCTCTGCTACATCTCTTCTTATGGGCAAAACTGCTTCTTGGTAACTTGAAAAGCAAAACACAAGCAGCTTCTTGGCAGCAGGATACAAAAGGGGGCAGGTAGGGCAGATGATATAAGCGGAGTCTCGTCTTCCTTGGCCAAGCTGTCTATATTTTAAATCCTCTTCAGTTGACGGATGTTTAAAACATGGTTCTTAAATGCAGGATAAATGAGAGGGGACTGGGGATGCAGGCGGACGCGGTATATCAGCACAGCGAGAAATACTGCTGGATTCACGGCACAGGCTTGGAGGCTGAGCCTTTACATCTCGGAGCCAGGAGACTCCACAAAACCCAGAATTTCTTCTGATTCATCGCTCTGCTTACTCAGTCCATACAAATGACTCACTGATCACAGCAGCATCTCCCATATACACTTTACAAGACCAAATAAACTGCCCTGTTAATAGCAAAGTCTGCTGTAATAGACTTCACAGGTCTGAAATACCGAGCTACATGATCCTATTAAAAAGGACAAGGAGCGGTACGGACGATTTCATTTCTTTTAGGTGCAATATTCCTGAGCAGAATATTAAAGGGTAGTCGGGCGAGGTAAAGCTTATTCATGTTCTGTGTGCGCTGTCCTATAAATTCCTTAAGACGCTCAACATTTACATTTACTCTACTTGCCCATGACTAGTGTAAGTTCACACAAAGCTGAAATTTCTGCGACTGTCTCTTTCATTTCAATGGGGTTTGCAGAAATCCAGTTCTGATGTATGGAACCGATTTATAGTTCTAGAGATCGCAGTAGGAAAATTGCCGCGTGTGAAGACAACTTGAGGGACTGGACTATTACTGCTGAGGATCTTGGGGCAAATGTGTGGCGATCTACACAAAGTTGGCAGGTCTCATGCACACAGGTGTATTACAGTTCTGTCCAAATCCAAGTTGTATCTGTTCTGTATAATCCACAGACGTCTATGATGTCTCCATACGGCAAATCATGCAACGCTCCACTGGATACTTTAGAAGGCCTCATGCACACCATTGTATGTATTTTGCAGTCAGCAAACTGCAGACCCGCAAACTATAGATACCGTCTGTTTGCATCAGCATTTTTTTGCAGGCTCATTGACTTCAAAGGGTCTGCATTTTGCGGCCAAATATAGGACATCCGTATGTCCGTTTTGCAAAAAGAAAGAATACATCCGCAGACCAATTGAAGTCAATGAGTCCAGAAGAAAAAAAAAAGTGCATGGCACATGGACCTTTTCCATACTTTGTGGACCATGTATCCTTATGGAGATCTTATGGAGGCCTTATGGAGATATTATGGAGGCCTTATGGAGATATTATGGAGGCCTTATGGAGATATTATGGAGTTCTTATGGAGTCCTTATGGAGATATTATGGAGGTCTTACGGAGATATTATGGAGGCCTTATGGAGATATTATTGAGGCCTTATGGAGATATTATGGAGGCCTTATGGAGATATTATGGAGATATTATGGAGGTCTTACGGAGATATTATGGAGGCCTTATGGAGATATTATGGAGATATTATGGAGATATTATGGAGTCCTTATGGAGATATTATGGAGATATTATGGAGGCCTATGGAGATATTCTTGCCTAGTCGTATTACTGGTTGAGTAGAATCCCTCAGGGCAATATGGTAGCACCAGGCAGCAGCACATGGGATAGCTATGGCTCTGTACGGCAGAACCATTAGGACCCCATGTGCCACCCTATATGATCAACACTTTTTGGTTCCTTCCATCCAACCACATCATAATTGCTTATCTGCTCATCCTAGTACGGGGAGATGTTCTTTACAGACATGGGTAATCAGCTGAACAGTGGGATGCTAAATTTTAACTGTTGCCAGACTGGAGGTCAGAAACCTCCCACCGATTCTTAATTAAAAGCAGAAAATCCCTGGAACACAGACCCCTGGAGACAATCTATAAAACAGGAGATAATTTAAAAGCCTGACTTTCTGATTAGCGGGATATTGCCACTCTCCGCAGAAGACCAGCGAATATGTGCAGGGAATTAGTGACTCATTAGTGAGCACAGGCCTTTCCATCGACATGGGCTAAAATTACGACCCTCACTGTATACTTCCCATAAATTTAAGAACAAGTCCTGCAAAAAAAAACATGCATTTCTTCCTTAAAGCACGAGGAATATTCTACATTTTTCAAATCGGCACCTGGATCTGAATACTTTAAAATGCATGTATTTAAAAACATATTATAGCGGAGACATTCAATGAACTCTATCGGTATAGCGCCACCTGCTGTTTGCTCTTTTTCTAATTTCTCTGTCCTGCTCACTAGCACATGTTCAGTTTGGTCCTTTAACCGCCACCAGCTGCAGCAGAAAGGACACATCCTGTGAAAAGAGACACAACCCCCCAAGCTGTCAGCTTCATATAAATCTAGCAGGACAATGAATGAGGAGATCTCTGGATCCATGTGAGGTACAGGGCTGGTTCTAGCTTTGTTAGAAAGAGATTGTCATGTACTATATGATGTCTGATTTTCATGTTTTACATTAATCATGGGATAAACCCTTTAAGTAATTAATACATGGGGTTCACTCACTGTTTGGTGAGCACTATGGGGGGTTGATGGGGTTGTGAGATGTACAAAATGAGGACCTGGAAAAAATGCACAAATTGCACAAAATTTCTGTTTGGCAATGGTGCATGCAGCACAAATAACTTGGCACATCTCGCTAGGAATATCAGAAGTTTTTCTTGCATGACTTCATGGCTGGTATATCTATTCACCAATATTTTGTACGAAAAGATGCTGGCCATCTTTGGTAAATTTGATTTACAACTGGTCTCCAATTTTGTAAATACTTTTCAAAACTTTTGATGTAAGCATAAAAACTGTCTAAAACACATAATACATTTAATGGGGTATTACGGTTGGTACAAGTTATGTCCTTTTCACAGGATAACTATTAGATTGGTGAGGGTTCTACCACTGAGATCCTCATCCATCACAAGAATGGGGACAATGTACTCCGCGGAGCCCTCCCAAAAGACCAGAATGGTAGGTTGGGCATGCGTTGGGGGAGGGGGGGCTGAGTAGGGGGATCCAAGAGGTACAGAATTCCCATTCCAATGATCATTTGGGGTCCCAGCAGTAGGACCCCCACCGATCTAATAGTTATCCTCTGTCCTGTGGATAGAGGATAACTCGTAGCAACCAGAATACTCCTTTAAAGGGGTTGTGCTGGTTCAGAGCTGAACCTGGGCACTTAGCCCTCTTCACCCAGGCAGCACCTCTGAGATGAGCATTGGAGCATTTCGTGCTCCGTTTTCTCCCTTTCCCTGTATTGCGCAGGGCAATGGCTTTTTTGTTTACAAATTTACACTGCTAGGCGGAGGCTTACGCCTAGCAGTGATCCCGGTGATGTCACCGGCACTAATCGGTGGTGATGCCACTGGGAACACTGCTAGGCGGAAGCCTCTGCCTAGGAGAGACGCGGTGATGTCCCCGAGAACACTGCTAGGCGGAAGCCTCTGCCTAGGAGAGACGCGGTGATGTCCCCGAGAACACTGCTAGGCGGAAGCCTCTGCCTAGGAGAGACGCGGTGATGTCCCCGAGAACACTGCTAGGCGGAAGCCTCTGCCTAGGAGAGACGCGGTGATGTCCCGAGAACACTGCTAGGCGGAAGCCTCTGCCTAGGAGAGACGCGGTGATGTCCCCGAGAACACTGCTAGGCGGAAGCCTCTGCCTAGGAGAGACGCGGTGATGTCCCCGAGAACACTGCTAGGCGGAAGCCTCTGCCTAGGAGAGACGCGGTGATGTCCCCGAGAACACTGCTAGGCGGAAGCCTCTGCCTAGGAGAGACGCGGTGATGTCCCGAGAACACTGCTAGGCGGAAGCCTCTGCCTAGGAGAGACGCGGTGATGTCCCTGAGAACACTGCTAGGCGGAAGCCTCTGCCTAGCAGACACCCAATACGTCACCGGCTCCGCTAAAAAAGCCCTTGCCTTGCGCGATTCAGTGCAGGCAAATGAGAGCATCGGAGCATGACTCTGTGCCTAAAAATGCTTTTTCATTGCAACAGTCTTGTGACGAAATATGCAATAGTGAAATGGGCAGATAGAAAGAACATTTCATACAAATAAGAATTTTTTAAGTTCGCGTCTTGCTCCTGATTCACCCGGTCTAGCATGCTAAGAACGCAGGAGAAAATCTTCACTTGACAGCTAAACAATGCAGGCTCTGGAAGGAGAATATTTCAGACTGATTGCAAAGAGCCAAATACAGATCTAAAAGAGACGGAGATGCAGGTGCCTTCAATCACGGTGCAAATGTGTTCTGAATGCATGCAATTATTACTGTAAATGAAAGCTAATGAGTCAGAGATAGTGCCTACGTAACATCAGGACATTCAAAGGAACCTGAAGTGTAGACCATGAAATCTGAGAACTTCAGCTCGCTAGATCGTCCCCAGAAAATTTTAAATACCTACACTTATACTTGGTATGTGAACAAAAAAAAGCAACCGTATGTTCAGCGAGCAGGTGCAGGTGTGAGGGCACCGACCCACAGTCCCAGCAACAGAAAGAAAAGAAATAGGCAGCACTCCAAGATATGAAAGTGGTGGTTTCATACCGGGTAGCAGATGTGAAAAATATCCACAAAAATATTAAATATATGCTGTTAAATCATTTTAATCAGATCTGATGTGTGCTGAATCTTTTGGATTATTGGATGGTCTTACAGAATATTTACTCCTAAGGGTAAAGAGGTCTTAGGAAAGCAGGCCAGAATAAACAGCTGTAGGCTGACTGGTCTATCAGACTGCTTGGTCTCCAGCCCCCTCTCTGAATACTCCTGAACAAATTTCTAGGCTGATACAAAATTTAACTTTGATTTGGGGATAAATCAGTTTACAGGATCAATCAGCAGAGGTCAGAGAGAGACTGGAGAACGAGCTGACAGATTTATCACAGACCGGTTTCCTGCAGCTGCTATGTACTGTGAAGCCTACAAGCTGCAGAAGACAAAAATGGTACAAAATATTTAATAAAAAAAATAGAATAGAACAAGGACTTATAATTACAATGTGTCGTCGAGACTTCAGAGACGATGCACAGTTTAATCTTGAAGAGGAAGTAGTCCTAATGATCACACCTGATTGGCAGGGGTGTCGGGAGTTGCGTTGTCTCAGAAGTTTTGAGGATAGGTCATCAATATGTACTGGCTGCACAACCTCTTAACCACTCCATCGCTCCTTGATCCAAAACCAAGAACACAGGGGAAGACGAGGATTTCCGAAGGACAGGTTGGGTGGCACTGGAGTGATGGTGCACCGAACAGTTACGCCACACCCACATTGCACCAAAAACCTCTTTTTCAGACAAATTAGATGAAAGCTATCTCTGGATTACTGTACAGCATTTTCATAATACAGGTAAGTGTAGGCTTCTGGACACCTACCCTACTTTATTAAGAAGATGATTTCGGAACTGACAGATTTTACTTAAAGGGGTTATCCAAGACTATTAACTGTCCCCCATACGCCCGGGGTCCTCACAGTGAATATGCTTACCTGGCTCCCCACGCCGCCAGGGGACTGGGACAAGCATGGCGGGTTACGCTGCTCTCCTCCGACACCAGATGTTTTCATCCACGAAAGGGGAGAAGCAGCAGCGGCGGTGTGGGGAACCAGGTAAGTATATTCATTGTGAGGGGCCCAGCATATTGGGGGGGGGGGCATTTAATACTCTTGGATAACCCTTTTAAGCTGGCTGTACACATTGGATAAATTTCTTCCTCTCTCCTCATGTCTATATTGCACCACTCCTGTCTATCTCTCGACGTCCATACTTGTAGAACTCACAGTATGGACATTATACGGCTTATCTGCTTATCAAGCGATCCCTCTTTAACATTGCATTAGGATGTGCCCGCCGCACGGCGTCTCATACCTTTGTTACTGCAGTTAAGAGCTTCAGCGCCTTTGAATGAAGATTGGGATCGCCGCTCTCGATAAATAACTTCAGTGATGTCAGCAGCATGTCGTGCTCTAACAAGAGCGAGCAGATCGCATCTATACACTGCAAGAAAGAGAGTGACAGCGTGCATTATGTCTACACCCGGAGAAATCGCCTCCATTCTTTACTTTATAGATGCTACATTTGTGTTGCTTTTATTTCATCTTATTTCAAAGGGGGAAAAAAAGAAAATCTGCATTGATCGCTAGAATAAAACAAGATCAAACAATGAGGTTAAATGAGAGGCGCTCTTCTAAGGAGAGCAGGGCTGCAAATATCAATACGCCTGTGGTTACAGACAGGGCATAAAGGTCATCTACACTCAGGTCTTTAAAAAGCAGAAGCATAATACAATACATAAAATACAAGTACACAACTTGTAACATACATTATAAAAGAGACGTGGTACATCATTAAACAACTGGTAATTACACGGTTTATTTTGATTGCAGTTCTAGATTCACTGGATTAGATCAGCGACCAAAGCGTTTCACCATGATCTTCAACTGGGCTATTGCACAAACCATATTTATCACCAACCCACAGGCTGGGTGAGGTAATAAATGCTGGATTGTTGGTGGTCTGACCACTGCCCCCCCTCCCCCCCCCAGTGATCTGGAGAATGGTGGGTCCCTGATTCTCCTCTCTGGATGGCGTGGTCCACTGCTGCATGCACTGTCAGGCGCTGTCTACATCAGTCTCATAGAAGCAAATGGATTGGTGGTGGTGGTGGTGGACCAATATGCATACTGCTCTACCTAAAGAAGGAAAAGCAACTCAAAAAATGGCTGAACCCGTCAGATAACTGTTGGCCTAATGCTTGTTTAGCAAACAACTATTTCTCCGCACCGATCTTTCATGCCCATGCCAGTATGGCTTGGGGAAGCATGCATGTGTTATGAACAGGGAGAGGGGAGTAAGACACAGCCAGACATCTCTGGTGACAGGTCAAAGGGGTTGGCCAGTTTCCAATATTGATGCATTCTCTTCAGAGAGCTGATCGGCAGGGGTGCTGGGAGTCGGACCCCCGTCGATCTGATATTGAAGACCTATTCTGAAGATAGGTCATCAGCATTAGAAACTGGCCAACCCCTTTAACTAACCAAGAATGAAAGGTTGAAATCCAACAGCCCAACCCTTCTCCCCCTCACATCTGTCGTCAGGGAAGAGGTGGGAGGCACCCATGTATATTAGATGGTAATTAAGTCCCACTGAAATTAGCGAGTTCGGCCAATATATATCCAAGTTAAAGGTTATGTACAACTTTGGGGGCATTTTTTTTTTTTTACTATTATAAAATTATACTAAATTATACCAATTTTGAGCTAAAAATCAGTTTTCCAATTGTTCTTTATTACAAATATGGAGCCCTTTTTTCTGTACATACCTGAGATGCTCTAGTGGTGGCCTCTGGATTTTCTCTCTTTTCTGTCAGTTGGGCAGCTGATGGGCTCCTTATCTCTGCTCTCTGACATTATAAACACTCATAGCTCAGTCCTTATCTCACTGATAAAAATGTGGCTTAAAGGGAACCTGTCAGCTCTGAAACACCCTCCAAACTAGAGTAAGTGTTGTATAGTGTAAGTGACGTCGAGTCTGGTTATATAAGTTTTATCTTCATACTCACTTCCATTCTGATGTTGTGCTCCCACAAGCCTGCAGTAAAATGCACTCAGTGGACTCATTTTACAGCCGGACCCATTTTACTGCTGGTTTGTGGGAGCACAGCGTCGGAATGGAAGTGAGTATGAAGATAAAACTTACATATTCGGATTCAGCATCACTTACACTATACAACACTTACTCTCGTTCAGGGGGTGTTTCAGAGATGACAGGTTCCCTTTAAATAAGGATATATGACCCCTTAGTAGTTTAGAGATAAGGTTTATTAGATGACCAGCACAAAGTGAAAGTCAGTCACACAGCTAGAAAAACACTGCAACCCTTTGTGACAGAACAGCTCAATATCTTTAATAAAGGCCAATTAAAATATGACTTTTAGCCCAAAATTGGTAAAATGCAATCATAAACAAAAATTGCCTCCAAAGATGTACATAGCCTTTAAGGCTTTGAGATCGTTATGTAATTTATTCCTTTTTAAAATTTCTCTCCTATTTTGTATGTTCTGTACCTTTTACATTAAAGTCCACAATTTCGCTAAGCTTGGTCCTCGTACGGTCTAAAGATTTCCATAGGGTTTTCTTGGAGCATTTTAACGGCTTTGACTGCTGGGGAGAAATGTGTACGCTGGCAATTAGTGGACCAGAATTCAGTATCTGGTGACAACCCTTCGCTCTTGTCAGAAGAGATTCAGAACACCCAGACAGATGTTTGGCTGGTCTCCTGGAATCAATTGGTCTGGAGTCTGGACAACATTTAACTAATGTGGCCATCTTTAGGGTTGTTTTTAGGCTCAGTCTGTAATATTAATGGATGCGGATGAGTTAGCGAAACTGGTGCTGTGAAGGCCAATACGTGACATGACCTCCAAAGTGCTAGGCTCCTTTCACACTAGGGTCATGGTTTCCATTTATCACAAAAACCAGGATCCTTTGGATATGTTTTCCTATCTGATAACAATGGACCTATTTGACTGTAACTGCCATTATTTTCCAGTCCAGTCTTGGCTGAGGAACCCTTGTAAAGCTGTTTGGGTTTTGAAAACAAGGCAACATGTCCACCAGCTCACCATCCATCCACGGTCATTGATATTTAATAAAAATTCTGAAAAATGTTTCCAACAACTCATCCCAGATAATTATTTTTGGTACCTCAGATACAACTATTGTATTATTGTTTCGTTACTGGCAGGGATGCACCACCAATGAGGCGAGGTGAGGCAGCAGCAGGTAGGAACAACTGGGGGGCAGTGGAAAGGCTTTGGGAAATGAGCGCTCCGCATATTCAACTGTATTGCTATGTTAACCAGTATGTTTTGTAGCACTGTATTTAATGTTTTCCAAGTGGTTGAAGGGAAGGGGTTAGGTTGAGAATTTGGCATGGGGGAAGGGGAGGGGGGCGTCATTTTAGTTTTCTCCTAAGGCAGAAGAAGGGCTAGATGCATCCCTGGTTACTGGTAGTTTAAATGGGCATTCCACAATTTTGATCAATCATATCTGATCGGCTGAGAACCGATACCCCGCACCCCTGCAGTAGCTCTGGCACTGGAAAGTCACAGCTCAGTCCATTGTGTAGCAGTCCCAGTTGTTTCCGGAAGTGGGGCTGCCATTCACTGCAGTAACCAGCCTCGTCCACTACACAATGGATGGAGATGTGCAGATCTGTCGCTTTTCCACCACCGCAAAACAGCTGATCAGCCGAGGTGTGGGGTGTCGGATCCCTGTCGAACATAGGTCATCAATAATAAAATCCTGGACTACCCCTTTAAGTCCACAACCACTTCATGTTATGATGCTCTGCAGTTAACAACAAACACCAAGAAGAAACTAAGCACCTGCCACATACAATGTTGATCTAGAATATGGTAAATTATAATAAGGGGATAATTAGTTTTCCTTGGAGCAACTCAATATTTTTGACTGAAACAATAGCATATGTGAAGGACCGAAGGTGGGGGGGAAAAAAAAAAAAAATGGAAATTTTAATACAGAGACACTTCAGTGCTCATTTGCCAGTTTTAAACTCTGAAAATAGTTCCACATTGAAGGACCTAATTAATTCCATTTGCATTTTCTGCATGCACAGCCTGCATTTAAATAGGTTATTAATGAAGGGCACTTACAAGGCCAAGCAGATACGATGATAAATACAAAAACCTTTTGAACAGAGTTACCTCGCTGGAAAAGTTTCAGGTGTGAATTTAAATTATTGAACACCGAAAGTGTGACGGAATAATAGGCAGCAGGAGCAGCGCTGAAGAGAGAGTTGGTTCGTAGTTCAAAGTTATGGCAGGTTATCGCCACATAGTATAATATTCTGGGGAATATATGGACACATTGCTTCCAGTTTCACAAGCCTTTAATCGACACTGAGTCAACATAAAAGGGGTTCTCTCACTTTAGCAAATAGCATTTATCATGTAGAGAAAGTTAATACAAGCTACTTGCTAATGTATTGTTATTGTCCATATTGCTTCCTTTGCTGGTTGGATTCATTTTTCCATCACATTATACACTGCTCGTTACCATGGTTACGCCCGCCCTGTAATCCAGCAGTGGTGGTCGTGCTTACACACTATAGGAAAAAGCACCAGCCTCTCTGGTGGCCAGGGCCATGGCACTGGACATAGGCTAGTGCTTTTTCCAATAGTGTGCAAGCACAACCACCACTGATGGATTGCAGGGTGGTCGTAACCATGGAAACCAGCAGAGTATAATAGTGATGGAAAAATGAATCCAGCCACCAAAGGAGGCAATATGGACAATCACAATACATTAGTAAATGTCTTGTATTAACTTTCTCTACATAATAAATGCCATTTGCCAAAGTGAGACAACCCCTTTAAAAGGTAAATATGATTGGTATCAATACAAGAACAAAAAAATTGTCATAAAGTGTGAGAAAACAGAAATTAAAGGGGTTTTCCAAGTTAAAATTTGATTATGCTAATATTCTGTGGGGCTAGTAACATAATAAAATAACTCTGATCCTGCAGTGCTGCTCCTACCTCTTCCATGGGCTGCAGCGGTGATGCCGTGTATACCGCTGCAGCCAATCGCTGGCCTCAGTGGTCTCATGCAGACCTTTTTGTCTACTCTCTGCCATGGCAGCCATATTCAAGCAGGGGCCCATCAACGACAGATGTCAACAGCACTATAGTAATATAGAAAGTGATCATCCTAGGGCTGTGATGGCTAACCTCCGGCACTCCAACTGTGGTAAGACTACAACTCCCAAGATGTACACTTGCTTGGTTGTTCTCAGGACTCCATAGAAATGAATGGAGCATGCTGGGAGTTGTAGTTTCACCAGAGCTGGCGTGCCGGAGGTTAACCATCACTGTCCTAGGGTATGTAGAGGTAGGTTTTACAGGATGCCGCCGCTGCAGTCACAAGAATACATCATTGGCTGCAGCCTGGGAAAAAAGATGGAGCATCATCAATGGATCGGAGGGGTGATCAGTAAACGGCCCATCTTGTATCATACATTATGTTATGTGGTTTTATGAGTTATGTCTGATGTCCATTGTAAGTCTAAGGAGAATACTGTAGGCTGCCAGGAAATCATCCTCTACTGTGCTCAGCCGGTCTTATGTATATGGAGGCTCTTAGGCTCTATCAGTTCTGGTCTAGATCAGGGTTGTAATAACCTTCTCCAGATTGTCCTATGTGATCCGATTAGGATCTGCCTGTCAGATGCCAACGCCGTTTGGTGGTACAAAGGGGCTGCTTTTGAACTGTTCAATTAGGCATACAGTTTCTCAAACACCCACATCGCCCTGTCCCATGGAAATTCATGAAGGACCCAGAAATTGAGTCTCCACTGGCATGTCTCCACATGACTGAATATATAATAGGCTGTAAATAATTCCTGCTAGGAGCTAGGTATGTTCATTATCACATTTGGTACATCATGGGCTTTGCGTGAAGCCCAAACGTCCCATATCTTACTGCACGTGTCCCTACTTAACAAGGCTCTTCTGTAGACCCTACATGTTCCCTATTTAGTGTCTATATCAGGAGTGCACAACGTTTTCTGGGTGGAGGCCACTGTCAGGCTGAACCAATGACAAAGGCTGAAAATAAAAATGAAAGCAGTATTAACAACTGAAATACTGTATTTATGGCGTATGGAACATACAGCGCATACCATTGGTGTCTAGTTCCAGTTCCAGAACTTCCATCCAATGGGAGAAATACATGAAAAGTACATGTGAGCAGCAACAAGACATAGAAATACAGTGATCCCTCAAAATACAATGGCCTCAGGATACAATATTTTCAACATATAATTGTCTTTTCTGACCCATTGTAAGTTGAAACTAGACTCAACATACAATGTCTCAGACTCAGATCCAACCAATCCAGGCCACTTCTCTGGTAAAATAGTTGTATTAGTTGCCAGTTAGCAGCTATTCCTGACTGGTATATGTAAGGATCTGTCTTAGTTATCTGCTTATTTTTCTTAACTCTTCATTTTCTCTTATCCTGGATGACATTTTGGGGCTTTGGAACCGATTACTTAAAGAAGAACTCCCGACAAAAATTTTATTCCATGTCCTGCTAGAAATGTACATGATATAATCTGTAGTGAATGTCATTTTCTTACCAGTGTCTGGATTTTTGACTTCTATCATCCTGAAGTTTCTTATCTGTGTCATGTGACCAGCAATTAGACCCACCAACTCACACATAGACTTATGTGTGGACAGGAAGTCTAATTCTCTATGTATTCCTATGAGACTGAAAGTGAGGCTCCCATAGGAATGAATAGAGCAGTTACTGGCTTTCTGTCCTGGGTCAGTTGGAGGTCAGGGAGTTGGTCACATGACTCAGCTACAATAAGAAGAGAGGTTTTTACTCACAGAAACAGTCACTGATAAGAAAATGACAATCACTACAGATTATATCATGCACCTTTCTAACAGGTCAGAGAATAAAAATTTTTGAGGGAGTTCTTCTTACAATGGTTTCAACATACAATAGTCGTCGTGGAACCAATTAATATTGTAACTTGAGGGACCACAGTACATGTCTGTTACCAGATGGTTGGAGGCCGCACAGAATGGTATCAAGGGCCGCATGTGGCCTCCGGGCCGGAGGTTGTGCACCCCTGGTCTATATGATCTGTATAGTGAAATGTATAGAAAGTAATCATCCTAGTGTAGGTAGATTCAGGGTGGCATGGTATTGACAGCAGGAAAAAAGACTCATACGGTCAGGAAAAAAAGAGTTAGATCGGTGGCCCGATAGAGGGGTAAAGACTGACCAAACTGTCATCCCACAACCGGGCAGAAGGTGAGTGGATTTTTTTTTAAAAGTCTGGTGAACCTGTGTAATAAATAACTACAACTAGAAGTTGTTTTATACTGGAGCTCCCCTTTAAATCTGAATAGAAAATACTGTCCATATTTTTTAGCAATGACACGCTGCACTTGCCGAAGAGTGTATAGAGAAGATAGAGAAAGCGAGATCGGCCCTTAGATCTCTAGTGAGTTCCTGTATTTAATTGGGCGGCTCGAAAAGTCACTTAAAGTGCAAAACAGACCTATAGACAGACTCGTTATAACAGTTGCATTGAATGATATCACCAAATGAGATGTGAAGAGGAAAATGAAATACTGCAGCTATTTAATTATAGAGGAGGCTACAAAAATAGAAATTCAGTGAGATGGCAAATGTGGTGGTGCTTTGTTAAAGGAAAAAAAAAATTATGGGGAGAAAAGAATCGCTGGGCCAAAGCCAAACAAATATATTGCTTTCATTGCGGTGACATCTGAGCTCCTCGAAATAAAACTGCCGACCCTAAACGAATATGACTCGCTCAGCCTGTGGAGATTTCAAGACGCTGAATGTCGGAGCCAGACAAAGGCAGGGGAGATGGAAGTCCCCTTTCATGGTAGTGTTCATTAAAACCCTCACAAGCTATAATTATATCCTCCATAGTATGGCCTTCAGAGCGGTAGAAGGATGCCACCTCCATCAATGCACTTGGCAATCAACCTACCACAATGACATTTTTTTTCTATCTTACAAGAGAAATTATTACTTTTCCTGAGCAATCGGCCTTTGGCAAATTAATCTGTTTTGAAGAAAACCTTGGAGAAATCTAATTCGCATGGGGTGTATGGATATCTAGACATAAAAGGGTAATCTCTTAATATTATTCCTAGAGCGATGGGCTCTTATGTGAGTGGGAGAGCATCAGATATCAGATATCCTGTAATCCATGACAATCTCTTTCTAACAAAGCTAAAACCAGCCCTGTACCTCAAATGGATCCAGAGTCTCCACACTCACTGCTCTGCTAGATTTATATCAAGCTGACAGCTCAAGGGGAGTGTCTTTTCTGCTGCAGCTCAGGGGGCGTGTCTCAGCTCTCCCTATCACAGCTCAGGAGGCGTGTCCATGCTCTGTCTATCACTGCTCAGGAGGCAGTTGAAGGATGAAACTGAGCATGTACGACCATCTCAGTGAGCAGGACAAAGAAATAAGGAAAAAACAAACAGCTGGTGGCGCTATACAGATACATTTTATTGAATAACTCAGCGGCTATGCTCAATTTTTTATTACATGCAAATACAAAAGTATTCGGATCCAGGTGTTGGTTTGAAAACTGTAGAATGTCTGGTCGGGATTTGGTGCCACAGCGTCAAAAGAGATAGATGATGATGGCATCAAGACACTATATGGTCCTTGCTAAATTGACCCCATTGGGCATAGGTCAGTGCCACAAACTACCCAGAAGTCACTCAATGAAACAAACATATGATCATCCAGACAGACAGTCTTCAAACAGAAAGTCCACTAGGCTTCCTTTTGTAGCAATTTTTGTCCAAATCACAAATGCCGTGGCCCACAGACTTCAATGGCTGCATTTGGTCTGCATCACGGACCAAAGTAGTGCATGTCTTCATGATTTTTTTACTAACCCATGGTAAGTAAAAAAAAAAACTAGCTGTATGTGAACAGACACATTAAAATCAATGGGCACTGCGTGTCCGCAGAAAATGTGGACAGAAAACGTCAGTGAAAAACAGAAATGTGAACGAGGCCTAACACAGGGGAAAATCTGAGGAAAGCAAATTATCTGGAATGATGTCCATCATGTCTTTAGACCTCCAAGAAATCTATTCCCTCGTCTTCAACAAAACACCATTCAATGCTGTCAGATATTTCTGTAGGCAGAGTTCACATCATCACTACACGTTTCCGTTCTAGGAGCAGAACAAAGAAAATAACGGACGTGCCAGTTGCGGCACCCTTTCTAGGACCGTAGGTCAGCCCCTTCCTCTACCCACATCCCTGCTGACCAGAAATATGGCAAAATAGTACAAAATACTCACAAAGTGATGTGTTACACGGTGGAAGACGTGCTATTACTATAATATCTGGTTTACTTCTGTTACTCAGGGGGGCGGTATAATTTGCCTACTGAATTCTATCACATTATGATTCCATTCACACTGCCGACGGAGAACACCGATAAATGCATAAATCAACAAAGCTGCTATTCATTAGATACACAGAATATAACTGCAGTCTGCAAGCAAAACCCAGGGAAGCAGCTCGGAGGAAATTTCCAGATCCAGATGGCTATATCTGAGAGGCACATCTGCTTTTATTAAAAGGGTTTATCCAACCCCTACAATGACTCCCCCAATGCCCGGGCCCCTCATATGGACTATACTGACTCCACTCCCCAGCACTAGCGTCGCTCCTGATTTCTGCATGGCCGCCACTGCATCTACCCGACCTGTGGATCAAAACATCTGGCGACAGGCGCAGCCAATAGCAGGACGCGACGGGGACAAGTCAAGCATCACCCGCAATGCTAGGGAGGCTTGTCCCTGTCGCGGCCTGCTATTAGCTGCTGCACCCGTCGATGGATGTTTTGATCTGCGCGATAGGGCGATGCAGTGCCAGTCGTGTGGGGATCAGGAGCAACGCGGGTGGCTGGGAGCAGGGTAAGTCTATATGAGGTGCCCAGGCATTGGGGGGGGGGGGATAAACCCTTTAACATATCCATTCCAGATATGGTTCAGCATGAGGATTGAGTACTTTGGTCTAGCTATAGCGGTCACCTACAAATTTAAAGCGTTTTTTTTTTTCTTTGTTTTTTTTAACTCAAGTATCTGCTTATCTGGAGGACGTTTTCCCTTTCTGTGGTTGGTCAGCAGCTCACATGAAACAATGGACTACTACGTACTGGACATCCCCTTTAATAAGGTTTTTTTAAAAAATTTTTAACACAAGAAAGATTTTTATATAGATATTGTATAGCTTTTGCTTTATTTTATACTCGGAACGCTATAAATTGTTGCCTGAACGCTGGTTTGCATGCCTGGTTTTCTCCGAGTATCATCAGGGACATATGCTAACTGGTAAACCTTCTGTACTTTTTGTTTTTTTTCTAGATAAAACTTGTACTCTATAAGAACAACATCCCCACTGCTGAAAACACATTTGGACAGGAGGGAAACAGATTACATCCTAGATTTATAGGGAAAACAACAAATGTGTCGGGAGTTGCTGCCAACCCCGAGTTACCTCCACTTTATTCTACAGGGAAGCGGCTGGGATGATTTGGCACGTCCCCTCGCAACAGTATGAAAACGTTATCTACATGGTCCAAAACACGTGAAAAGCTCTGAACCATATTTTATAATCAAGTTGTTTTTCAAAGCTAAATGCAATCAGGTATAAAAAACAGAGAGAAAGGACTGTCTTCACAATACAATGAAATGACAACCATCCTGAATGAATTATCAAACTTCGAAAAATACAAAAAATTATCTGTAATGACTTCTGGAAATTTGCTACATGATATTATATTGAAACCAGATCCAGGTTTATTGGGTATAAAAAAGAAAAACATTTTTATTCAAGGGGGCGAGATGTTGCAGTTGTCATCATTAACAGGGCGGGCCTCTGTGGAGGTCACTGTTAAGGGTGCAGGCTGCTGTGAAGGTCAAAGTTAAGGGGTGGCCTGCTGTGGAGGTCACTGTTAAGGGGGTGGGCTGCTGTGAATGTCCAAGTTAAAGGGGTGAGTTGCTGTGGAGGTCAATGTTAAGGGGCAGGTTGCTGTGGAGGGTCAGTGTTAAGGGCAAGGACTGCTGTGGAGAACACTGTTATGGAGGCGGAGGCTGTGAAGGTCACAGTTAATGGAGTGGGCCTCTGTGGAGGTCACTGTTTAGGGGTGGGCTGCTGTGGTCAAATTTAAGGTGGTGGGTGCTGTGGAGGTCAAAGTTAAGGGGGTGGGCTACTGTGGAGGTCAAAGATAAGGGGGAGGGGTGCTGTAGAGGTCACTGTTATGGAGAACACTGTGGATATCTTTTAACCTCACACACAAACATTAAATGAAATAGTGGAAATATACCTGTGAAAAGCCAGGTCATCCTGCTAGTTGGGTATACAAAAAAGAAAAAAATATATAATTCAATATTATCGTATATGGAATGTCGTAAAACGGTTGCGGAATTGCATTTTTTTTTCAATTTCACACCATTTAGAATATTTTTCCAGCCCACTACATCGTATGCATTAAATGATGGAATTAGAAAGTGCAACTTGTCCCTCAAAAAACAAGCTATGTGAATGATAAAATAAAAAAGTTATGGCCCGGAAAAGCAGGGAGTGAAAAAAAAAAAATTAAAAACCCTCCGGAAAAACTGCTGAACCAGTACTACTCAGAGAGTAGTGTGTATGACTCCGCAGTACTCTGTATCTCGCCAAATGGTGCCATACAGCACAGTATTAGAGAAAATACCGTTGTATACTCAGAAATAGTTTTTCTAATATTCTATGTCTTCTACGGTATGTCGGAGGCTTACGGCGGAACAGTAGGGCCCATAAATTGGCCAAAAGTGCTAAATGGGACAATGTCCAAGAGGCCTTACAATCCAAAGGCAGAGCTCCTCTTTAACTCAAGGGCTGTACTATACTCCACTAGGCTGCAATTAAAATACTACGGTCAAATCATACAACTTTGGTGGTCACGGTCTGATTGGCAGGTTGGAAATTGAATCCAGTGTGGAGCGGGGGAAGGGGGAACGTAAAGGATAAAAAGAAAAATTCAGAACAGAAAAGCGTGACTAAAACAGAACCTTAGAGGAGGTGAGGAAGCAATATCTTCATTGGAAGCGCTGCTGCAGACAAGGTTATTATGTCTGAAAAGAACAGGAATGAGATTTGCAGCACACAGAGATTTAGTCTCCGGCCCGGCATACACAAGATGAAGTCATGGTTTGTTTGGCTAGTTAAGCAGTGTCAAAGTGCGCGCCTGTCAGCTCCGACCGTCTAAGTGACAGATATCAATGCAATAACTAGCAGGCCACGGCCAGGCAGGTTTTAAGTGGATTTCCTCCAGCCTGTCACATTTAACACCGGGAGAAATCCACCACATAGCACTGAGATTTCCAACCACCGTATATTTATATTCACATAGCCAAATTGCTTCACACCGGATGCATGAAAACGCTATATTTCTGGATGAAAGTCACAGCTTCCAGAAACAAAAAAAAAAAAAATGTGCTTCATCGCCATGGCTACAATGTGCGGAGCAATAAATTCAGAGGTGGCAGAGACTCTGCACTGAGTGAGAGAGCAATTTTAAAGTAACATTTCATACAGTACGGTGTGAAAAACCATCAAAAGCATAAATGAGGAAGCGGAGCTATAAAAAGAAGCAAATAGCACAAAAAATGTTGTCGAAGAGATGCAGATAAACAACACTGTGAGCCCGGAGGATGAAGGCTGGTGGGATTACATGTGTAAACATACAGAACGGTCTATTATCTCTCATATCTATTCTATCTCTCTATGTCATATCTATATCTATCTATCTATCTATTGCATATCTATCTATATCTCATACATATCTATCTATCTATCTCATATCTATCTATCTATCTATCTCACATCTATTTATCTATCTATCTATCTCATATCTATCTATCTATATATCTCATATCAATCTATCCATCTATCTCATATCTATCTATCTATCTATCTATCTCATATCTATATATCTCATATCAATCTATCTCATATCTATCTATCTATCTATCTATCTATCTCATATCTATATATCTCATATCAATCTAGCCATCTATCTCATATCTATCTATCTATCTATCTCATATCTATCTATCTATCTATCTATCTATCTATCTCATATCTATCTATCTATCTATCTATCTATCTATCTATCTATCTATCTATCTATCTATCTCATATCAATCTATCTATCTATCTCATATCAATCTATCCATCTATCTCATATCTATCTATCCATCTATCTCATATCTATCTATCTATCTCTCTCATATCTATCTATCTATCTAATATATATCTATCTAATATATATATATATATATATATATATATATATATATATATATATATATATAGCTATCTATTGCATATCTATCGATATCTTCCTATCTATCTCTGTAGACATGTGTCTACAGAGGAGTGCTGTGGATTTCTTATCTATCTGTCTGTCTGTCTGTCTATCTAGTCTATCTATCGCATATATATATATATATATATATATATATATATATATCTCTTTCTCGTATCAATATCTATCTAATTCCTATTTATTCTATCTTTATATTCATTTATCTCACATCTATCTGTCTATCTATCTATATCACTGTTAAACTACAATTCCCACCATGCTCTGCTGTAGGCTGATAGCTGGGCATGCTGGGAGTTGTAGTCTTGAAACAGGAGAGCAGGAGCAGGAGTGCCGCAGGTTGGCAATCCTTGATCTATGTCTGTCTATTTTTGTTTCTATCTATCTCCTATCTATTATCTATCTACCTAATCTATCTATCTATCTAATCTCTCTATCACATCTCTCTCTCTATCAGTTAATACAAATCTGTAATCAGCAAAAGCTGTAGAAATCGAACAAGACTATGGAGATGTGACCTAAGTGACTTTGACCAGTGGATTCCTCCTGATTATCCTGATTTTGCCAGGACAATCCCAAGAATCAGACCACAAAAAGGGCTTGAAATTTTGAAGCCTCGGCCAAACATAGGTGTTTTGTGGACATTCTGGCCCAAATTGGGGGCATTCCCAGGTGGTCCAGGTGTTGATGCCTTGATTTTTACTTTTTAAATGTTAGTAATTTTAGAAGAAAATGTTGTGCCCAGTGTGAGTCAGAAATGTACCACCTGGGGGGACCTAGGATGTACATTTCAGACCAAAAGTTTGGACACACCTTCTCATTCAAAGAGTTTTCTGTATTTTCATGACTATGAAAATTGTAGATTCACACTGAAGGCATCAAAACTATGAATTAACACATGTGGAATTATATACTTAAATATATATTCTAGGTTCTTCAAAGTAGCCACCTTTTGCTCTGATTACTGCTTTGCACACTCTTGGCATTCTCTTGATGAGCTTCAAGAGGTAGTCCCTGAAATGGTTTTCACTTCACAGGTGTGCCCTGTCAGGTTTTATAAGTGGGATTTCTTGCCTTATAAATGGGGTTGGGACCATGAGTTGTGTTGGGCAGAAGTCAGGTGGATACACAGCTGATAGTCCTACTGAATAGACTGTTAGAATTTGTATTATGGCAAGAAAAAAGCAGCTAAGTAAAGAAAAACGAGTGGCCATCATTACTTTAAGAAATTAAGGTCAGTCAGTCCGAAAAATTGGGAAAACATTGAAAGTGTCCCGAAGTGCAGTCACAAAAACCATCAAGCGCTACAAAGAAACTGGCTGACATGAGGACCGCCCCAGGAAAGGAAGACCAAGAGTCACCTCTGCTGCGGAGGATAAGTTCATCCGAGTCACCAGCCTCAGAAATCGCAGGTTAACAGCAGCTCAGATGAGAGACCAGGTCAATACCACAGACACATCTCTACAACTGTTAAGAGGAGACTGTGTGCAGCAGGCCTTCATGGTAAAATAGCTGCTAGGAAACCACTGTTAAGGACAGGCAACAAGCAGAAGAGACTTGTTTGGGCTAAAGAACACAAGGAATGGACATTAGACCAGTGGAAATCTGTGCTTTGGTCTGATGAGTCCAAATTTGAGATCTTTGGTTCCAACCACCGTGTCTTTGTGCGACGCAGAAAAGGTGAACGGATGGACTCTACATGCCTGGTTCCTACCGTATAGCATGGAGGAGGAGGTGTGATGGTGTGGGGGTGCTTTGCTGGTAACACTGTTGGGGATTTATTTAAAATTGAAGGCATACTGAACCAGCATGGCTACCACAGCATCTTGCAGCGGCATGCTATTCCATCCGGTTTGCGCTTAGTTGGACCATCATTTATTTATCAACAGGACAATGACCCCAAACACACCTCCAGGCTGTGTAAGGGCTATTTGACCAAGAAGGAGTGTGATGGGGTGCTAGGCCAGATGACCTGGCCTCCACAGTCACCAGACCTGAACCCAATCGAGATGGTTTGAGGTGAGCTGGACCGCAGAGTGAAGGCAAAAGGGCCAACAAGTGCTAAGCAACACTGGGAACTCCCTCAAGACTATTGAATACCATTTCAGGTGACTATCTCTTGAAACTCATCAAGAGAATGCCAAGAGTGTACAAAGCAGTAATCAAAGCAAAAGGTGGCTACTTTGAAGAACCTAGAATATAAGACATATTTTCAGTTGTTTCACAGTTTCTTGTTAAGTATATAATTCCACATGTGTTAATTCATAGTTTTGATGCCTTCAGTGTGAATCTACAATTTTCATAGTCATGAAAATACAGAAAACTCTTTGAATGAGAAGCTGTGTCCAAACTTTTGGTCTGTACTGTAGATAACCTTTACACAGCATTGTCTTAAAGTAACCAGGAACAAGCAGCAAATATTCTTCCTCAATCTGTGGGCACCTTGGAACTCTCTTACCTCTACAGAAAACGCATGTCTAGACTTGTAGAAGGATCGGCACAGTTTTAGGACCTCAGAGGACATCTCCTCTTGGTTCTCGGCTCCACAGCTGGACAGCATCGCTTTCACCAGTTTTACCCATGGGATATCTTCTGCAGATGCACTAAGAGAAAGGAAAGGGTGAAGATGTCATTGGGTCATTGGAGGAGTAGATTTATGGAAGACTTTACCAAGAATTAAATCCTTAAATCTGCAAGATATACAGTATTAAAATGTTTGACCACAGCTCTCCTGAGTTATAGCTGCGTATCAAAGTGTCTGCTTATGAATATTCATGAAGGACACCTCTATTATCCAGCCCCTGCTCTGAATTTGCATGTAGGTAATTAAAGGGGTTATCTCATGATTAATGTAAAAAATAAAAATCAGATATCATACAGTACATGACAATCTCTTTCTAACAAAGCTAGAACCAGCTCTGTACCTCACATGGATCCAGATATCTCCACATTCATTGCTCTGCTAGATTTATATTAAGCTGACAGGTAAACTGGGTGCACCCTTTCTGCTGCCGCTCTCTCCCTATCACAGCTTAGGAGTCAGTTAAAAGATTAAACTGAGCATGTGTGGCCAACTCAGTGAGCTGGATGAAGAAACAAGGAAGAAAAAACAGCAGGTGGCGCTATACACGTAGATTTCAGTGAATAACTCAGTGGTTGTGCTAAATTTTTAATTACACGAAATTACAAAAGTATTCAGACCCAGGTTCTGGTTTGAAAAAATAGAATATTTTTTATGGGACAACCCCTTTAGGCTACTTTCACATCTGTGCTTTGGTTTCCGTTTTTGAGATCTGCCAGAGGATCTCAAAACCGGACCAAAACGGTTCAGTTTGATTGAACACATCAGGAAGCATCCGTTCCGTTAGGATGAGGTTGTGTTAAATCGAAATGGAACAAACCAATGTAAGTCAATGGGTGACAGAGCCGTTTTTTTAGGATCTGAAAAAAACAGATCCATCACCTTTGACTTACAATGGTTTGTTTTGTTTTGATGAACAGACACAAAACTGCAGCTTGCAGCGGTTTTGTGTCCAGTCACAAAACGAAATGCTACCAGAACAGAATGCATACTCATCGAGAAGGTCGCACATGCTCAGTTTAATCCCTCAACTGCCTCCTGAGCTGTGATAGGTATAGCATGGACACGCCCCCTGTGTTGCAGCAGAAAAGACACACCTCCTGAGCTGCCAGCTTGATATAAATCTAGCAGAGCAATGGATGTTGAGATTTATGGATCCATGTGAGGTACAGGGCTGGTTCTAGCTTTGTTAGAGGTTGTCATGTACTATATGATGTCTGATTTTCATTTTTTTACACTAGTCATGGGAGAACACCATTAAGTATCATGTTAGATATGGGCTACACAGTCATCGTATCCATTTTGAGCCTGGTCCTCTTTGGTCGAGTGGCCCACAAGGCATGCAGCTGTGTAGTGGGCGCCTTAACAAAGCTGAAAAGGTACAGGTGCACTGTCAGGACTAGCAGGAAAGTTACAGTTGGCCCCTTGTTGATTTGAAAGCAGGATATTTACCCAGATCATAATGTATCTCTGTAAGCCCAGTGGGCCCTGCCCTACCAGAGTTGACCTGGGCACTAAGCTGTAACTGCAACTTCTCACAGACTTGGACACTGCAGCTGCAGATTATTGTGTTACTATAGACATGGACCAACTCATGGCTATGTCACCTAGTAGTCTGGGTATTACTGATGCAGAATGGTTTGTAAGGTTGGCACATTGAGTCACTAAGAGCAGGCAGATACCTAATACACTGGTAGCACAAGTAGTGGTGTAGGGGCTCCAAAACTTCCATTAGGTGGCTGTCTATGATTAGAAAATGCCCTAAAACAGCGACACTCCTGTATATGGACAGAGTCTGGTATTGCAACTCCGTTCCATTAAAGAGGTTCACATTTTTAACCACTTCTCGACCATGGCAAAAATCATGGGCAGCAGACAGTGACAAACACGTTCACTGTAATGATCTCATGGGTATCTCCAGGGTACAGCACGATCAGCCATGCCATGTACGTATGGGTTCCACAATAAACTTTGAAGTAAGAGTAAAAAGAAATTAGGGAAGGATGTGAAGTGTTACATGTTGAGCTCATTTAGGCATGAAGAGTTAAAGGGGTTGTCCGGGTTCAGAGCTGACCCTGGACATATCCTCATTTTCAATCAAGCAGCCCCCGTGATATGAGCATTGGAGCATTTCATGCCCCGATGCTCTCCCTTGCTCTGCGTTGGAGCACGTAGGGCAAAGGCTTTTTCTCGAAATCCGGTGGATAAAGCTAGACGGAGGCTAGGGCAGCGCTAAAGCCTGCCCATTAGTGCCGGTGATGTCATCGGCAGCACTGCTAGGTGGAGGCCTCCACCTAGCAGTGTAAAAAAATTAAACAAACAGCCTGATACAGCGCAGGGCAAGGGAGCGTATCGGAGGATGAAATGCTCCAATGCTTACACCAGGGAGGCTGCCTGGGTGAAAATGGGGATATGTCCGGGTTCAGAGCTGAACCCCTCTAATAGGAGGGGGAGTTCTCTCTTGAGATCCCTGTTACTAACAGTAAATTCTAATATCTATTATGTCTAATATCCTCTTTTTCATCATTGCATTCTACTAATTCTGAGCTAAAATTATTTTTTTTAGTTGATCTTTATTAAAAATCCTCAGCCTCTATTCTCTGTACAGCCTTGAGATTGTCTACTAGCAAGCTGTGTGTTTCCACTGTGTCCTGTGAGGGAACTCAGCTGACAGCTCATGTGAAGTCTTATCTCTGATTCCTGACAGTTCATAAACATTACAGCTCTATTCTTATCTTGCTGATAAGAGTGTTTATGAGCTCAGAGATAGGACTATACATAGCTGCCAGATGATGGCTCAAAGTGAAAGGAAACCTAAGATGAGACAGCTTGGCTAAAACTTAACCCTTTATGACAAAAACTGCAGAAGACCAATTGACAAAATGATTTGTTTGTAGAAAATAAGTCAGTATGCCGGCATAAAAAATTGCCATCAAATGTGTATCCTTTTTAAAGAGTTCCACCCATCTCATACATTGATGGTAAATCACTAGATCAGATAGCTGTGGGTCCCACCTCTGGAACCTGCTCCTATAGTGAAGAAGAGCACCCGGCACACACATGGTGTGCTCTTCATTCACTGATATGAGCGTTCCAAATATAGCCGAGCAAGTGCAACTTCTGTAGCGGTGAATGAGAAACGCATTGCGGATGGACACGTACCAAGCAGTTCATCACTATGGAACTGTTGGAAATAGCTGAGCCACTTGACTATTTTTGGAACTCCCATAGCAGTGAAAGAAGGGTGGCCCAGGTGCTCTCCCTTCACTTCATAAAATCAGTAATTGTAAAGAGATTCCCATCCTAACAAGAGCTCACTGCAGGATGCCCAAGAGTGGGTCCACCTTTATAATCACATGGAGACCCCTTTAAATCCAAGACTTCCTTTACTGATCCATGATCAACTGAACTTTGGACTTGGTTCCCGGTTTAACCGGTGATGTAGATATATCTACAGATCTAAATGCACCCTGTGTGTTATTTTCCACCGCATGCTTCCTCCTGCTAAATTCAATCAGTCTTCACTCTGATATAGTTCACAATGTTTGCCCTGCACACTGACAAGGCTTTAAATCAATATTTAGCTTTCTCGTCAGGCTGAAAAGGATGATCTAAAGAGCGGAAAAACAGAGAATGAAATAGACGGCATGTGTGCTAAAATATTCTATATGATGCTGTTCTGTAATAGCTACTGAAATTATATAAAGTAAGCACGGTGTGACAGAGGCCAGTTTGTCATTTGGTATTCTGTGCTGTTAGTTTCACAGTACGCGGTAAGAGATCCGGCTGGCTGTTCTCGGAATATTTGCCGGGTCTTTGCTGGACCCCATTATAGAATTCAGGTACCCTACAGCAATGCCAGATTTAGAGAGTGCCGGCATGTTGTTCCCTGTCGGATATCTCACTGCATATGTGAAACTAGCCTAATATAAACTCAAAAAGTCCAGCTCTGGTATGTTAGGTAGATAGATACATACAAGACCTTAACTTTTTAAGTTACGATTAGGCTACAGTAGTTTCACATATGCAGTAAGAAATCTAGCAGGCTGTTCTTGCCGAGAACAACCTGCTAGAGCTCTCTGGATCCGGCATTGCCGAATGGTACCTGAATGCTCACCGGCCCCATTAACTATAATGGGGACCTGTGGAGATTGCATTCGGAAAGTCTTCAGACTCTCTTCCTTTAAAGACAGAGCCAGGTCTCGCCAGACACATTTGATATGGTTCAAGTCAGGGCTCTGGCTGGGCCACTCAAGGACATTCAAAGAGTTGTCCCTAAGCCACTATTGTGTTGCCTTGGCTGTGTGCTTAGGGTCATTGTTTTGTTGGAAGGTAAATCTTCAGCAAAGTTTTAAGTCCAGAGAACTCTAGATCAGGTTTTCATTAAGAATATCTCTGTACTTTGCTCTATTCAACCTTCCCTCAACTCTGACCAGTCTCCCTGTCCCAGCCACTGAAAAACATGGCCACATTATCATGCTGCCACCACCATGGTTCACCGTAAGAATGGTACTAGGCAGGTTATGAGCAGTGCCTGGTTTCCTCCAGACATGATGCTTAGAATTAAGGCCAAAAAGTTCAATCTTTGTTCTATGAGACCAGAAAATCTTGTTTCTCATAGTCCTTTAAGTGCCTTTTTCCCCCAAACTCTGGGCAGGCTTCTTTCTGGCCACTCTGCCATAAAGCCCAGATTGGTGGAGTGCTGCAGTGATGGTTGACCTTTAGAAAGTTTCTCTCATCTGCACACAGGATTTTTGGAGCTCAGTCAGAGTGATCGTTGGGTTCCAGGTCTTTTACCAAGGCTCTTCTCCCCTAGCTACATAGTTTGTTTAGTTGCTCCTGGTGGTTCCAAACTTCTTCCACTTAAGAATTATGGAGTCCACTGTGCTCTTGGATGTTTCAGTGCAGCAGAAATTTTTCATAAAGTTCTCCAGATCTGTGCGTCCACACAATCCTGTCTTTGGGCTCTATAGGCAGTTCTTCCTCATCATGGGTTGGTTTTTGCTCTGATATGCATTTTCTAATATCGCTCTCATATTTTTTTTCATATAATTATTTAGAAAAGTGTAGCCAGCTACACTGTTCTACGAAATGGAATTCTGCAAATACAATATATTATTAGATTTCTTTTAACATGGGAGCCTATGGGTGACACCCTTGACTGTACCGATTATTAGTCAAATCGATTAATGAAATAAACTGAAAAATTACGATAAAAAACTACAGTTCCTTTAACTTGACATGAACAAGAATTGACAGGTGTCAGATTATGATATATTCTGGATTATATTAAAGGGGTTATCCCACCAATAATGTAAAAAATGAAAGTCGGACATCATATAGTACATGACAATATCTTTCTAATAAAGCTAGAACCAGCCCTGTACCTCACATGGATCCAGAGATCTCCACATTCATTGCTCTGCTAGATTTATATCAAGCTGACAGCTCAAGGGGAGTGTCTTTTCTGCTACAGCTAAGTGGGCGTGTCTCAGCTCTACCTATCACAGCTCAGGAGGCAGTTGAAGGATGAAACTGAGCATGTGCGGCCTTCTCAGTGAGCAGGTCAAAGAAATAAGAAATTAAGTGGGGCTATACAGATACATTTTATTGAATAACTCACTGGCTATACTAAATTTTTAATTACATGCAATTACAAACGTATTCAGATCCAGGTGCTGGTTTAAAAACTGTAGAATATTTTTCGTGAGACAACCCCTTTAACCCCTTCACGACCGCCATACGGCTATATACGTCCTATTTGCACATGCCCCGTGCAGATAGCACGTATATAGACGTGCAGGCGGCCCTTTAATCCCAGCGCTGATCAGCGCTGGGATTAAAGCTCCTGCTCCTGCAATCTAGCAGGAGCAGGTCGGGTCCCGGCTCACAGACAGAGCGGGGACCCTGAGGAGAAGACAGGAGCGGTTTATTACCGCTTCTGTCTTCTCCTAAGCCGGAGGAGAGCCTTACCGGCTCAGCCGGCGCAGGAGGAATGAAGCGGCAGCGCCGCTTCCTGTGTTAGACCCGGCGGTCACGTGACCGCCGGGTGTCTCGGGCAGGGCAGTGCTGCAGGGTCTAAGGAGACCCTGATCAGCTCTGCCTGTGTGTAATGAGCCCCCAGGGGGCTGTTTTCCCCTGTAACTGGGGCTCCTGTGGATGCCCCAGTTACAGTGGAAACAGTGGGGAAAAAAAGTGTAAAAAAAAAAGAAAAAAAAAAAAAAAGTCAGTCCTCCAGAGGTCTTTTAATGACCTCCTGGGGGACATATTAGTTGTCAAAAATAAATTAATATATAAGTAAAAAAATAAATAAAAAACAAACAAAAAAAAGTGTAAAAAAAAAAAATTAAACACGCAGTCGCCAATGTAAACAGTCACCATAGTCGCCCCGTCAAATAAAATCTATACATGCTATATATCAAAATGATCGTCATCAAATAGGGAACCCATTGCAATAATTAATTTGTGCGTCAGTTTTAATATTTAAAAAAAAAATCTATAATTAAAAAAAAATCCTTTTTTTTAATAAGAATTAGCGTTTTTTGTCTAAATGAAACCTAAAAAAATATAAAATATCTTTAAAAAAAACCATTCTAATAATAAGTCCTAAGTGTCAAGTAAAAAAAATAGCAAAAATTATTTTCGTATTCAAACGAAAAAAAAAATTAGGGTCACTAAGCCACCATGAGCCCAAATCACAAAAAGTTGCCTGGACATTCAGGCCTTTTATAGGTCCGGTCATGAAAGGGTTAAGGACTAGAAGTCTGTTTCCTGTGCAAGTCTATGGGAGCCCCACTGCGAATTTCACAGACTTGCATAGAGAGACTTACTTCTGGCTGATGCAGCAGACCCTGTAGGACTTAAGTAGTCAAGACTGCTGGTCAGATTATAAAATGGCGGCCCAACCAGAGCTCATTATTCTACGAAAAAGCAGTCATGGTGATTCATGGCAGTACCCTATGCCTTGTACAGTTCATAAAAGTGCCAACCATAAAAATAAAATATTGAGAACCAAACATAAAATGTACTCTTACACATAACTTAGTTTTTTAATTAGAAAAAAGTCCTACTTGGTTTTGTCTTTGTGACATTCCAAATTATATTGCAGAGTTTATAGTTTAAGGAAATCCAGTGGGCACGTTATTTTTAAACCAAAAAAACAAATTTGTCAAAAAGCTGGTTTCCTCCTCATGGTCAGACAAGTGGCAGTAAGAGTGGGTACTGTCAAGTATGGTGACATCAGTGGACAGGAACATGGTCCCACACGGTCGGTCAAAAGCAGTGTGCCACAATACTAGCACAGCAGGAAGATGGCCTTGTATCACAAAGAAAGGTTATTTGTTCCAAAAAGTGGGATTTTTTTTTTTAAGTAGGAGACAGAGACCTGTACTTTCCTGATTGATGTTTCCCTTTCAATTTGCCAGCTAATTAATTTAGCCTCGAAACTCCATTCATCCTCACAGACAGAACATATTCTAAATCCCTCTCATAGTCAGCGGCAGACCTCAGGTGTACGGAGATCCAACTCATTTGTGTCAAAAACCAACAACTGACAATAAAGTATTAAGTAGGATCTAGGAACGCAAAATAATAATGACAATTACACCGCTCGCATCGTGAAGGGAATACATAAGACTACAGGCAAATGAATAATACCAAAGGTGGGGGGACAACGGAGGTTGAGGTAAAGGTGGCACTTCTGTGAGAAGCTGGAGACATAATAGGCAGAAAGATTGAGGTCAGTGACCTTGAAATGAAGCCGGCTCAAGGTCACAAATTACTATGTAGAAGAAAAAACGGGGAATGTTTCAGGAAAGAGCAGAAGTGACACCCGTATACAAAAGTAATGCAAAGGGAATGTAGGACACAAGTCCATAAACCGTCCACTGTAATGTAATGCCTAATAATCATCCTCTCTGCTCTATCTGTTCACTTAGCTTTATGGATATAGATCAATAGATAAAGAAATGTAGCAGAGCGTGACTGTTCCTCCTGGTGCATTGGGATATTACCACAGAAGAACCATATATCTAATGGAAAACCACAAGTAACCACAAAGGGAAAAAAACAATCTCCGTTTCTATATATAAAGAACAATTTACTGCAAGATATAAAAACTGAATTCAAAGAGGTCATCTAAATATACCTTATGGGAGGGAAGAAGTCTCCTGCTTGGGACCACCTCTACTAGCCAGAGTGGAGAGTCACCGCTAGATGCAACTTCCACTTGCTACTCACCTCGCTCTACACCCGCAATGTGACCTGGGGTTCCAACAAATGCGAAATCCGGTTGATAAGCAGTGGGATGCTTCATCTTCTGATGTGATCTTCAGGCTTCTTCCTCACTCCCAGGTGGTTAAGAGTGAAGAACAGAAAAACATAAGCCCGCTCTTAAGGGTTTAGTGGTTGATGTTCTGTAGTCAATAAGGAGATGATTTTCTAATATATCCTGCCTTACCAACTCTGCCTCAGAAGGCATGAGATGGAGAGGTTTTAATCTAGGAAGTGTGATCTTCTGCGCAGAAGTACTTATCAGTCCTTCCATACTTACAGGAGCAAGCTTCTTCTGTGTAACTTCCCAGTTGCAACACATAACAACTAGAAGATTTGGGATAAGATACATACAGAAAAGTTGTACCCTATCCTAATCTCAGCATCTGGAAAACTATTTGATCATAGTGTGGACACCTCAGCAGTAACTCTATTAATCCTTTTCAAAAGAGGGAAATTGTAATGGAAAGATTTGGATCAAAGTAGGACCTAGCCCCCTACACTTGAGGGAGTTTTGGTTCCTTGTATCCCAACACGACAGGATTAGAAACTAATTAGCTTGCCTAATTGAGCCATGCATAACGATATCTGCTATTGTCTGCCACTTACAATGCTGTTCTCACACATCTCCTGAGGCAGTTTAATCACTTACAAGCTTCAGACATGCAACTGCAGTCAATATCTTGCCTCCATGAGATTCTTGATGTTTGTGTTGATAAACAGATTATGCTCACTGTATCCCTTTAAATACTGTACTGGCCAGTATTTAAAGGGGTTGCCCCATCTTGGATATTGGGGGCATATAACTAGGATATTCCCCCAGTGTCTGATAGGTGCAGGTCCCAGAACAGTCTATAATTAGAACGGAGTCCACAAAGTAACGAAGGGCGCCCCCGGTATGCACAGCCGCCCTCCATTCATTTCTATGTGAGTGCCAAGAATAGCCGAGCTCGAAGTCCATTGAAATGAATGGGAAGCGCACAGCACAAGTGCAGCCACGGCTCCATTCACTTCTATGGGGCTTATGGAAATAGCTGAGCGGAGCACTTGGCTATATTCGGATGTCCCATTGAAACTAATAGGATGCGCACCGTGCAAGTGTGGCCACCACTCTATTCACTTCTATGGGGCTTACAGAAATAGCCAGGACAGAGCTCAGCTATTTTTGGCAGTCTCACAGAAACAAATGGAGGATGGCTTCACGTGCACAGTGTGCCCTCTCCGTTACTTTGCAGGCTCTGTTCTAAGGATAGGTGTGGGTCCCAGAGGTGGGACCTGTACCTATCAGACATTGGGGGCATAACCTAGCAAAAGGCCCCCAAGTCATTCAACTTGAGAAAGAAAATAGCGAAATGTCTTTAAGATAAAATATAACAAGTGCAGCTTACTTGTTACTACTGATATACCATGACCTGGAAGAATGAGATCCTTCAAAGACCATGACAGCCCAGCTTTACCTGGGTCGAACATTCAGTTTACTGCCTTAGCCTTGGACCTAAATAACCTTTACAAGACCTTTACAAGTAACTTGTTTGCACTCTCCATCAGTCAGCCCCGGGGCACATTACCTGCCAACCCCATAGCTATGCTCCTGGAGCCATGAATTTCATACCTCTCTCTGATGAGGGCTATCAAGTCAGAAATAGTTTATGCAAGTTGATATAAAGGGCTCTGTAATGTTAGGCTGTAACTAGGTTATACATAAGTCGTAAAAGGAATTTGCATGGCTCCAATCACTACCATAAGATGAGGAATAATCCACAAGTTTTGGGGTTTCGTCATGAAAGGGATGACTGGCATAAACTGTACCATTTTTTAAGAAGGTAATGGTTGGCAGTATATAAATCAAGGGCTCATTGGTTCCTGTACCCTATCCCCACCTTACTGGTTCCCCTAATTTGATGTTAGAGAAGGGAGAGAAAACATGAAATCTCAAAGGAACACTGGTACCTTCATGGTTAACTGATGAACACCAAGATACCAACACAAAATGTTTCTTCCTAATCAAAAACTATGATTAATTATGGTGCGAAGGACCTTCCGTGAGCAGTCTATTAATTATACATAAAACCATTAATTAGATACAAAGATGGTAATTTATTGTCACCGCAAAGGGCAATAAAAAAGTGTGGATAAGTCTTTTAATGGCTCATAGTGCTCTTTGAAAGTGAGACGAAAACTCTGAATACAGGAACTTCAAAATGACTCATTAATGTTTTATGTGTCGGTAACGGGTACAGATTTATTAAACAGATGTAATCATTTCGCTGCTGCAAACAGGATTTTACTATAAAAAAAATAAAGTACAAAGGCAGAGCTTCACAGGGGACTGCTTTTTCGTAAGCCCAATGGGTACAGGAAAGTGTTGGTGTAATTTAATGATTGACCTTAGTGCATGTTTAATTTGACAAGATTTATTATCCACAGTGTAAATAACAAAAAAAAAAATACTCAAAAATATATAGTAATAGCAAAGACTGTGATTAACCCTCATGAAGAGAACTTGTCAAATCACAGTAACAGTACTACCACCTCCACTATCCAACGGGGTGTAATCCTGACAGGGTAATACATCCCACAACTCTCAAGCTACCCTTGAGACACTTTAGGACTTCTACACTACGGTAGGATTTTGGTTTCTGACTCCCTTGTATGCTTTTGCTCATGAACACAAAGACTTCAGCGCTCGGTCCTGCCGGAGCCCACCATCATTGACTGAAAAAGACGGGACAAAAAAGTAAAAGTACCAAGCACGGTCTAAACGGGCTAAAAGTTGCAAATATTTGCGGAAACACACATTTACTAACGTGAGCTCATCTAGATTTTGGCATAAATTGCACCAAAATGTGGCACAATTTCAGGCAGCCAGGTTTAGAGAAATTACATGCGCCTAGTCCAGAATGGCGTCTAGATAGTGGAAGAGGGGACATGGCTTTGTAGGAAGGGGGTATAGGTTATGATACACTATTTTGAGTGCAAACTGTGCCAAAATCCTGGCATACAATTCTGTAAGCCAACGAATGGTTGGTAGAGAGCTAGACAAAACCGTCTATCCCTGCACCAGATTTACCATCCAGCCTTCAGTGACTAACCATATCAAAGAAAATTCTGTTTAAAGGAATGCTCCACTTTGGACAATTCTTACTTGTTAAAAAATGTCCCCTGGCCATAAGCAAATACAGTGTCACACTGCTGGGACCTACAGTGATCAGCTGTGATATCTGGGGAGCCTGGCAGTAAGTGTTCAATTTCCCTGCAGTGCCACAAGAGGAAAATTTAAGAATGACATATAAATCATTAAACTCAAAGGGGGTCACTTACTAACCATAAATACGCCTAAATTAGGAGCATCTCTGGCACAGATTGGGGCACAAAGGTCCTTTGCTCCACAATCTGTGACTTCTCCAATCTCACGCCAGGTCTAAAATAGTGGGCGGGGAAGGGGACAGGCCAGCAGGCCCATCTCATTAACTATTTTCTAAGCCCGTTTTAGGCATCTACATGTAAGACAGCTCTGAAGATGTCTTACATTTAGAAGCAGCGGTGGATCCGCCAAAGTTATGGAGAGGCTGGAGACTCTACATAACTTCAGCAGATCCACCAACAGTGCAGGTCTAAAAAAGCTGCTCTTAATACATGTGCCCCAAAGTGTAGTCTGAGTAATGCAGGACAGGACAGGGCCTCCAGCTTGAGAGACAATCTTTGTAACTGCTCTTCACAATGGCCAAAAGATAACGATCCTGACCAGAGGACCGTGATTCTATTAAAGGGGTGATGCAAAAATTTTAGCTTGGATAAAGGATAGAGATGAGCGATGCGATTCGTCGATTCGTATCGAATCTTGAGATCTTTCAGCTGCAAAGCGAATCTGAATATTAGGTGATTCGCTTCGCTTTTGTACGCATCTCTATGTAGTTTGTCCGCTAAATTATGCACTATTCTACGTATAATTTAGTTACTCTATACGCTGTTGCGTAGACTCCTCCCTGGTAGTTACTCTACACGCTGTTGCGTACGAATTCTATTCAGCGATGCAGACTCCTCCCTGGTAGTTCCGCCAACTTCTCCTGCGTGCGAGGAAGAAGTGGCAAGTCAGCAGAGTAAGATGGCGGCGAGACAGCAAGGTCCTGACTGGGGAAGCATGTTGTGGGCAGACGACCCCTATGAGGAGAAGGAATCGGAGATCTATCTCTCACAACTCAACAGGAAGTCGGATGAGGTACCTGCTGAGGTGGTGACTCCACTGGCTGACACGGCGGAGGCGGCAGGAGTTCCCGCTCCGTCGTGCAAGGACTACTCCTTACGCCAGAATTTGATGGTCCCTGAGGCTGTCACCCGGAACGCCCAGACCCTCTGGGAATATAAAAAGCTGGTGGAGGAGTGGGTGGTGCAAGTTTTGGAGCACCCACGGTCCGGTGACCCTAAGCTGGAGAGCCGAAGGGGAACCGTTATTTGGTTCAACGTGGAGCGGGGAGTCAGTTTCATCGATGATGAGGAGACGGCGGAAGAATTATATGATAACCGCCGTTCGGTTAAGCGGCTGTATCTTCCGCCCGTACGCCACAATCTCCACGCAGGGGATTACGTGGAGTATACCCCCATGAAGAGCCTCCAAGGCCTCTTTGCTACTGGGGTGAAAATCTTAAAGCGACCACCTACTCCTGCAGCGCCCCCGGAAGACTGGAGTGAGGAGGCCCAGGCCGCAGAAGAGGCTTGTGACCTTGAGACCTTGAGATTTGAAGAGAAATCCCAAGGTCAGGATCAGCCGGAACCCCTGATTCCTGATTTGCCGCCACCACCACCGATACCACCGATCCTTCATGTGGGACAGATGACCACGAACACTTTTGTGTACCATCCAACTGTGGTACAGTACCACTACCAACTGCCATGCCCATGGCAGTTGCAGGCCGCACAGTCCGCCGCTCATGGAAGACCGTTACCATTACCATGACAGACGGAGATTCTGTCACCTGGTATGCCGGCAGGAGGATCTGGCCACTACAGAGTGATGGGCAGGGCCAAAGTTACCACTGCCTTTGCCAGTGTGACAGCCCAGTCACCAAGAAGACCATCCTTGAGAGGTCGGCGGGGGTCTGCTGCCGCAGCCAGGGCAGCTTTCATGATGAGGCAGGAGCGCCCTCTCATGTCCTTTAGCTCCAGCAGCAGTGAGGAGGACCTGCTGGCCTTTAAGTAATTCCAGCAGTTTTTATGGGAGCCACAACATGGACTTATCCTGAAGGGTGGGCACTAGTTGGCCCTTGTTTTTAGTTTTGTTGCCCCGCGTTTGTCCTCACCCAGATAGCCATAGATTGTTAGGACTCCCCCCATCAAAAAAAAAGTTTTTTTTATCCAAGTTGCGCATACGTGCGCCTCATCCCTTTTTTCCCCCTTTTCAGGTTATTTGGGGAGCCCCTCGAAAGAGGGTTTTTTAAAGGGAACCTTTGCTGCTATTTTTTTACCCATTTGGATTACAATTTTACCTATGTGGATTACAAATTGCGACTGAGTTTGGGACTCTGCTCCAGTTCTATGACAAGCGTCAGAAGAAAAGAGACTTAAACATGTCCGTGAGCATACTAGGTAGGTGATATTTAAAATGTTTATATTATACTTATAATAATGTATTTGCACTATTTACCATATATGTGTCTCGAATATTCGCTCTGCCTCTGAGGAGTGCACGCCGCGGCCTCTCCTCGTACGTGCCTGCGTATTACGTAATCGCTTAGACAATAGTACGCTGAGATTCGTAAGCTATTTGTACGCTCATGCGTACGTCTTCTAAGAAGTTGCGTACATTTTGTAAATGAACGATCGTTATTAGTGAGCGAATGTTCGCTAATAGCACATAATAACGTATATTTTGTACGCAAATACAACTAATCTATTCGTCGAATACACGAATTTTAGGAAAAGTTCGGCGAATGTTCAGCGAATAATTTTTTCAATGATTCGCTCATCTCTAATAGAGGAGAAGTATCTGATTAGTCAAGGTCTGACTGTTGGGACTGCCACTAATCCTGAAGACGGGGGTTCAGTTCCCCCATGTATATGAAGTGACTGAATTATGTCACACAATTTGTTCTCTTTGGGACTGCCAAAAATATCTGAGCATAGAAAATATACTGAGTGGCATGCACAAAAGCACAACCTGCTGGTCCAATTATATAGAGGAACTGTCACGCGAGGTCGGCGTCGCGCTCCCTCTGCACGACGTCGCCGGACCTCTCCGCCCCCCTAGAGACGAGCAATAGGGAATTGAAGTGCTGGTCTTGTCAGCCAGCACTTCATGAGTTAATTCTCTGTTTGGGTTTAGCCATGTGGTGCTGATCACACCACATGGCTACTTTACATATTGTTTGGACAGCTTGCTCCGCCTCAGGTCATGTGATGCTGGCCACATCACATGATCCTGGGCGGGCTATTTAAAGATGGCAACTGCCTCACTCAGATGCCTGTGATTAGTCTTCTGAGATCAGTGCTGTGTGTTGGACCTTGCTTTTGGATTATTGGTATATTGGATTTTGGCTTTGGACTTAGACTACGCTTTTGTGATTCCCCTCGGTATTTGACGTGACCTCCTGTTCTTGACTTGGCTTGCTGACTATTCTGCTATTGTGTTTGTTCTGTCTGTGTTCGTCTTTCCCTGTGTTTCCTTCCCTACCCTGTGCACGTACTCAGCATAGGGACCGTCTCCAAGTTACGGTTTTGTCGCCTAGGGCATCTACTGTAAGTAGGCAGGGAAAGAGGTGGGGTTCAGACAGGGCACACTATCCCTTGTTTCCCTGTCGTGACAGGAACTGGACCCATGTTTTCAGGATTGTGAAGGTCTCAATAATCAAACCCCAATTGATCAGATACTTATCCCCACAATCCTGTGGATAGATAAGTTAACAATACGACCCCTTTAAAGTGGTTGCCCCACTAAAAATAATGTACAGTTTTCAAACCAGCACTTGGATCTTAATTCTTTTGTAATTGTATCTAATTAAAAACTTAGCACAGCCACTGAGTTATTCAATAAAATGTGTTTGTATAGTGTCATCTGCTTTTTGTTTGTTTGTTCTTATTTCTTTGTCCTGCTCACTGAGGTGGCCGCACATGCTCAGTTTCATCCTTCAACTGCCTCCTGAGCTGTGATAGGGAGAGCTGACACACGCCTCCTGAGCTGTGATAGGGAGAGCTGAGACACGCCTCCTGAGCTGTGATAGGGAGAGCTGAGACACACCCCCTGAGCTGCAGCAGAAAAGACACGCCACCTGAGCTGCCAGCTTGATATAAATCTAGCAGAGCAATGGATGGGGAGATTTATGGATCCATGTGAGGTACAGGGCTGGTTCTAGCTTTGTTAGAAAGAGGCTGTCATGTACTGTATAATGTCTGATTTACATTTTTTATATTATTCATTGGGTAACCCCTTTAACTATGAAAATGGACAATATATAATGCAAATGCACCATACAATAACATAATTTTCAATAGAGCCAAAGGACTGGATGATCACACTCGCTGATGATGCAGGCTGGGCGACCTGCAGTGGAGAATAATGTGGCCACAAATGATACTTGGCAGTTCTTTTGCTTTCAATGGAAAATCCTTTCAGACACAAGGCACTGCCCACAGACAGCTCCTTGAAGTCTCAGAAATGTATTCATTTTACATCAAAGAGCCCAAAAAAATACACTCTGAAACAACCCAGCTTGGAGGACTTTTTTTAAATTTTTGGGGGGACTGTTTAAGTCCGGTGCTCAATAGGGCATAATATACAGTAATTCGTTTGTTTTTTTTCAAGAGAAACTGCCCCTTAACTTCAGTGGAGACGAAGCGTTTATAATCCCTACAGGGAGTCTATTTCCTTAGTTCAAACAGAGCGGAGATCAATGGCAGAGAGAAAGTTTCAGTGGAAAGAGTTAGTAACTCGCTTCCACCCCACCGCTGACAAGTGAAGAATGACACTTCGTGCTGAGTAGCCCATAAAAAAAAGTTAATTCCGACACTCACCTTGAAGCACAGATAAAAGGCTGAATGATTGCTGATGGTGGAAAGAGCGGGCACAGAGGCTGGCTCTAAATCATGGAGTGTTCAGCTAAACCATAAAAGAACACAACCCCTCCAGCGCCCCTCATCTTGCCAATGTTTGTTAAGACTGTTAACCCCTAATCCTCACCCGTCTTATTTTAACATTTTTCTCTTGAGCAGGTGCTACAATGGCGGGGAATAAAATACAAACCGCACTTCAATGCACTGATATAATACACATCTACTTTTTATATATCAAAATTTTACATGCTGATAAATTCTTGCAAACACCATAAAGTGCAGAAGAGGTCGAAACGGATTGAAAAATATATGCAAAACTGTAAATCTGGGTATAATGATTTTGCCCTTGGCTTTCTTCACAGGTGGTTACTTTTGGGGTAGGAAGAAGCTTTGAGGCAGATTTTCCTGCAGCTAGAAGTGCATTAGTAAGGAAATGGAAATATAAAGAAAGGACTTACCACGCTTTTCACTCTATAAGACACACTTTTTGTCCTCTAAAGGTGGGGGGAAAAGGCTGTGTGTCTTATGGACACGATCAGTAGTACACAGTAGGATAGGGGAGCGGTGAATATAGCTCTCCTGGTGCTGGATGTACTAGCCACTCCCTGGTCTTCTCCAGGCGCCTCACTGCACTGTCCTGACGCTGTGCGATGTCAGGTCAGAGTGCAGCAAGGCACCCAGAGAAGACCAGGAAGAGCTGCTGGATCTGCAGAATGGTGGCAGCGTTCGGAGCTGGAGAGGTAAGTTCATTTACTTATGTCTGATGGAGGTCTGATCTGAGGTCTAATAATGAATGGTGGTCTGATCTGAGGTCCAATAATGAATGCAGGTCTGTTCTGAGGTCTAATAATGAATGGGGGTCTGATCTGAGGTCTAATAATGAATGCAGGTCTGTTCTGAGGTCTAATAATGAATGAGGGTCTGATCTGAGGTCTAATAATGAATGAGGGTCTGATCTGAGGTCTAATAATGAATTCAGGTCTGTTCTGAGGTCTAATAATGAATGGGGGGCTGTTCTGAGGTCTAATAATGAATGGGGGTCTGATCTGAGGTTTAATAATGAATGGGGGTCTGATCTGAGGTTTAATAAAGAATGTGGGTCTGATCTGAGGTTTAAAAATGAATGGGGATCTGATCTGAGGTTTAATAATGAATGGGGTCTTATCTGCAGTCTGATGAGGATCGAGGGTCTGATCTGAGGTCTGATAAAGATTGGAGGTCTAATCAGGTTTTATGAAGATTGGGGGTCTGATTTGGGGGTCTAATCTGATGTCTGATAAAGACTGGTGGTCTGATGAAGAATGGCCATCTGATTTTGGGGTCTGATCTGCAGTCTGATGAGGATTGGAGGTCTAATATGAGGTTTGATGAAGATTGGGGGTCTGATTTTAGGGTCTGATCTGAGGTCTGATGAAAAATTTTTTTTTCTTCTTATTTTCTTCCTCTAAATCCTTGGTGCGTCTTATGGAACAAAAATATGGTATATTTCTCCTTGCTGCTGGATCCAGGTAATACCCTGCCAGAATCTTTCACCTCAATGTCATCACAGTAAATTTCCCATTTCCTGCCATTCATGAACAGACTATACATGTCTCACTTCCCTCGATGAAAGGGCAAACTGACTTGTGTGCAAAAGGATGGGGGATAGATTCAGGGAAAAAGCTCATGTACTAACGCAGACACATTTCGGAAATGAGGTTGTCTAGGAACACGCTAGAAAAATATGTGTATTATGTACGAAAGGTCCTGAGTGGATAGTGCATGACCCAGGGTTTCTTCAATTTTTACGTAAAGGGGTTCTGCCATGAAAAATATTCTACATTTTTCAAATCATCACAACTTTTGAAATTGCATGTACCGGTAATTAAAAATTTACTATAGGCACTAAGTTATTCAATAAAATCTATCTGCATAGCCCCATCTACTGTTTGTTCTTTTCCTTATTTTTTTGTCCATCTCACTGAGGTGGTCGCATGCGCTCAGTTTAAATCTTCAGTTAGGTTCAGTTAAATCTTCTGTTAGAAGCTGTGGGAAACAGCTACAACAGAAAGGCCATTCCCCCTGAACTGCCAGCCTCAAATAAATTTAGCAGAGCAATTGGAGCAATGAATGAGGAGATCTCTGGATCCATGTGAGGTACAGGGCTGGTTCCAGCTTCGTTAGAGATTGTCATGTACTATATGATGTCTGATTTTAATTTTTTCCATTAGTCATCGTATACCTGCTCATACCCTTCTATAGATATACCACAGAGTACTAGTTTTCTATAGCGTGTTCCTTAAAATGTTGAATATTTCAAAAAGAGGCTAGTCAACATTTAGTGTTGTGAACATTCCTGGTTATGTTAATTTACTGTCAAGGGATCAAAATTTTTTGTCACCATCATAATCTAAAATCTATAACCCTACTGTCTACGCATACAGAAATAGCTGTCAAATTGATTCTGGTGACAGAGCCTCTAATATCAAATCCCTTTTCTAAAGGGATTATCCCATGATTAAAGGGGTATTCCAGTTGTTTCATGTTATCGCCTATCTAACCACTAGGACCCCCACAGATTACGAGAACGGGGGACCTGTACACCCTGTAGCCCCACTGAAATGAATAAACATGCGTGCAGCCACTCCATTCATTCCTATGGGAATTCCGGAGATAGCTGAGCGCTGGACTCGACTATCTCTGGAACTCCCATAGAAATAAATGGAGCGGCCATGTGTATGTGCAACCGGCGCTCTGTTCATTTCAGGGACGCTGCAGGACGTTCAGGGCCATGTTCTCATGATTGGTGGAGGTTCTAGCGGTAGGATAGGGGATAGCTTGAAACAACCGGAAGACCCCTTTAATCATGGGATAATCCCTTTAGAAAAGGAATTTGAGTTTAGAGGCTCTGTCATCAGGATCAACCATATACAACCAGGCATATATATGAAGCTGATTAAATTAATACCTTTATTTTTACTGTAGGTGCCGGTGTTCAGGAGAAATTCAGACCTTTATTCCTATGCAAATTAGCTAATGAAGGAAAAGGAGCCGGGCCTAAATGCTTCAGCGACACCCTGGTGCTAAATACTAATGACTTTTTTAAAAACACGCCCCCCCCCCCCCCTTACATTGACAGCGCTAGACTTCAGGTCTAGTGCTGAGATCTCGTGCCTGCACGCGCTCACTAGAACAGCGAGTGCACAGAATGTCTTTGGCTGCTTCCAGGAAAGCGAAGATGAATACTGCGCACTGTCCACAGTATTCATCTTCGCTGTCTACATCACTGAACCCGGAAGTGCGGCGCTGTCAGCTTTAGTGTCGCTGGAGCAGTGCTCATACTGCTTAGGCCTGCTTCCTGGTGCTCGAATAGCTCATTTGCATAAGAATACAAGTCTGAATTTCTCCTGAATGCCGGCACATAAAGTGAAATAAAGATATCAATTTAATCAGCTCCATCAACCCTACCAGGCTATATGGTTGTAGAGGGTTGACCTAGTGACAGAGCCTTTTTAATGTTTCTCAGATGGCACACAGTATTACATCTATAAAATTAGAGGATGCGCAAGGCTCTCACAATAAAGCTAAAAGAACAAAAGCTTGTGGGTTCTATACGTTGCCGGGCATCCAGCACAAAAGGATATTTAGGAGGAGCACTGTGCTAAGAGTTATGTCAGTCAGTTGATCATAGTCAGTCATCAAAGGTGCAATAACACTCCTGGCAATGCTTATTAAAAGGCAATAGTCCACAATACTCCCAAATGTCCTTTTCAGATGGATGCCAGGCACAGTACACCGCTCATAGTACAGGGAGACTATATCGTAAACTACTCATACTTATTATAAACCTAGAGATGACATACAAGTTACCTAATCTCATACAAATCAAACTGTAGGATAATACTATACTGTATGTCTAGACATGGCCTGCTCATAGACCCTACAAGGAAATTTCCCAATGGGCCAATGCCCAGGGGTCCGCCCAAGCCCTCCTCACGGCCACCGACCGGGTACATAAAGATCTAAGAATTAATTAATGTAGGAGCATCAGGTACTTATGCACCTGGTCAACAGCCGCAGGTGTCCTCCTGAACTCAACTGTATCATTGTCCTCAGGATGGTGATACAGGCGAATACTGTAGTGATGTCGGCAGTATTTTGTGCTACACAGTGGTATTTGCTTGTGATGAGGCAGTATTTAGTGCTGTAGTTATATTTAGCTCTGCTGGGGCGGTGTTTTACTCAGCACTACAGTACTGCAGGCCATGGCTACTTGTGCTGCTCCGGCTTCTGTGAATTTGAACCCACCTACAACATGGGGCCACTTTTAGTTTTTTTTTTTTTTTCCAGGGCCACTTTAAGTTCCCAGTCCGCCCATGTGTAAGCCATATGATACTATTAAAGTGGAGCAAGGTGCAATAATAGTAGTGGAATACCTCATTTAAAGGCTATGTACACCTTTGGAGGCAATTTTTTTTCATGATTGCATTTTACTCATTTTTGGCTAAACATGATTTTTTTCAATTGGCTTTTATTAAAAAATATTGAGCCGTTCTCTCACAAAGGGTTTACTGTTTTTCTAACGGTGTGACTGGTACTTTCACTTTGTGACGGTCATCTAATAAACCTTATCTCTAAACTACTGAAAGGTCAATTTTCTTCCATAATCTCGTACTGTGCAGCAATCACTGACCGGACAGACAACTGGGATCATTTCTCAAAACTGCCTCCAAAATTTTCACTCAAGTAAATAATTATGGAGAATATCTCATTAAAAGGGTTTTCCGAGGTTTTGATACTAATGACCTATACTCAGGATACGTCATCTGTATCTGATCGGTGGAGGTCCGACACCGAGGACCCGCAACGATCAGCTGTTTGAGAAGGCACTGGCGCTCCTGTCTTCTCGCAGCGCGGTCTTCTCGCAGCTTACCAAGCACACCGCCGTACATTATATAGCGCTCAGCCCCATTCACTACAATGGGGCTGAGCGTGTTATTAAACGGGTAGTCCGAGTTATGAAAAAAATGTTTATAGTACGGTAAATCTGATGGGCAACAATATATAAGTACTGTAAGTTAAGCAAGTTTTAGGCAAAAAAAAAAAAAAACTATATTTCCTCATTTCCCTGGTTCTCTTCTGGCCTTTCTTTATCTGCAGTAATAGCAATCTCTGCCCCTCCCCCTGCTCTGCAAAGGGAGTGAATAAGTCTGCCCTGAGTGACATGTTTACCTGCTAGGATTCTCAGCAGCATGTTGTATGTGTAGAACTACAAGTCCCAGCTGTACAATTACATTACTGATGCACACAGGAACTTCCCCCTACCTTTCTTGTGCAATACTCTGCAGATCTCCTCCAGCGTCAGCTCTGTCTCTACAGGATGAGAAGGGCAGATCCTATGTCTCTTCATTGCCTGTAGCTACTGTTGTAAAGCCTTGAGCCCTGTGTGTATTCTGGCTGAAGGGGTTAATGTTTTATCTGAAAGAATCCAGAGAGAGAAAGCAGGAGCCGGCAGAGCAGCGGGGCGTGGCCAGAACAGAGCAGGGGGTGTGGCCAGCACAGTGATGCCTGGTGTACAGACTCTTATCTGCTTGTGCACGAATATGAGAAGAGCAGGCAGAGAAGCTGACATCACACGTCATGTGACCCTGTGTGAAATCTGAGAAACCAGCAAGTTTAGAAGCACAAAGTGCTGGAAATGCTCTTATATTTGATTAGTTAGAAACATACAAATGACAAAAAAATAACTCGGACAACCCCTTTAAGCCCACCCGTTATACAATGTACCACGCTGTGCTTGGTAAGCATGGAGATGGCCGCAGTGCTCAGAGGAGCATCGGTGCCTTCTCAAACAGCTGATCGGCAGGTGTTGGGTCCCCACCAATCAGATACTGATGAGCTATCCTGAGGACAGGTCATCAGTATAAGAATCTCATGAAACCCCTTTAAAGGGGTATTCCCATCTGGTCACGCCATAACATACCACTAGGATCTGCCATTACGTTATAACGTGCACTGAGCTGAAGAACAATCACAATCAGCAGGTTATGAGACATCCTAGTGACATGCCATCACTTAACAAGCCTCTGTAATCATAATCATCTCTATTGCCGGGTAGGGTTGATCATGCTGAGTAATATCATTTATATTTTTATTTTTCTGAAGTGGGTGAAAAAATGCTTCCGCTGTCACTTTGCTCAAGGGTTATTGGCCTGGACCTTGGTAAATTTAATTTTCACTCCTGAAAGCCATTTTTAATTTTTTTCAGTCTAAGTAATTAAGGTTAATAGCAAGAGTTCAATTATCCTGCATAAACAGAGTTACAAGGGTTTTCCAGGACTGAAATACTGATGACCAATTTGTAGCGTAGGTTTTCCAATATCAAAACAGTGGGAGGTCTGAACCCAGCACCCCCATCGGCTTTTAGAACGGGCTGCCGCACACTACAACAGACACTGAAACAGCACAACACAGCAAAAAGTGTGGTGGTCGCGAATGGTTCTGCAGAGCAACTCCCATACACTTCAAGTAGTTATCCGGTACTTACATATTGATGACCTATCCCCCGGATAGGTTATCAATATCAGATCAGTGGGGGTCTGACACCCCCATCCCTACTAATCAGCTGTTTTGGGCAGACACTAGTGACTCAAACTATACAGTGGATGGAAGGCTCAATTGAATGGCATTAGAGCTGTAATACCCCGGCATGGACACCACACAATGGATGAAACCTTGTGCTCCTGCCTCCATTCACTGTATAGCTTTTGACGCTGGCGGGTGCCCAAAGCAGCTAATCGGTGGAGGTACAGGGTGTCAGACCCCAATGATCTCAGAGTGCTTTTTCTTGCAGTTGATAGCATCTGAAAATGGCTTTTCTAAACCAGACAACCCATGAAGTCTACCTAAAACTTTTTTATAACTGAATGAGAATCCGTCACCCTGTTTCTGCTGCCCAAATATAAACTAATGACAGAGACTCTGGTTCAGGCCTCATGCACATGACCGTATCTGTTTTGCGGTCTTCAAATATCCCGGCTATGTGCATACCAACAATTCTTTTTCCCTCCTGTAGAAATGTTCTATCTTTGTCTGCAAAATGGACCTTTTTCGTGGGGCCATGGAACGGATATACAGATGTGGACTCCTTACGGTGTGCTGTCTGCATCCTTCGTGGCCCCATTGAAATGAAAGGGTCTGCATCGGATCAGATGTGGACCTTACATACGTTGTGTGCGAGGCCTCAAATGGAGGGTGATGTTTTCTGAGTAGCCTTTCTCACTGGTGAGCAGCTCCAGCAGGACCTCAGCCCTGGAGTCCACTCAATTATGTTCCTCATATTCACTAATTGCTGCTTCCCTTGTCCTCCTTTGGATGATTGACAGCTTTCCTTCTAAACTGAGTAGGAAGGTGGTGGGGAGAGCCAAGAGCTCATGAATATGAGGACTCCAGAGAGTGTGCACTTTACTGAGCGGACTTCATCGCTCGGACTGTGCTGGAGCTGCTCACAAGTGATTTTGAGAAAATGGGTGCACCAAAAAGGCAACTGAACACACATTTGCATCAAAGACCTTGTCAGTATTGTATGTTACCATCAGATAAGGCATTAAAAATGGCTCTTCTTGCATGAAATTTGAACCCCCTTTCATATGTCCATATGGTGGTTACACAGATGGAGACTCATATGAGCCAGAGCTAAGAGAAGCCATTACGAAGAGAAGCAGAAATACAAGTATAAGGGCTTATGTACACGACCGTATGTGTTTAGCGGTCCGCAAAACACGGATCTGCAAAAAATACGGATGACGTCCGTGTGCATTCCGTATTTTGCGGAACGGAACAGCTGGCCCCTAATAGAACAGTCCTATCCTTGTCCGTAATGCAGATAATAATAGGACATGTTCTATTGTTTTGCGGAACGGACATATGGAAACGGAATGCACTCGGAGTAATTTCTGTCCTTTTTTGAGGATCCACTGAAATGAATGGTTCCACATACGGTCCGCAAAAAAAACAAAACTAAACGGACACGGAAAGAAAATACGTTTATGTGCATGAGCCTTAAAGGGGTTGTCTCACTTCAGTAAGTGGTATTTATTATGTAGAGAAAGTTAATACAAGACACTTACTAATGTATTGTTATTGCCCATATTACTTCCTTTGCTGGCTGGGTTCATTTTTCCATCACATTATACACTGCTCATTTCCATGGGGACAGACCACCCTGCATCTATGTAAAAGCACTAGCCTATGTGTGCTCCCATGGTACTAGCAACCAGAGAGGCTGAAGCTTTTTTCCTATAGTGTTCAAGCACGACCACCACTGATGGATTGCAGGGTGGTCTGTAACCATGGAAACGAGCAGTGCATAATGTGATGGAAAAACGAATCCAGCCAGCAAAGGAAGCAATATGGACAATCCCAATACATTAGTAAGTGCTTTGTATTAACTTTCTCTACGTGATAAATGCCACTTACTGAAGTGAGACAACCCTTTAATTCAGTGAAAATTAAAACGTTGCCTTAAAGGGTTTCTGTCACCAGTTTTTTCGGTATGAATCAGGCTGACATTAGAGATGTGCTAATGTCACCTGATTCCAAATATATATCTGTTTTATTTACTGGTGCCCCCATTTTTATATAAAATGAACTTTTATTTTATGCTAATAAGTCCTCTAGGTGCAAGGGGTGTTACCCCTACTCCTAGAGGCTCTGTTGATTGACAGGACCAGGCAGAGAAGAAACACTCCATTCACCATAGCTTGCAAGGACCTTCAATGATGTCATGACCATGTGATCAGTCACATGGTTAGGATCACACAAACAGCCTGTCTCCTCCTAAACCATGTGACTGATCACATTGTCATGACATCATTGAAGGTCCTTGCAAGCTATGGTGAATGGAGTGTTTCTTCTCTGCCTGGGCCTGTCATACAACAGAGCCTCTAGGAGCAGGGGTAACGCCCCTTGCACCTAGAGGACTTATTAGCATAAAATAAAAGTTCATTTTATATAAAAATGGGGGCACCAGTAAATAAAACAGATATATATTTGGAATCAGGTGACATTAGCACATCTCTAATGTCAGCCTGATTCATACCGAAAAAACTGGTGACAGAAACCCTTTAATCCTATTCTGATCAGAAGATGTCCAAACCAAAGTAGAGAGCTTGAACGTTCTTCTGTGGCCTCCAATGCTATAAAACGGCAGCATGCACAACTTCATATATGAACCATAGCCGGACATAAAATGTACATTAGCAAATGCTCCGGGAAAGGCTGATAAAGTGCATTTTTGGTATCATTTAATAGCAATGACACGCCGATGAATTTACGGTTGCATAATCTTCAATTCATAACGTAAAGCTTCATTTTATACAAAGTGTACATTTTTTTTTAAAGAAAATGCCAGTATTTTGACCCATATTTTTCATGCACCAGTTAACTAGAAAATTACAGAACCTGAAGTGTCCTGATAAAATGTATCAAGGGGATTAGAACAACACAGACGTCCCCCCACCACCACCACCAATGCTGGAAGACTTGTACGGCTAGTGAATGTAGAATGAGGTGGAGTTGTTATATTTTTTTTTAATTCTTTTTGTGCCATTGAAAAATGAGGACCTCAAAATTTTGAATTGTGTGAACTAATCATTAGAAAACTGAAGATTGCCCAAGCTAGGGCTGCGGAATTTGTGGCTTCCTACATGCAGCACATTTTTAATTTTGCACAAGCTGGACCGCTTCCCGGCAGCACATTGATTTGTGGACCGCTTCTTAAAACACCCGCAGTGTAATTAAATATTAAGCCCTGCTTTGATTTATGCTCTAAGAGGATTACTTGACAAACTAGGAGTAGCTTTCACACATCATCTGGTAAAATGAACTTTTCAATATCATTAAGCCCATCTTATGTGAGCTATGATTAATACTCGTATGTGCACTCACTGTCCTCCTACCTTGGTTGCTTGGTTTCCAGCTCAGCCATCAGCTACTTGTGAACATTGCATGAAGCTTTACGTGAATTCCACATTCTTCAGGTTTGGATGGTAAATATAGTTAATTAGTATTCAGACACCATCTTCAGCCAGGCAATCTATGATAGGATTTTTCTTATCTCCCTAACGTGGTTACTAATGGCGGTAATATGGTCCCATGGGAAGCACCCAGATCCCTACAGCATTATTCAACTACAGAAAACCATGAGGATCCAAGCCTGGTTCAGTAGATTCAGGGGGTGTGTGGGGGTAATTGGTGTGTTGTGGCCATATTATGTTAATGTGAAGTTGGCCTAATACTTGGGAGTGACAGAAAAGCTCTTGACATGGCCCCCGATTTAAAAAAATGTGATTAAAGCTATGCGCTACATGTGGACAGTGCATGAAAATTCATGGAAACTTCACATTCTTGAGGTTTGGTTGGTAAATATAGTTAGTCAGTATCTTCAGCCAGGCAATCTACAGTATGGCAGGATGATCTCCTCTACCTAAGGTGGTTACACCAGGAGGAAATACAGCTTCATGTGTTTCACCTAGATTCCTGTAGTACTATTCAACTTAGATAACTATGGAATACCATGATCATATGAGTTTGGATTAGTAGATCTGGGTGGTGTTGGGTAATTGGGGTTTTGAAGCCATATTATGCCTGAGAAACTAAATGGCTCGGAAGTGGCAGGTGAGCTCTTGGCTCATTGCAGACGATCAAACGAGGGCTTTTGTTAACATAATTTAACCAGATGCTTCAGCTACATGTGAATTTTGCAAGAAAATTCATGCAGATTTCACATTCTTGGGGTTAGGTTGGTAAATGTTGTTATTAATATTTAGAATTTAGACAGCTTCAGCTTCTGTGATGGAATTATCTTATCTCCAGAAGATGACTACAAACCACTGTAATATGTCCCAATAGAGGTCACCCAGACGCCAGCAGAATTGATCAACCAAACCTACTGTAGATCACTGGAGAACCTTATGATCTGGTTGAGTAGATCCATGAGGAGGAGGGTAATCAAGCCATATCACGCTTGTGTGAAATCGTTCTTAGACAGCATTACCCAGAAGTGGTGAATGAGCTCTTGGCTCCTGGGAGATGGTCAAACATGGCACCCAGTCCATAAAACCTGATTGGCCTGATCATCAATGAGAAGACTGTTAATGTTCTCTCTGAAATGCTTATTAGGTCTATTAGGCCTATTAAGTCTAATACAACAAAGAACAAACAGTGTAAATCTGTTTCCTGGCCATTGGACAGCATGATGCTGGTCGTGTAAAGTCTAATGCTAGTACTACTACTGGTTATTTTCATGAAAACAATATGCCTGGTTAGATATATAGACCACATTTGAGCCTATATACGGAGACAGAGAGAACAGCTTATCTGACCTAAAATATACAGCCTTGAAGCATGGACTATGCCTAGTAGAAGACTTGCTTGGATTCCACTTCTACTACACATAAAGGGGCATTCGCACCACAGTCATTTATGGCAAATCCACAGGATATGCCATAAATGACTGACTGATGTAGGCCCCACCTATATCCAGAATGAGTAGGCTCTACTGTTTCCCCAACACCCACAGAAATGAATGGAGAATGCCACAGACACGCAGTACCGTGGAATAGGGTCGGGGAACCCCTGTTCTGGGGACAGATTTGTTTACCAGAGGTGGGATCCAAATCACTTACATAGCATACCCTATGGAAATATCATCAATGTCTAAGATGTCTAAGATGGGAATACCCCTTTAGTATGTGCCCAAATTGTGCAGGAATAAAGACCTTTGAGAGACAACCAGGCACACAGTAAAGAAGGCACAGGTCAATACAAGAAGAGAGAAATTCAGTGCTCCAGACATCCTTCTGTAGTTAAAACATACCATAATAAAATATTTTTCATATAGTTTTCACTCCTAGATAAATCCTCTAAAGCAGGGGTAGGGAACCTCCGGCTCTCCAGCTGTTGTGAAACTACAATTCCCAGCATGCTTCATTCATTTCTATGAGAGTTCTTAGAAGAGCAGAGCGAGTATGCTTGCTGGGAGTTGTAGTTTCACAACAGCTGGAGAGCCGGAGGTTCCCTACCCCTGCTCTAAAGAGACTACCCCTTTCCAACATCTATGTCTGGCCACAACTTTCCACGAGGATAGCCAAACTCACGTCAATCCAAAAATGAGTTGTCTTGATGAGATGGCCCCTTTAAAGGCGTTTTCCGGGAGCCTACTGATGACCTATCCTCAGGATAGGTCATCAGTATCTGATCGGTGGGGGTCCGACACCCGGCACCCCTGCCGATCAGCTGTTTAAGAAGGCACCGGCACTCCTGTGAGAGTCGCAACCTTCTCTCAGTTTACGAAGCACAGCGCCGTACATTGTACAGCGGCTGTGCTTGGTATCGAGCTCAGCCCCATTCACTTGATTGGGGCTTAGCCGCTCCTAGGCCACGTGACTGATGACGTCACTGTGCTAGGAAAAGCTGAGAGAAGGCCTCGGCGCTCACGGGAGTGCTGGTGCCTTCTCAAACAGCTGATTGGTGGGGGTCCTGGGTGTCGGACCCCCACCGATCAGATACTGATGACCTGAGGATAGGTCATCAATAGTTAACTCCTGGAAAACCCCTTTAAGTAAGGTCCCGCCCACAGTGAGCTGCTCAGCATTTTAAACAATGGAAGCAAGAACAACATGGCAGTAGCCTTCAAAAGTATCCTAAAGCAACTTCATTTTTGCACGTGTACATCAAAGAAAAAACAATGCAGGTCCCTGAATCTGAAAGGTATAAATGACCACTACAAAAAACTTAAAATTCCCATTTATTAGATTACCATAAACCTTTTTGCCTCCACAATGATGGAAGGGAAGGCCCCTGCTCCACCTTTACAGCACAGGTCAGACTGTGGTTAATTGTATATTTACTGCATGAGGATCGTTCTGTTCTCTCGGTTTATGTCTCAATGGATAAAAAAGAAATTGTCTTACTGATGGGAAAGGAACGATAGACAAAGACGTAGGATCTTTTTGTCTAATGGGACGGAATGTAAAATATTTCTTCTCAGAAGCCTCCGACTGAGTTTCGAAAGTAACAAAAGCAGAAAACCATCAAGCAATAAAGCAAAAGCGGCAAAGCCGGAAAAATATTTACTTATATCAATCCTTATTTCTCTGTGGAAAAACTCTCCGACGCTAAAGTTTCACATAAATGGTTTTCTTGCTGCTGTGAAACCTTCACGGAATCAGAGCAAGAGAAAAAAATACTGAAAATGTCCCTGATAATGAATGACGGATCTACCTTATATCCACAGTTGTATTAAAAAATGAAGCTTTAATTACGGAGAATAGTCTCCAGAATGACTGTCATTAGGAGCAATGTAAGACGGACTTGAATAATAATAGTTATTTTATGTTCCAATGTAGATTTTAAAAAAAATTCCGCCAACCATATTTGTATAATTTATTTTTTTTTTTTTAAACTATGAGAACTGTGAAAAAGAACTATCCAATATTCATAGGCTAAGTATAGCATATATTAGAAGACATGGAGACTTGGTGGTTAGCACTTAGCACCTTCTAATGTTGAGGCCATGGGTCCAAATTCCTTGACAGGGCCAAGAGGCACGGGAAGACACAGCAACATCCTTATGAGATTAGGGGATGATGCTCCGGTAAGGCTATGTTCACGCCTCTTTCGCAGATTCTGTAACATTTCACAGAAGAATTAGGTGCATGGACCATCTAATTTTCTGGCAAAAAGAGGGACAGTCCAGCAGAACCTGAAGGAATCCATTCTAAGTTGTTGGGCGCCATAGGTGTCCTTTGTTTGATGGGCACTGTGTTGGGGAATCAGTTATAGAAGTAAACCACAATACAGAAGGACAACCCACCACTGCATAGCATCTCTTGGGTATCTACCACTGTTTGGATAGCTGTGTAGCAGGGATATGAAGATTCCATCCTCATAAGATGCTAAAGGATTTTCCAATGTCCCCATTATTCCTGTGTGCCCAACCCCAGGCGGAAAACACGAGCCAGAACTTGATGATCTACACCACACTCCGAATTACAGTCTCCTGGCTAGTTCTCTAACTCTCTAAAGACTATAAAGAAGAGTGTTGAATGCCCAACTTGCCCATACTTCTCCTCCACTTTGCAGTTGGATTCCTATATGCTACTATTATACCTATACTCAGTAGATTTTGTGGACCAGGCTCCAATACAGAAAAACAAGTCTTCTGTTCTGCATGCAAAACATCTAGTGTAGGGAGCCATCTGATAGAGGGCACCTTTTAATGCACAGGCTCTCATAACTTGATCAAATTGTGCACTAAGAACCTCACACTTAAAGGGCTTACATAAGACTTTAAAATGAATGGCCTATACCATTACACAATGGATGGAGCTGTGTACTTGTGCCGCCAGAGCTACAACTAAACAGCTGATTGGTAGAGTGTGGCATGCTGGACCCCCGCCAATCTGATACTGATGGCCTATCCTGAGGAGAGACCATCAATACCAAAATCCTGAGCAATCCCACCATCAATAATAGACTGGTAGGGGTCTACGGGGACCCTTGCTTATCATCTCTTTGAAGTTGCCAATCACTGTTTACAGGCATAGCTCTGTACTTTTAGTAGCAGTTGTGCCTGGGAATTACAATTCACAGCAGTTTCGTCACACAAAAGCTAATGTGACTGAGGCACAGTCACTACTAAAAGTATGGCTAGGGTATGCCATCAAAGTCAGATAAGTGCAGGTCCCACCACTGGGACTCTCTCCTATCTCCAGAACAGGCCCTTAAGTGAAGGAATAGCAGCTATGAATGAGCATCCAACCTCCGTTCACCACTATGGGAGTTCTGAAAACAGACAAGTGCTCGCTCAGCTATTTCTGGAGGTGAACGGAGAGGTGGCCACGCTTGTGTGGCTTCCTCTAATATGGGACTTCCAAAAATAGCCGAGTGCACTTGCTTGGCTATTTTCTGAAGTCACATAGGAGTGAATAGAGAGCAAGCCGAGCAAGCACAATGTTCTCCTCTTAACTTGTGGGAGCCTTGATCTGGAGATAAAAGCTGGTTAAATGGGTCTCTTTTTTTTCTCTTTGGGCTCATATAAGAAGGTCCCTAGCAGAATACTTTCCTCTGTGTGGTTCATATGCGTTGATACAGAATAATGAAAGGGACAGCCCCTTTATATACATTATAATATATTACAATATTCAAAATGTACATATCCAGTATCCTAGAACCTGAAGGATGCTGCTGCAACTTAAAATCAAATATTCAAGGTACCTTCTTCTCTGGCCACGAAGCCTTCAAAACGGCTTGTGTTCTGAAAAATACGAGCAGCCTGCTGTCCTCATCGCTTAGATTAAACGCCTGTTCCATAATCTGTAGTACATCGATTCGGGGTTTCACCGGTAGCGAATCATCACCACAAAATGGCCGTAACCACTCCAATAGGTCATCAGATGAGACGAGATTCTCCCTACAGAATGAAAAAGACAATTGAAAATTAACATTCAAGAAATACTGGGGCAAATGGGACAAAAACTGTCTAAAAATGTGTCTCATTTATCAGAGTGGCTGAGGCTGGATGATAAACCTGGTGCACCTTTACAGTGCCCAGTCTAGGATTATACCCCCTATTAGTTGGCTTACTTGTTGGCACCAATTTTTCTGCCACATCTCAAGTCAAGCCATTTCTAGGAGCCCATGCCTCTTTCCTGCTAAGCCATGTCCCCTTGTGGGATGAGTCAAAAAGTTGCCTAAAACACCTAATTGTGGTGCAATAAGTGTGGTTTCTGGTGCAAATTACACACAAATTCTGGCACATTTTAATTAGCAAATCTTCCTACAGTACGGCGCTGTGCAGGTACTAAACACCTCCATATTTATGGTCATAGAATTGCAGGTCAAAAGGAGCAAGATTAGGTGTAAAGTAAACCCACTTTATAAAACTTCATCTGAATTAAACATTTGTAAACCAAACCATAATCACCACTGGTCTATGATGGACTTCAGGTCATTTGTACGGTTACTATATATCAGCTTTAAAAAGCTGGTTTACACGGCGTGATGGAGCAGGAGATTGTTGGGAAGGAAGTGTTCCTTCTCCACAAATGCCTGCTCGTCAGTGGAGCAGAAAGCTTGACGCTTACAAGAACCAGCTGCTGTCCACCCTATAATGCCAGAAGTATCTACTTTTTTATTTGAAAAAAAAATTTTCTCTACAAATTTACAAAACTATATGGCAACCTCAGCCAGAAAAACACACTGTTCCCATGGTTGATGAGTCCAAGACAGATAGGAAGCTTTCTTACATTTAGAAGGCATCTCTACATAACTCTGGCCTTAAGAAGAAAAAAAAATGACCCCCTAGGTGTTTTAGACAGTTTTTGTGACAAGAAGATGTGCCTTAGAGTGAGAAGGGGCATGGCTTAATGGGAATGGATATAGATGTTAAAGTTGAACCAAAAATTTGTTCCAAAGGAAGCCATCCAATGGGCAGTGGAAAGTTAGACCACAGTGTCCGCGGGTATTTATCAACCGCTTTGTGGGGGTTCTTTTTACTAAAAAGTTTTACTAAAAGGTCAAAAAAATTCAAAAAGTCCAATATTACACATAAAAATATATTTTTTACTCTTGTTTTATGCTTTTTATTTACAACAGATTTATAAATACCACAGCCAGAAAATGTTGCACATTTTTGTCCAAATCTACAGCTAAAGTCATTTTCTGATTTTAGGACAGTATAGAATGCACCGTATTTATCGAGACCATATTTTAATACGTTTGACACAATTCATTCCAACAAGGCATTTTTGTTTTAGCCTGGTGTATTTTGGTTATGGGAACTCAGCATTCTGAAACCTAGATGGCCAAGGGCGTAGCTATAGGTGGTGAAAAGGTAGCAGTTACTATCAGGCCCAGGAGCCAGAGGGGGCCCAAAGACCCTAGTGCTGCATAAGAAGACACCAGTATCATAGATAATGCTGGGAGGGCCCTGTTATAGATTTTGCACTGGGGTCCAAAATCTTCAAGAAACACCTCTGGCTGGAGGGAAAGTATCAGGTCAAGAATTTGGCATGTGGGGGATGCCAGTTAAATTTTTGCCTCAGGCATCAGGAAGGCTATGTGCTTCCCTGCCCCTGGCCACAAAGGACTGAGGGAAGGGGGGCCAAGCTGAATTCTTACAGCAGGGTCTATGAGCCTTTAGCTACACCCCTGTAGATGGCACAACTAGCCAGGGATCAATATCCAGCTCTAGTAATACGCGTTCAGGACACCAGGACAGCTGATCCTGGAAGTAGCGTGCGGCTAAAAGAGTAGCACCTGAAGACCATACAGGAGAAGAAGATACACTTTCCAGTGCTCAAGCTGGCTAATGGTAACTACCATAATGGAAGTACTAACGATATTTATTACAAGCTTAGAAGTTTCATTGACTGACAGATATATAATCATCTAAGGCTTCTTTCACACCGGCGGCCAGGTCTGGCAATCGGTCAGACAAAAAACTTTGTGTGCAGTGGTATTTGTCTGGCTGAATCCCGGCATATTTACTGGGTGACGTCTTGATCCCCGCCAGACCTCATTATAGTTAATGGGGCCGGCCAGTATTCCAGTACCCTGTGGCAATGCTGGATCCAGGGGCCTCCAGAAGACTCTCTACCGGAACTCCCGCCGGAGGTGTGACAGTAGTCTATCACTGTCAGCAATATTAATTTTACCCAGTCAATATCATGGACACTATACAGTTTGCACAATTTTTCACACTGGAGAATAAATGTTTCCCACGTACTCTTTACAAAAAGGATGTACATTTTTTATATTTTTACTGTAGAGTTTGGATTTGAGGAGCCATAAAGGTGAAGTCCCCACATGTGGCTGTGACAGGGAACGAAACTGCACATAGATTTTTAAATTCTTTTTTTTTTTTTAATATCATTATTTTGGTTTTGTATACACATATACTTTAATATTAAAGGGAGCGTCCAATGAAAAATATTCTATATTTTCCAACCAGCACCTGAATGTGAATACTTTTCTGCTTGTAATTAAAAATGTAGTATCACCACTGAGGTACTTCCTGAACTCTATCTGTATAGCGCCACCTGTTGTTTGACCCTTCTTTTAAATTTTGGGCTTCATTTATTATACTGAAATACGCCTCTATTAGGAGTATTTTGTGCGCAGATGGTGGCGTCGTTATCTGTGACTTTGCCCCACTGACGCCAGATCTGAAATTGCGGACAAGTCATGGGACGGACCACTAGGCCCATCTCATTTACCATTCTCTATGGCTGTTTTAGGTATAGAAAAAGGTCTAAAATGTAAGACAGCTCGGAAGCGGTCTTATATTTAGAACTGGTGCAGGATGCGCCGAAGTTATGGACAGGCCGACGTCTCTTCATAACTTCAGCGGATCCACCGCCAGCTAAAAGGGTTATTAATACTGGCGTCTAAAAAGCCGGTCTTAGGGGCCGTTCAGACGGCCGTAGCAGAGTAATTGTAGCAATGGGGAGATCTCTGGATCAATGTGAGGTTTACCGCAGGCCCAGTGACGTCATGACTAGTGTGACTGGCTTGGGTGTGGCTTAGCTCCATTCAAGTGAACAGTGATACTAGTTGTGACGTCACTAGGCCCGCAGTAAAGAGAGCACCGGGGCTTTCTCAAACAGCTCAAACAGTCCCGGATGTCAGACCCTCGCCAATCAGATGCTGAGGATCTATTCAGAGGATAGATCATCAGAAAGAAAAAAACTGCAGAACCCCTTTAAGATAACTGCCCTGTACCTTCTGGCACGATTCATCAAATGTGTCAAGAAGAATGAGTAACTGTGATAAGATTTGTGCGGTTTGGTTCACCGTCCCAATATTTCGGGATTACCATAATAAATCTGTCTCTTGGTGTACAATGATAAACGCCAGGAACACAAAGGGTGCACTCAGCGCACTGCTATCCTGTGCTGAATCTTGTGTGTCACCGCAAAGTGTATCTTGTATGACAGATGCTACACTTCAGTGATTACAAGAGTCTCCCGAGTAAACAACGCACTTCTGCTGGAAACCTATACAGCGATGAGGCGGCTGCCCCCACACTGCCTGAGCCGTCTGTGCCTGAACGTCAGATACCTAAGGGGACATTGTTCCGGGATCAGATATGACTTTCCAGTTTGAACTGTAATAATTAAGTTCCTATGTGCTCCTGTGGTTCCTGCAAACTGTGAGGCAGCCAATCTACCCTGGCAAGGACAGCCGGCGCTGCTTTGCGTTATACAATAGAGCGGAGGATACCGGGGCTCAGCCGCGTGTGCAGCATTTAATCAAATGCATGCTCTGGGAACAGGCAGCACTCAGCAGTCCGACACACGAAGACTACCGCATATAACATGATCTGCTGTGCCTTTTCCTTACTTTATACACAATAAACCTAAATACATAGCAGAGCTGAACTGGTTTCAGGCTCACCTGGAGTTCCATTGTGTTATCACTATGCTCACTTCTGTTGTACTTAAAGGGGTTGTCTCAATTCAGTAAATGACATTTATCATGTAGAGAAAGTTAAAGGGAGTCTTTCACCTGTTTTTCACCAACATAACTAAGACCAATGCCCCACAGAAGACTGCAGACACATCCCAGACATACCTGTGTGCACTGTGTGTCTGTATTACATGTCACATCCCAGACATACCTGTGTGCACTGTGTGTCTGTATTACATGTTACATCCCAGACATACCTGTGTGCACTGTGTGTCTGTATTACATGTCACATCCCAGACATACCTGTGTGCACTGTGTGTCTGTATTACATGTCACATCCCAGACATACCTGTGTGCACTGTGTGTCTGTATTACATGTCACATCCCAGACATACCTGTGTGCACTGTGTGTCTGTATTACATGTCACATCCCAGACATACCTGTGTGCACTGTGTGTCTGTATTACATGTCACATCCCAGACATACCTGTGTGCACTGTGTGTCTGTATTACATGTCACATCCCAGACATACCTGTGTGCACTGTGTGTCTGTATTACATGTCACATCCCAGACATACCTGTGTGCACTGTGTGTCTGTATTACATGTCACATTCCAGACATACCTGTGTGCACTGTGTGGTCCTGTATTACATGTCACACCCCAGACATACCTGTGTGCACTGGTGTGTCTGTATACATTTCACATCCCAGACATACCTGTGTGCACTGTGTGTGTGTATTACATGTCACATCCCAGACATACCTGTGTGCACTGTGTGTCTGTATACATGTCACAACCCAGACATACCTGTTGTACACTGTGTGTCCTGTATTACATGTCACAACCCAGACATACCTGTGTACACTGTGTGTGTATTACATGTCACATCCCAGACATACCTGTGTGCACTGTGTGTGTATTACATGTCACATCCCAGACATACCTGTGTGCACTGTGTGTCTGTATTACATGTCACAACCCAGACATACCTGTGTGCACTGTGTGTGTTTACATGTCACATCCCAGACATACCTGTGTGCACTGTGTGTCTGTATTACATGTCACATCCCAGACATACCTGTGTGCACTGTGTGTGTGTGTGTATTACATGTCACATCCGAGACATACCTGTGTGCACTGTGTGTCTGTATTACATTTCACATCCCATACATACCTGTGTGCACTGTGTGTCCTGTATTACATTTCACAACCCAGACATACCTGTGTGCACTGTGTGTCTGTATTACATGTCACAACCCAGACATACCTGTGTACACTGTGTGTGTATTACATGTCACATCCAGACATACCTGTGTACACTGTGTGTGTATTACATGTCACATCCCAGACATACCTGTGTGCACTGTGTGTGTATTACATGTCACATCCCAGACATACCTGTGTGCACTGTGTGTCTGTATTACATTTCACAACCCCAGACATACCTGTGTGCACTGTGTGTCTGTATTACATGTCACAACCCAGACATACCTGTGTGCACTGTGTGTGTATTACATGTCACATCCCAGACATACCTGTGTGCACTGTGTGTCTGTATTACATGTCACATCCCAGACATACCTGTGTGCACTGTGTGTGTATTACATGTCACATCCCAGACATACCTGTGTGCACTGTGTCTGTATTACATGTCACATCCCAGACATACCTGTGTGCACTGTGTGTCTGTATTACATGTCACAATCCCAGACATACCTGTGTGCACTGTGTCTGTATTACATGTCACATCCCAGACATACCTGTGTGCACTGTGTGTCTGTATTACATGTCACATCCCAGACATACCTGTGTGCACTGTGTGTCTGTATTACATGTCACATCCAGACATACCTGTGTGCACTGTGTGTCTGTATTACATGTCACATCCCAGACATACCTGTGTGCACTGTGTGTTTACATGTCACATCCCAGACATACCTGTGTGCACTGTGTGTCTGTATTACATGTCACATCCCAGACATACCTGTGTGCACTGTGTGTGTGTATTACATGTCACATCCCAGACATACCTGTGTGCACTGTGTGTTTTTACATGTCACATCCCAGACATACCTGTGTGCACTGTGGTGTGTATTACATGTCACATCCCAGACATACCTGTGTGCACTGTGTGTCTGTATTACATGTCACATCCCAGACATACCTGTGTGCACTGTGTGTCTGTATTACATTGTCACATCCCAGACATACCTGGCACTTGTGGTATTAATGTCACATCCCAGACATACCTGTGTGCACTGTGTGTCTGTATTACATGTCACATCCCAGACATACTTGTGTGCACTGTGTGTGTATTACATGTCACATGCCAGACATACCTGTGTGCACTGTGTGTCTGTATTACACGTCACATCTCAGACATACCTGTGTGCACTGTGTGCCTGTATTACATGTCACATCCCAGACATACCTGTGTGCACTGTGTCTGTATTACATGTCACATCCCAGACATACCTGTGTGCACTGTGTGTCTGTATTACATGTCACATCTCAGACATACCTGTGTGCACTGTGTGTCTGTATTACATGTCCAGGAAAAGCACTTTTATTCTGCAGGAAAACAGCTCCCAAGTGCCCAGCTCTGCTGCTGCAAGTGCTAGAAGCAAACCAGACTGAAGAGGGGAGGGCTGCTTTAGTTGCTCATATCTTGGATTGGTAGCCACTAGAAATATAAACCTGACCTTGTTTGAAAGCTGGCATTCCAACCTTTCAAACGATACCCGAGCGACAGCATTTTATCGAATATATCAGAAGATATAGCTTTTAGAAATCGAGTCAGGAGTGAATGCTGTTTTTACTTTCACTTTCAGCTGGGCACTTGGGAGCTGTTTTCCAGCAGAATAAAAGTGCTTTTCATGGACATGTAATGCAGACACAGAGTGCACACAGGTATGTCTGGCATGTGACATGTAATACAGACACACAGTGCACACAGGTATGTCTGGGATGTGACATGTAATACATACACACAGTGCACACAGGTATGTCTGGGATGTGACATGTAATACAGACACACAGTGCACACAGGTATGTCTGGGATGTGACGTGTAATACACACACACAGTGCACACAGGTATGTCTGGGATGTGACATGTAATACAAACACACAGTGCACACAGGTATGTCTGGGATGTGACATGTAATACAGACACACAGTGCACACAGGTATGTCTGGGATGTGACATGTAATACAGACACACAGTGCACACAGGTATGTCTGGGATGTGACATGTAATACAGACACACAGTGCACACAGGTATGTCTGGGATGTGACATGTAATACAGACACACAGTGCACACAGGTATGTCTGGGATGTGACATGTAATACAGACACACAGTGCACACAGGTATGTCTGGGATGTGACATATAATACAGACACAGTGCACACAGGTATGTCTGGGATGTGTCTGCAATCTTCTGTGGCGCACTGCTGTTAGTTATATTGGTGAAAATTAGGTGACAGACTCCCTTTAATACAAGCCACTTACTAATGTATTGGGATTGTCCATATTGCCTCCTTTGCAGTCCTGACTAATTTTTCCATCACATTATACATCGTTTCCATGGGTACGACCACCATGCAATCCATCAGTGGTGGCCGCGCCTACATACTATAGGAAGAAGTGCCCCATCTCTGGTGACCAGGACCGTGGGAGCTCAGATAGACAGGTTCTTTTTCCTGTAGTGTTCAGGCACGACCACAACCGATCGTCATAACCATGGAAACGAGCAGTGTATGTAAAAATGAATAAAGGCAGCCAAGGAGGCAATATGGACAATCACAAAACATTAGTTAGTGTCTTGTATTTACTTTCTCTACATACAGTAATAAATGATATTTGCTGAAGTGACACAACCCCTTTAAACACCAAAAAAATTATGCAATTTGGCTCCCTAAGTTGTGTTGGTTGTTTTGATACCTAATATATATAGTCTCACATAATTGGGGTGTCTATGGCAACAAGTTTGGAGTGTTGTTTTTTCTATTTTGTTTTGTCTGATTTTTGTACATTACTTTTTACCTGTGTACATTATTTCTTTGATTCATGTACATTTTCTTTTATCTCTGTACATTATTTCTTGGATTTGTGTATATAATTTATTTGATCTGTGTACATTACCTTTTACCTGTGTACATTATTTCTTTGATTTGTGTAAATTTTTTCTTTTAGCTGTGTACTTTACTTCTGTTATTTTCACACTAGTGTTAGCCTGCCAGAGCTCTCTGGATCCCGCACGGCCAGATGTTACCTTGTGCCTGCAGACATCCATTGGCTTTAATGGGATCCCGCAGAGATCCAGCCGCTACCCGGAAAATATGCCGGGATCCGGCCAGACAAAAACTGCTGCATACAGTCGATACAGCCAGCCAGTGAGCGGTGCCTCAGATGTGAAAGCGGCCTTATCTGTCTACATTATTTCTTTTATCTGTCTACATTATTTCTTTTATTTGTGTATATCATTTATTTTATCTCTGCATATCACAGCAGTTTGTAATGAAGGACCCTATGGTTATACCAGTTGGGGTGTGTTCTGCACAGTTTGATATTAATAGCTCTGATTGGATAATGTCAGACTCTTCAGGCACCCCCCCCCAAACAGGTAAGGCTACTTTCACACTAGTGGCAGGGTTTCCGCCGGAACAGCCTGCCGGATCCGTGCTGCCGCTACTGCACGCCTGTGGCCAGAAATACGATCCGTCCCCATTCACTATAATGGGGGCGGCCTGGAATTACAACCGCAGCAGGGCAAACATGCCGAGAGGCAGGCAGACTAAGATTACAACACGTCGTAGTTTTAGTTCGGCCGCCTCTTGGCATGTTTGCTATGCTGCAGCCGGAATTCTAGCCCGCCCCCATTATAGTGAATGGGGATGGAGCGTAGTTCCGGCCGAAGACGTGCACTAGCAGCATCACAGATCCGGCAGGCTGTTCACCTGCCGGACACCCGTGCCGCTAGTGTGAAAGTAGCCTTAATACCCAGCAGGACCTCCACTACAAACTACTAGTAATTGATAACTTCCTGCAGGAATAATGGAGGAATGGCACAATAAAGTGACATAAGAGTAGATGCTCCGGGACTGTTATTACAAGTAGTGAGAGGTGCCAGCTCTTCTATAAGGTGTAAAATCCCATATTATGCACCAACCCTCAAGCCCTTAATGTTAAAAATTTGCTTGCCAAAAGGCAGTACAAGTAAAAAACAGACCATTTGCCCCGGTTTCAGGCTGGGCATTTTACACATTTGCTACCAAAAGAAGATAAATCCGGCAATTCCATCACCTCAATGCCGCTCGGGGAGAATTTACAGCAAACAAGAATGTTATTCAAATGCCACATTATCATAATTCGATTTAATCTTACAGGATGATACATTTACATAGCCTACAGACATCAGGCCAGAAAGTAATATCCCTATATTTAACACAATGTGACATATGGAGGGAATGAAAACACTAAAGCAATGACATAATTCACAGTCATTATTAATTCATGATGGCCTTCCAGGCACCAGGTTATTCCTGCACATTATGTGGCCGGAGCACTGACCGTTACCAGAGACTAATGTCATCTGAAGCTCTCCATCAACTAATTCTTCAGGTATAACTACGATTCATAGCAATAAGACTGCATAACACACATGGACTGTCACAGCATAGAAGTGGACTGTCAAAGCAAAAGAAATGTGAACTGTCACAGCAAAATACTATGGAAGTGGACTGTCACAACAAAATACCATATAAGTGGACTGTCACAACAAAATACCATATAAGTGGACTGTCACAGCATAGAAATGGACGGTCACAGCAAAATACTATAAAAGTGGACGGTGACAGCAAAACGCAATAGAAGTGGACTGTGACTACAAAATATCATAGAAGTGGACTGTCACAGCAAAATACCATAGAAGTGGACTGTCACAGCAAAATACCATAGACGTGGACTGTCACAGCAAAATACCATAGAAGTAGACTGTCACAGCAAAATACCGTAGAAGTAGACTGTCACAGCAAAATACCATAGAAGTGCACTGTCAAGCAAAATACCATAAAAATGGACTGGCACAGCAAAAATACCAAGTATAAGTGGACTGTCACAACAAAATACCATAGTGGACTGTCACAGCATAGAAATGGACTGTCACAGCAAAATAGAAGACAGCAAAATGACGGTGATAGAAGTGGACTGTGACACAGCAAAAAATACCATAGACTGTCACAGCAAAATACCATAGAAGTGGACTGTCACAGCAAAATACCATAGAAGTCAACAGCAAAAATACCATAGAAGTGCACTGTCAGCAAAATACCATAGAAGTGGACTGTCACAGCAAAATACCATAGAAGTAGACTGTCACAGCAAAATACCATAGAAGTGCACTGTCAAGCAAAATACCATAAAAATGGACTGTCACAGCAAAATACCATAGAAGTGGACTGTCACAGCAAAATACCATAGAAGTGGACTGTCACAGCAAAATACCATAGAAGTGGACTGTCACAGCAAAATACCATAGAAGTGGACTGTCACAGTAAAATACCATAGAAGTGCACTGTCAAGCAAAACACCATAGAAGTGCACTGTCAAGCAAAATACCATAGAAGTGGACAGTCAAAGCACAAAATACCATAGAAGTGGACTGTCACAGCAAAATACCATAGAAGTGGACTGTCACAGTAAAACATATATGGACTGCCATAGTAAAATTGATGTGGATTGTCACAGCAAAACACTATAGAAGTGGACTGCTACAGCAAAATAGATGTGGACAGTCACAGTAAAATGGGTGTGGACTGTCACAACCAAATATATATGGTATGTGACAACAAAATAGATGTGGACTACCACAGCAAAATAGGTGTAGGCTGTCAAAGCAAAATAGAGACTGCCACAGAAAAATACACGTGGACTGTCACAGCAAAATACATGTGGACTGGCAGAGCAAAACATATGTGGAATGTCACTGCAAAATAGATATTTACTGTCACATCAAAATATACAGTACATGTACTGTCACTGCAAGATTATGCAGAAGTGGACTGTCACAACAAAATACATGTGGACTGTCAAAGAAAAATTGATGTGGCTGTCATAGCAATACAGACATGAACTACTACAACAAAATACTGTAGATACGGACTGTCACAGCAAAACAGACATGACATGCCACAGCAAAATATTGTTGATGTGGATTATCACAGCAAAATTGACATGGACTATCACAGCAAAATATTGCAGATGTGGACTGTCATAGCAGAAAAGACATGGACTATCAAAGCAAAATCGGTATGGAGTGTCAAAGCAAATCAGACGTGGACTGTCACAGCACAACAGATGTGGACTACCACAGCATAATAAACGTGGACAGTAACAGATACAGACTGTCACAGTGTAACAGATGTAGTTTGTCACAGCATGGCAGACAAGGACTGTCACAGAATAACAGACATGTAAAGTCACAGCATAATAAATGTGGACTGTCACGGCTTAATCAGTGTGGACTGTCACAACTTAATAGATATTGACTGTCACAGAATAATGGAAGTGGAACATTCCTTTAAACTGGGAATTGTATTCAGTATAATTGCATTATATTGACGTTGGACTGTAAATCGTTAGAAGAAGAATAAAAGAGAAGGCACAAGATGTCCAACTATTTGCATAGAAATGACCAAGTCCCTGCGATAAGGCAGTCTTCATGGAACAAAAACATGTACCCAGAAAAATCATGAAAATAGGTAAATGGTAAATTCTGTACATTGTATTGCAGCAGGTTAAGTTGTGCAGTGCTAGGTGTATGTTGGCCATTTTTCCTTCTTGAGTTGTACTTAGATAGAACTGACTAATAGGTTTATAGTTAATGTTGTGCTGGTGCAACACTGGTGAGTGTCTGCTGTATCTCACAGGGTCAAAGTAACCCTTTCCTGGCCATACGACTCATTCACACGTCAGTGGCCATAGACTCTACAGGGAAACTTCCAGATTGGCCGATGCCCGGGGGCGACTCCAGCCCTCTTGATGGCCGTAGGCCAGGTACATAATGATCTGAGGCCACAGGTGCCGTCCTGAACTCAACTGTATCACAGTCCTGATGACGGTGATACAGTTGGATACTGTGGCTGAGGTGGCCGTATTTTGCGCTGTCCTGTGGTATTTGTTCTGCTTGGGCAGTATTCTGTGCTGCACTATGGTATTGCAGGCCCCGCCTACTTGTTTTGGCCCATCTTCTGACAATTTTGACCCACCTACAACATGGGGCCACTTTTCGTTTTTTTTCCAGGGCCACTTTAACTTTCCAATCCGCCGTTCAGTATTTGGTCACAGTGACTGTGAACCAAAACCAGGTGCTGGTCAAAACCCAGAACCGGTATGAATCTTTCCATAATACCTTATCTCTGTGTAGGCTCCACTTCACATTCCCCGGACATGTGACCGAGTTGGCAGCCCTCCTGTACATGTGGCCGAAACCCGGCATTTATGTCGGAAATAGGCCTGGTCACCCCCTGGACCTCATTGATGATGAAGATCCAGCGGTGAAGTAGAGTAACCGGTAGGCTGCTCTGTGCCGGAACAGCCTACCGAATCTCCAAACGGAGATGTCAACGGGGCCTACAAATGGTTTCTCCAAAGTAGAAACTAAGTCTCAAATTCACACCAACGCAAAACACGGTGATCTGATCAGAACTATGGGGTCCTTGGGGAAGAGAGAGAGAGAGAAGATGACAGAGGGAAAAAAAGTCTAAAAATTTATAATCTGTCTTCCAACAACTGCCTGTAGAATGTGACATCCCGCGTATTGCAATCCGAGCTATGAAATGTTTTTTCCAGCTTCTTTTTGTTTTAATTCATCAAACTTCTATTAAAGCCACATGATGAATCATCTAAATAGTCTCCAGAGAACCCGGGCTCATAAAAAATTATTTCTGTGATGACAGCAAGATGACAACATTTAATACTTGAAAAAGATGGCTGGATGGGGACCCAACCCACCATCTGGATGTGAATGAGGAACGACACTGCGTGTGATAGAATATACCATTACAGTAAACACAATATGCTCAAAGACCAGCAAAAAATACAACTGGGAGTTTGTCAGAGGAATATGTTATCCTCATTGTTATGTCAGGAAAATGTATCATCTGCTGTTTGCTGGGTATCGGTAGAAGGAAGACCTTCCGAATGCACTGTATTTTGCTTTAAAGGGGTCGTCTCATCTGAGATAATGGGAGCATATTGCTAGGAGATGCCCCCATTGAATCATATGTGCGGGTCCCACCTATCTCCGAAAGTGGTGGAGGGCGCACTGCACATGTACACTCCATTCATTTCTATGGAGCCACCGAAAATAGGCAAGTGCTGGTTTGGCTATTTCTGTCGGGCCCATAGAAGTGAATGGGAGCGGGGGCCGGTTATTCGCAGTGCACTCCCATTCACTTCTATGGGGAGAGCGCTTGGTGGTGGCCCGAACGGAGTCCTCCAGCCACCACTTTGGCCCGCTTCGGCACTGGGACACACTCCTATCAGACAATGGGGGCACATCTTAATGATATACCCCATTGTCTGAGATGAGACAACACCTATGAGTGTCATTAACCCCTTCTTCCCTGTATGCATTTTTTTATCATTGAATTCCAAGACCCACATAGTTTGTTGCGAGACAAGTTGTAATTTTTAATGCCACCATTTTGGGGTGAGGTTTTATGTTATAAGTCTATCAACATTAACTTTATGGCTTACATAACATGATGACTTTATTTTCGGGGTGAGTACAATTACAGCAATACCTAAAATGTATAGATTTTTTTTCTTTTAAGCTTTACTACTCTGGCATAATTATAATAGTGCGCAGGCGCAGTACCTCTAGCGGTCTGCGGGCATCGGCATCAGTGGACGTTCGGCGCATGCTGCACGGGCGCAGACCACTAGAGGTACTGCGCCTGCGCGGGATTACAGCCGTGACGCAGCTTCACTGCTTGAGGCAGTGAAGTGAATATTGATGAGGTGGGCGGTCCTGGGCTCCAACGGAATCGGCGTGGCCGGGCTCCAACGGCGCTGGGCTCATCCCCTTGGGCTCCTTCAGTAAGTGATTGACAGTTGTTATAAAACGTTTTTTTTGGCATCAAATCTTCCTCTATCACCTACAACAATAACCTTTTTTAAATCCCTATGATTAGCTGAGTCCAAATGTGTAATTAGCTTACTAGGCAAAAATGTGGTGACAGAATCCCTTTAAATAAAGCTTATTTCGTTCTTTATTTTACACTTATTAGTCCCACAATGGGACGTTGACAGGCAATCTAATCTCTTCTATAATACACTGTACTGCTTATGCAGGAAAGAAATTAAGGGTGTCAAAACTAATGGGGAAGCTCCCCATTTACAATAAACTGCTGGCCAAACCTGCCGAGAACGCATGTATGGAGGCAGGGGCGGACTGGGAACTTATAGTGGCCCATATCACAAAATACTGCCAGCAGCACAAAATACATCCCCAAAAACTTCCACTCCAAAAATTTCCCTGTAAGGTCTATGGCCAATCCGCCCCTGTATGGAGGCTTTTAAAGGAAAAAAAAAACATAAATAATTTAAAAAATGGTGGATGTTTTCATTACCTATAGTTGTGTCCCAGATCACCAAGCACAGTGCCATACATTGTACCAGAGCGTGCTTGGTATCACAGCTTAGCCTGATTCATTCACTTCACTTAGACCATGTGACTGACGAATGTGATGTCATATGACCTAAGCCTGTGATGGCTAACCTCCGGCACTCCAGCTGTGGTAAAACTACAACTCCCAAGATGCACACTTGCTTGGCTCTTCTCAGAACTCCATAGAAATGAATGGAGCATGCAGGGAGTCGAAGTTTCACCACAGCTGGAGTACCAAAGGTTAGCCATCACCGATAGGCTAAGCTGTGAGAAGGCCGTGGTGCTACTGCCAGTGACGGTGCCTTCTCAGCTTATCGGCAGGTCTCCCGAATGTTGGACCCTGAGGGATCGGTCATCAGTATAAAAGTCTTGGAAAAACCTTTAAAAAATGTCAGCATGCAGTACACTGTATATCTATGATTGATAGGCCCCAAAATATCATTCTGGATGTTATTCAGGTAAAACTGAATATTAGGCTGTTAGAAGTATATAAAAAAGCTGACAGGTTGTCTTTAAAAATGTATATGTTATTGGCAGAATTTCTAAAAACGTAGGTGATAATGGAATTCGCATGCTTATGCCAACATTCGAGAAGTTTGGAGAAGAAAGCCCTGTATGCTGCAGCTTGTGTATGACAACTTGTTTGATACGGCTTCAAATTATTTATAAGAGTATTTATTATTAACATGGTGTAAAGTGTAAAAATCAGAACAGATTTCTGGATGTAACGATAGGATACATCCCGCTGTTTAGCTGAGGCTCAGCCCTCGCTCTGCGGACACTTACTGGCCCTGGGTACACCGAATGATGCCATGACCAGTTCAAAATACTACTGCATAGGAAAAACACACCCTCACATTCTGCCTTCATATTAGAAGTTAAAGATGGGTCATATGAATACATGTGCCGGTACTGGTGCACCTACTTAATTCTAGTACCAAAAAACAAAAGAATAAAGAGGATACAATTCTGACTTCGGGGGTCCAACACAAAATGGGCCCCGTGTTCCACTCTTTGAATGGAGCAGGGGGTCACACATGCTACTGCTTTATTCAACTTGATGGGACTGCCAAAGATAGATGACAGCATGGAACAATCTTTTAAATGGTCACTGTCATTTTAACAAACTTTGCATACATCAACAGTACAGGTGACTATTAGAAACTGTGTAATATATCTTATCAGAGAAAAATGCCCTTTTGTCCATCTACCAGCATTCTTCCAGCCCTCTCCATAGACGTCTATGGGCAGCACAGTATGTCTGTGTCTCTTTAATGAGGTGTCTGTCAGCAACTAATGGAATATGAAAATAATGGGATGGCGCTGATTGGCCTCCCTGTCAATAAGATATGTTTTGTCTCTCTGCAGCTCTCTCTTTCTCCCCCCTGTCCTCTCCATAGTCAACTACGGGCAGCACATAATCTGATCTTTAAATCTGATGACAGCAGTCTAGTCTTTCAAGACAGACTTAGAAGAGAATCTTAGTTTAAGAAGAGGTGAGGAGGGATTAAGAAGCATTTTACTCTGATAAGATATATTACACAGTTTCTCATATTCACCTGCTAAAACATTTTCCAGAGTTTTTGTCTTTTTTTTTAAACCATAGCTTATCTACTCCCTCCTGACCTCTGCACATGTCATACAGCATGCCTAGAAAAATCACCCATAGAAGTCATTGAGGTCCCCTCCTGTCCATTGTGTCTATGGGTCATGCAGCTACTCTGGAAAAAAAAAAGGGAGTCTTAAAAGGGTTTTCCGAGACTTAAAAACTGAAGACCTATCCTCTGGATTGTCCATCAGTATCTGATCGGTGGGGTTCTGAAACCCGGGACCCCCGCTGATCACCTGTGAACACTGCAGCCTTCTCCTTCCTCACCAAGCACAGTGCCGTACATTGTATAGCGGCTGTGTTTGGTATCGCAGCTCAGTCCCATTCACTTCTATGGGGCTGAGCTGCGTGTAGGCCATGTGACCACTGTCACTTGGCCTAGGGAAAGCTGCTAGAAGGCACAGGAGCACTGCTGCCTTCTCAAAAAGTTGTCGGCGGAGGTCCCAGGTGTCAGACCACCACCAATCACATACTGGTGACCTATCAGGAGGATAAGTTATCAGTATAGAAGTATAGGAAAAACCCCTTTAGTGGCCGGTACAAAATGGGTGGAAAAAGAATTAAAAAATAATCACCAAAAATTCTGAAAAAAAGAAAAAAAAACAAAGTATGTTTGATATAGAAACTTGATTTAAACAATAGGAAATTTTCTGATGACACATTGCCTTTAATATCATATAAAGTAGACACATTATTATAGTTAAACCGTAGCATTTACAAAACAACTGTTGACTGCTGAAGACGACATACACCCACACAAACTGGGAAATCACAGTTTTCTCGAGAAATAAACAATCTTTTATAATACAAAAAAAGATGAAAATAGCAAGAAATAGCAAAAATGATGAAAACATAAAAGATCAATAGTGGACAGGCTGTTTCCCCGCAATCTTTGTGGCCCTAGGCGTGCGCCTATAGAGTTCATTGTTACTATTAATACACCACCTTTAACGCTAAACAGCTCAATATTCCAGTAAACATCCCTTTGTCTCTTTTTTAACTTTTCACCATTTTAGTAATCTCTTGATTACATGTCAAGACTTTGTGCACCAAATCAATGGAGTCTGTTTATTTGAAGTGTCTAGAAAATGCTTGCTTCACAAACCCCCGATTCTCACCACAGGGAACGTTGTTTGCCAGTCAAGCAATTTGTCAATACCCTAAAAGTACAAAATAATCTCCATTTTAATGAGGGAAAAACGCAAGACAGACAATAGATAAAGGTGAGCACAAAATGTCAACTACCTGTATATAATTTAAACAATGACATTTCTAGATTTCTTAATGCGCCAGACAAGCTATCAACAGGAAATATGACTACATCCAATATTAACTGCTTGTTAGCGGGTTAACAATCCTAAAAAAACTAGTATACTTCTCTGTAGCTCTCATTTTATGTTGGGAGTCAGGGGCTCCATAAGCCCTCCATAAGCAATTCTTGCCATCAAAAATACTAGAACCATGGCTGTTTCTATAAAGTCAATCGGATCCATCAAAGGTTAGTTTGGTTCTGTTGGAAAATGGTTCCATGGTAACATCAAGGCTTTAGCATTCATGCTACTGTAAAAGAAGTGTAAACTATATTGATCTTAAAGAGGACCTGTCCCCTCTCCTGTGTCATTCCTTTATTATTTCTACTAGAAGTTATGAATGAATTACTAGCAGTCTGCAGTAAGGGTACAGAGGGGAGGTAACCAGTTGGGGGTGTGTACCTGCACAGTCTGAATGCAGGGTGGTCGTACCCATGGAAACGAGCAGTGTATAATGTGATGGAAAACTGAATATGGGGTGTGTACCTGCACAGTCTGAAAACGGCAGCACTTATTGGATATAGAGAGAGAGTCTGTGCAGGTACACACCCCCAACTTGTTACCACCCCTCTGTACCCTTACTGCAGACTGCTAGTAATTCATCCATAACTTCTAGTAGAAATAATAAAGGAATGATACAACAGAGACATAAGAATAGATGCTCCAGAATTGTTATTACATGGGGAATGCATGAAGCTATTAACCCCTTCGCGACCAGCGCCGTACATGTACGGCGCTGGGGCGATGCGGGCACATGGGCGGCCCGCTCGCGGGTGCGGCGGGCGTCATGGCGGCAAGTCTCTGCTGTTTCTAACAGCAGAGACTTGCCGCTACCTACTCCATCGGCGGCGTCTTCCGGGGTGACTAGATGCCGTGATCACACGTGATCACGGCATCTAGTTGCGTCTAAATCCGGAAGCGTTCGCTTCCGGGTGGTGTACAGACACCCCGTGTGGCCAATCGGCGGTGTCTGTACACCATATGAAAACTGTAATCCTCGCTGGTGAGGATTACAGTTTTCAAACTGCAATTCTTATTCTGGCCACTAGATGGCAGGCCAGGATAAGAAATGAGCAATTCATGGTTTTCTGAGTCTATAAAACCCAGAATTGCTCATAAAGAAAAAAAAAAAAGCCACAATATATAAGCCCATATTTGAGCTTTCTAATAGTACAAAAAAAATTAAAAAAAAATGTTAAAAAATATATAAAAAATAAAAAAGATGTAAAAGTTCAAATCACCCCCCTTTCCGTATAAAGTAAAAAATAAATACCTAAATAACAATAAATATAGACATCATGGGTATCACCGTGACCGAAAACGCCTCGTACTTTTAAAAATATAAAAAAAAAAAATTCCAATACGGCGAATTGTGTGGCGGAAAAAAAGCGTCCAAATGGCGATTTGCCGTTTTTTGTCGCTTTTTTTTTCTAAAAAAAATTAAATAAAAAGTGATCAAAAAGTCATACACACCCAGAATGGTATCAATAAAAACTTCAGATCGTCCCGCAAAAAATGAGCCCCCATACAGCTCTGTACACATAAATACCAAAAAGTTATAGGGGTCAAGATTTGACAAGGAAAAAAAAAAAAAAAAAAAAGGGGCAAACTTCTAATTAGTTTATCACTATGAAAACGCAGGAAAAACTATACATATTAGGTATTGCCGGATTCGTACTGACCAGTAGAATGAAAGTAACGGATCAGTTTTAATGCACATCGAACGCTGTAAATAAGAAACCCGTAGAACTGTAGCGGAATAGCGTTTTCTTTGCAATTTCACCCGGTTTGGAATTTTTTTCCCGCTTCCCACTGCACCGTATGCAATATTAAATGGTGGCGTTGGAAAGTACAACTTGTCCCGCAAAAAACAAGCCCTCATACAGCTATGTGAACAGAAAAATAAAAGAGTTATGGCTGTTTGAAGGCAGGGAGCGCAAAACGAAAATGCAGAACCGAAAAAAGCTCCGGTCGCGAAGGGGTTAACAGACATGTCAGGAGCGGTGAAAGGTCCTTTTTAACTCAAGAGTGGTGAATCTTCAACCAAATATCTGCAATTACTGAAACTTATAAGTATCAATAAATAAGACATGCCCCCCCCCCATGGGCAAGAACAGAGAAATGCTCTGTAAAAAAGCTGACTGAACAGATTTCTACAGTTCCCCATCCTTCCACTGATACCTAGGGTTCCCTGTAGAATTTACATACCCTCACAAAAGAAAACAATGCTACTGGGTGTGCAAGTGGCAAAAAAAAAAAAAAAAAAATTCATTTTCCCATCACATTACACACTGCTCATTTTCATGGTTAAGACCACCCTGCAATCCATCATTGGTGGTCTTTCTGGCACACTATTGGAAAAAGTGACTGAGACCGTGGGCACACATATAGGCTGTTGCTTTTTCCTATAGCGTGCAAGCACAGCCAACACTGATGGATTGCAGGGTGGTCGTAACCATGGAAACGAGCAGTGTATAATGTGATGTAAAAATGAATCCAGCCAGCAAAGGAGGCAATATGAAGAACTGTGCATGGAGACAGGCAAGGTTCCAGGGGAAAATAACATGCACAGAGTTATCTGCCATAGAAAGAATACCGTTCTTAAATCGGTTATCCCATAATTGATGCAAAAAATGAAAATCAGACATCATATAGTACATGACAATCGCTATCTAACAAACCTAGAACCAGCCCTGTACCTCATCCAGAGATGTCCACATTCCTTGCTCCAATTGATCTGCTAAATTATTTTCAGGCTGGCAGTTCAGAGGTGCGCCTTCCTTCCACAGCTCTCTCCCACCATCACTGCCCAGGGGGTCTGTCCTTTTTGCTGCAGCTTTTTCCCTATCACAGATCAGGGGCTGTGTCCTTTCTACTGTAGCTCTTTCCTGTTACTTCTAAAGATATAGCTGGTGGGAGTTGAAGATTTAAACTGAGCGTGTGCGACCACCTCAGTGTGGTGGACAAGACATAAGAAAAAGAAAAAACAGCAGGTGGCGCTACACAGATACATTTTATCAACTAGCTCACTGGCTATACCAAATTTATTGATTACGTACAAAAGTACTCAGACCCAAGTGCTGGTTTGAAAAATGTAGAATATGTTTCGTGGCACAAACATTTAAGGCCAGCCAGTACCTCCTCTAAGTTAATGAATCAACACTACAGATGACACTGATGTTGTAAGTTCACATCTGAAGTGAAAACAAAATGTCTAATTAATGGGGACATTTAGGAAGTGCGTCCACTCTGCACCCCATGTAACAGACCGCCTAGGATCAAACCAAGCCTTCGTTGAACTGATATACACTGATGAGCAAAAGGGTAACAATTAGAGATGAGCGAGCATGCTCGGCCGGGCATACTCGGGAGCAATTCTCGAGTAGTAGCATACGCATCTTCTAATCTGTACGCTAATGCATACGCATCTTCTAATCTGTGCACTAATGCGTACGCATCTTATAAATTTGTACGCTAATGCGTACAAATTACAAGATGTGTACAGATTAGAAGATGCGTACGCTACTACTCGAAAATTGCTCCCGAGCATGCTCGCTCATCTCTAGTAACAATCTTTTGAACTTTTGACTTTCAGGCCCCATATCTCACCATCCACTACAGCTTCAAACCTGAAACTACCATCATTTTATAGACAATCATCTTGAGATATGGAGCCTGAAAGTCAAAAGTGCAAAACATTGTTACCCTCTTGCTCGTCAGTGTAACTGTAATGGCTCTGTAATGGTATGAAACGTTAATGATTATCATTATGTGCATAGTAAGTTTTACACGGGAAAGAACAGCTCAAGTCCCATCGAGGTACAGATGCTTTTAAAGAGCTCCTCCACCATCCACTTTAAAACCTCTTATGTTACGCACCTCACTGAGTAAATTCACGTTTCTAATCTAAAATAAAAACAATAAGTGCTCTACACTGTGCATCGGTTTCATTTACTTGCAGGCTGCACACTTCATCTCAATAAGGGAAAGAGTAGGAGGAGACCTAACTGTAGTCCTTTACTTCTTCCCTGCTGTAAGACAGCTAAAATAACTTCAACAGCTTTAAGGGGTTGCCATTCGAGTGTGAAAGCTACCTCACTCCTTGTAGGTCCCTGCAGCAGCCATAATGGCCCCTAACTATAGCCAGCTTTTAATTGGTTGCTCACATGAAAAATAGCATAATCTACAGAATGGAGGATTTTAAAGAGAACCTGTCACCATGAAAATGTAGTGTAATATAAAGTTTTATGGGAAACGTTTCAGTATAACCTGTATTTCATTCACTTTAAGTTTTTAATACTGAACACATATTCCCAGGTCCACCACCCGACACCTTACCAAACAGCTATTTGAAGAAGCCAAGTTGCTCCAGGAAAGATGCGGTCTACTTGAAGCTTACCAAGCACAGTGCCATCCATTGGATGGTGGCTGTGCTTGGAACTGTGAATAGGAGCTGTGCCTACAGCATGTGACCAATGAATGGCCTAGGAAAAGGCTGCGGCGCTCACACAGCGTGGTGACCTCTACAAACAGCTGATCAATGCCAGAAGTTGGACCACCACTGATTTGATATTGGTGACCTATCCTGAGGATTGGTCATTGTGAGGAATAAGGAATCATGATCCAGGTTAGCCATGAAAGCCCTTTTCATAGGAAGAGTCCTCAGCAGGGTAGCTTGTTAGACATGAACCCTTTCCCTGGGACCTCCCGGTCTGGAGCTATGGGCCATAATGGTTTTGTGGAGCTTTGGCTACCAGAACTGGGACGGAGGGGAGTTGACTCCTCCTGGGGGGAGGAGGGGAGTGGCCGGCTGCAGGGTAAAAGGCTACAGAGAACAGAGGCCATTGTCTGAGGGGGGGGGGGGGTCCACCCTGAGCATGGTGTTTGGAGAGACCTTGGACAAGCTGCTGACATCACTGCCCACCATGTGGTTACAGCCAGGCCTTACCTCAACCCAGACTATCCATCTCTCTGGTAACTGACTATTGTGCTGTTCAATTCTGTTGTATCATACCACTTGTATTTGCATATCTGACCGCTGTATACATTTTCTGTGTATATAGTATATCTAGTGAGCCCTTAAGGCGATTAAATATATACTTTAAACTTGTGCTGTTCTTGAATCTCGATCACAAATCCCCACATCTGTGTTCTCGGTAATATTGTTATATGCTACCTAGGGTTGGCTGCTCACCCGATATAATCCGTTAACGGATCGGAATTATATCAAACGAGAGCTGGTGGCAGTACTACTGGGCTGATAGACTTGGTTTCGCTGGTGATAGCGAAAAGGTTCTCTCAGCAGGTCAGGACTGTGAGTGAGCATAGCGCTACGCATGGTTCACGATGGCTACCCTCTCTCTTTCTGTGCCTTCCTGTGCCCGCGTGGACAGGAGGTGTCTCTGAAAGACCGTGGTTCGTCACAGTCATCAACATTAAACACCTGGACAATCCTTTCAAAATTCTGCTCATTCTAGGCTTTGAGGTCAAGGAGGTCGTCCTATCAGTGATTGACAGTGTGCACAATCATTTAGGTAAGGCTATCAATTACTGATAGGGCCGCCTCCTTGACTTCAAAGCCCAGAATAAGTAAAAATATAAAAATATATGTATTAAAGAGGTATTCCAGTTATGCGAAGTTCTAACTATAACTATTACATCAGTGGGGCGGAGTGGCCAAGCGTGTGGAGCTCCATTCATTTCTGTAGAAACCTTGCAAGTCCTGTTATTACAGCAGCCCTTCAGCTGATATGAGGAGGAAATCTGTAGTCTGAGAGGGTTGTGACCATAGAAGTTTACTAAAAGTGGAGAGGGAAAGAGCAAGCAACACGAGCTTGTAGAAACTGTGACCGGGTTGCAGCTCCACTGTATCTGTAATATGTCTGACAATGATTACAACTTCACATTAATAAAAAAACTAGACATCTGCATCACAAATGGCTGAGCTCTGAAGGGAAAGGCTCCACACAGAGTCGGTATATGAAGATCTGAGAATACTGTAAAGTTTAATTTTCCACTTTACAAAAACATTTTTGTAAACTTTGCTAAGAGTTGGATACGGTAAGACAACTGGTGAATCAGGTTACAAGTCCCTTTAAATTGTTTTGGAAAAAAAACAAAACAAAAAACTTTCTACTTTACAGCGGTATAAATCTAAAACTTTTCAGAAACACAGGGTTTCGCTGAAGAGCTTTACAGCGACCACGGCTGTTATTCACCACTGTCAAAGGCTTCTTAGGTAGAGACCAAAATGATTTGTGGAGAACTAGACGTACCATTTCTCAAAGCCAACCCCGGAAGAATCGGTTGTCAACAAAAGTAAGGTAACTGCTTAGGACGCCTACAACTTCTCAACTGCCAGATAAAATACAGGTCTGACATTAGTACGTCATGAAAATAAAACGGAAATACGTGACGGATGGAGACTGGGGAAATGTAAACACATTTCAAGCTCCAGTTACAGACTCACAGGAGTTGTGGACTATGGTTGTAAACACGTCAATGGAGTCGTTCCACATCTGATCTGTTATGCTGGGTGCACAGGCACAAGTCAGGAGAAACCCTTCTTGAGAAGAATACCAAAAGTCATGAATCAAAGACCGTGAACCATTGGCAGGACAATGACATTATTCTACTGATGGGTTTAGTTTTCTGAACATGATCTCTGTCTTGACCTGTCCTCGGTAACGTACATATAGCAACTTATTAATGGGAAAATGCAGAACTTTAATATCATTGTGAACATGGCCGTTCCTCTAAGGACATTCAAGTATCATATCTAGATGGATAGAAAGTTTTGGGAATAGAAAGATATGAGATGAACAACTAGGTCCTGGATGTATGTACTGTAGGATACAGAGAAGGAGATCGTTGGCATTCCACAGAGGTTTTGGATTTTTGGTGCTCAGTGGTAGGCTGTATCGCCCAGATCCAATTGTGAAAAATACCACAGCACTCAATTAAATGCAATTATTTTTCGATTTTAATTTTCCATCCAGTTATAGCATTTTTTTGGCAAGGCCAACGTTTCGGTCCTACCTAGACCATGAATCACGACCTATGAGCCTGAAAGGAAAGGTATAGATGCTGGATGGTGGCCACCATCTGTCATCTATATACTGTATAATAGATATGAAGATATGTAAATAGTAATGTAATGGATAAAGGCAGATAGGGATAGATAGATAAATAAATGCAGAGCTCCAGATCTCCTCTGCTATTAAAGGGGTATTCTCATCTTAGACAATGGGGGCAATCGCTAGGATATGCCCCCATTGTCTTATAGGTGCGGGTCCCACCGCTGGGACCCGCACCTATAGCCAGAACGGAGCGGGGGAGCGCTGTGTCTGGAGGACCCCAGGTTTCCGGGGGTCCGGCCACCACCAGGCGCAGCTCCCCGCGCCGCTCATAGGAATGAATGGGAGCCGGGCCGTGCATGCGCGGTACGCTCCCATTCATTTCTATGGAGCCGACGGAAGTAGCCGAGCCAGCGCTCAGCTATTTTCGGCGGCCCCATAGAAATGAATGGAGGGCGGCTGCGCATGCGCAGTGCGCCCTCATTCACTTCGGGGGCTCCGTTCTCGATATAGGTGCGGGTCCCAGCGGTGGGACCCGCACCTATAAGACAATGGGGCATATCTAGCGATATGCCCCCATTGTCTAAAATGAGAATAACCCTTTAACATCAGCTGGGTTCTTCATGGTATGGGGTTCAAGGGACCGAGCAGCTGCATTGCAAGTCACCAAGCACAATGCCAAGAGTCGGATGGAGTGATGAAAAGCATGCTGCCACTGGACTCTGAAGCAGTGGAAACCTCTTCTGTGGAGTGAGGAATCACACTTCTCCATCTGGCAGTCTGATGGATGAGTGCTGGGTTTGGTGAATGCCATGAGAACATTACCTGCCTGACTGCATGGTGCCAACGGTAAAGTTTGGGGGAGGAGGAATAATGTTGTGGAGTTGTTCCTCAGGGGTTGGACTAAGCCCCATAGTTCCAGTGAAGGGAAATTTTAATGCTTCAGCATACCAAGACATTCTAGACAATTGTATGCTTCCATCATTATAGAAACAGTCTGAGAAAGGCCCTTTTGTGGTCCAAGTAAAGTTGAGCGGTAAACCGGTGTGAACGATATACCGCGGTATTAAGAAACAGCGATATGGCGATATCGCATAACAAATGATTACAGCTCCTGCTCCCGCACCGTAGCAGGAGCAGGACGGGTCCCGGAAAGCAGGGGAGACAAGGAGAAGGCAGAAGCAGTGTATCAGCGCTTCTGCCTTCTCCTCAGATAGGTGAGCAGCGTACTGTGCAGGATGGACCTGGGGGCAGAGGAGTGCAGAGCTGCAGGGTTAGGAGATCCTGATCAGCTCTGCCTTGTACAATGCCCCCAACAGCAGGCTGGTTTCCCCTGTAACTGGGGTTCCTTTGGATGCCCCAATTACAGGGGAAATAATGCAAAAACATCTGTGTCCCCAAAGGCCTTTCAGTGACCTTTTGGGGACAAATTATGTGGGGAAAAAATCTATTAAAAAAGTTAAAAAATTATTATAAAAAATTGAAAACAAAAAAATATAACAAAACACAAATAAAAGAAATAAAAATAAAAAATTATAAAAAAAAATAAAATACAAATGAAAGAAAAAAATAAAACGAAAAATTGCAAAACAAGAGTATGTTCACTGTCCCCTAACAGTCTTTTTATGATGCCTTGGGGGGACATTATGTGCAACAAATATATTTAAAAAAAATAAAATAAATAATAATACGTTAAAGGGGTTGTCCGAGTTATGACAAAAAATATATAGCGCTGTAAATCTGATGGGCAACAATATATAACTAAGTTAAGCAAGTTTTAGGCATAAAAAAATCCCTATTTCCTCATTCCCTGGTTCTCTTCTGGTCTTTGTTTACATGCAATAACAACAATCTCAGCCCCTCCACCCTCTTCCCCCCTCTCTGCAAAGGGAATGAATACAAGTGCTGAGTGAAATGTCTACCTGCTGGAATACTCAGCAGCATGTTGTTTGTGTAGGACTACAAGTCCCAGCTGTACAATGACACTGCTAATACATACAGGAATTTCTCCCTACCTGTTCTTGTACAATACAATTCCTCTGCTCCTTGCCCAGCATTTGTCTCCTCTCACTGCTGCAGCTACTGTTTGTTGTAAAGCCTTGAGCCCTCAGTGTGTTCTGGCTGAAGGGGTTAATGTTTTATCTGAAGGAAACCAGGGAGAGCAGATAGCAGCCCGGCAAAGAAAGGGGGCGTGGCCAGTGACGTCTCGTGTACAGACTCTTATCTGATCTCTGAGGCTTGTGAACGAAACATCACAGAGCAGAGAGATAAGGTGACATCACAGGTCATGTGACCTCAGTCAACTCTGAGAAACCAGCAGCTTTAGAAACACAAAGTATAATGGGAAAGTTGTTATACCTGACAAGTTAGAAACATACAAAGAACAAAAAAATAACTCGGACAACCCCTTTAACAAAAAAACACAAATAAAAGAAAAAAAAATAAAAAGTGCAAAATAGTAGAGTGTTCATTGTCCCCCAACAGTCTTTTTATGACCTCTTGGGGGGACATACTATGTAGCAAAAATATATTTAAATAATAAGTAATAAACCAATTATAAAAAAATAACACAAATATGAATTAAATACAAATAAAAGTAAAAAAAATGAAAAAGTAAAAAATCAACAAGTGTCAAAAAAATAAAAATATATATCTATATACAGTATATATCTATATATATATCTATATATATATATACACTCACCGGCCACTTTATTAGGTACACCTGTCCAACTGCTCGTTAACACTTAATTTCTAATCAGCCAATCACATGGCGGCAACTCAGTGCATTTAGGCATGTAGACATGGTCAAGACAATCTCCTGCAGTTCAAACCGAGCATCAGTATGGGGAAGAAAGGTGATTTGAGTGCCTTTGAACGTGGCATGGTTGTTGGTGCCAGAAGGGCTGGTCTGAGTATTTCAGAAACTGCTGATCTACTGGGATTTTAACGCACAACCATCTCTAGGGTTTACAGAGAATGGTCCGAAAAAGAAAAAACATCCAGTGAGCGGCAGTTCTGTGGGCCAGAGGAGAATGGGCAGACTGGTTCGAGCTGATAGAAAGGCAACAGTGACTCAAATTGCCACCCGTTACAACCAAGGTAGGCAGAAGAGCATCTCTGAACGCACAGTACGTCGAACTTTGAGGCAGATGGGCTACAGCAGCAGAAGACCACACCGGGTGCCACTCCTTTCAGCTAAGAACAGGAAACTGAGGCTACAATTTGCACAAGCTCATCGAAATTGGACAGTAGAAGATTGGAAAAACGTTGCCTGGTCTGATGAGTCTCGATTTCTGCTGCGACATTCGGATGGTAGGGTCAGAATTTGGCGTCAACAACATGAAAGCATGGATCCATCCTGCCTTGTATCAACGGTTCAAGCTGGTGGTGGTGGTGTCATGGTGTGGGGAATATTTTCTTGGCACTCTTTGGGCCCCTTGGTACCAATTGAGCATCATTGCAACGCCACAGCCTACCTGAGTATTGTTGCCTGACCATCGTCCATCCCTTTATGAACCACAATGTACCCAACATCTGATGGCATACTTTTCCAGCAGGATAATGCCCATGTCATAAAGCTGGAAATCAACTCAGACTGGTTTCTTGAACATGACAATGAGTTCACCTGTACTCAAATGGCCTCCACAGTCACCAGATCTCATCCCATAGAGCATCTTTGGGGATGTGGTGGAACGGGAGATTCGGCACATGGATTGTGCACCAGACAAAATCTGGCGGCAACTGTGTGCATGCCATCCTGTCAAATATGGACCAAATCCTCTGAGGAATGCTTCCAGGCACCTTGTTGAATCTATGCCTACGAAGAATTGAGGCAGTTCTGAAGGCAAAAGGGGGTCCAACCCGTTACTAGCATGGTGTACCTAATAAAGTGGCCGGTGAGTGTACATATCTATTGCAGAAATAGTAAAATTGTTGTCCCATACAGTATAATGTCTCCTTGTGGCTGCCCCCATACAGTATATTAATAATAATCTTTATTTATATAGCACCAACATATTCCGCAGCGCATTACAATTCAGTATAATGTCTCCTTGTGGCCCCCGTACAGTATAACATCTCCTTGTGGCTGCCCCCATACAGTATAACGTCTCCTTGTGGACCCCATACAGTATAACGTCTCCTTGTGGCCCCCATACAGTATAATGTCTCCTTGTGGCTGCCCCCATACAGTATAACTCTTGTGCTGCCCCCTCAGTATAATGTCCCTTGTGGCTGCCCCCATACAGTATAACATCTCTTGTGGCCCCATACAGTATAACGTCTCCTTGTGGCTGCCCATACAGTAATAACGTCTCCATGTGGCTGCCCCCATACAGTATAACGTCTCCTTGTGGCTGCCCCCATACAGTATAACGTCTCCTTGTGGCTGCCCCCATACAGTATAACGTCTCCTTGTGGTGCCCCATACAGTATAACGTCTCTTGTGGCTGCCCCATACAGTATAACGTCTCCTTGTGGCTGCCCCATACAGTATAACATCTCCTTGTGGCTGCCCCATACAGTATAACGTCTCCTTGTGGCTGCCCCCATACAGTATAACGTCTCCTTGTGGCTGCCCCCATACAGTATAACGTCTCCTTGTGGCTGCCCCCATACAGTATAACGTCTCCTTGTGGCTGCCCCCATACAGTATAATGTCTCCTTGTGGCTTCCCCCATACAGTATAACATCTCCTTGTGGCTGCCCCTATACAGTATAATGTCTCCTTGTGGCTGCCCCATACAGTATATGTCTCCTTGTGGCTGCCCCCATACAGTATAATGTCTCCTTGTGGCTGCCCCCATACAGTATAACGTCTCCTTGTGGCTGCCCCCATACAGTATATAATGTCTCCTTGTGGCCCTAAGTGTTTTTTCTTTTACATGAGTATTTATCGCGATATACACTCACCGGCCACTTTATTAGGTACACCTGTCCAACTGCTCGTTAACACTTAATTTCTAATCAGCCAATCACATGGCGGCAACGCAGTGCATTTAGGCATGTAGACATGGTCAAGACAATCTCCTGCAGTTCAAACCGAGCATCAGTATGGGGAAGAAAGGTGATTTGAGTGCCTTTGAACGTGGCATGGTTGTTGGTGCCAGAAGGGCTGGTCTGAGTATTTCAGAAACTGCTGATCTACTGGGATTTTCACGCACAACCATCTCTAGGGTTTACAGAGAATGGTCCGAAAAGAAAAAACATCCAGTGAGCGGCAGTTCTGTGGGCGGAAATGCTTGTTGATGCCAGAGGTCAGAGGAGAATGGGCAGACTGGTTCGAGCTGATAGAAAGGCAACAGTGACTCAAATTGCCACCCGTTATAAACCAAGGTAGGCAGAAGAGCATCTCTGAACGCACAGTACGTCGAACTTTGAGGCAGATGGGCTACAGCAGCAGCAGACCACACCAGGTGCCACTCTTTCAGCTAAGAACAGGAAACTGAGGCTACATTTGCACAAGCTCATCGAAATTGGACAGTAGAAGATTGGAAAAACGTTGCCCTGGTCTGATGAGTCCTCGATTTCTGCTGCGACATTCGGATGGTAGGGTCAGAATTTGGCGTCAACAACATGAAAGCATGGATCCATCCTGCCTTGTATCAACGGTTCAAGCTGGTGGTGGTGGTGTCATGGTGTGGGGGAATATTTTCTTGGCACTCTTTGGGCCCCTTGGTACCAATTGAGCGTCGTTGCAACGCCACAGCCTACCTGAGTATTGTTGCTGACCATGTCCATCCCTTTATGACCACAATGTACCCAACATCTGATGGCTACTTTCAGCAGGATAATGCGCCATGTCATAAAGCTGGAATCATCTCAGACTGGTTTCTTGAACATGACAATGAGTTCACTGTACTCAAATGGCCTCCACAGTCACCAGATCTCAATCCAATAGAGCATCTTTGGGATGTGGTGGAACGGGAGATTCGCATCATGGATGTGCAGCCGACAAATCTGCGGCAACTGTGTGATGCCATCATGTCAATATGGACCAAAATCTCTGAGGAATGCTTCCAGCACCTTGTTGAATCTATGCCACGAAGAATTGAGGCAGTTCTGAAGGCAAAAGGGGGTCCAACCCGTTACTAGCATGGTGTACCTAATAAAGTGGCCGGTGAGTGTATATCGTTATTGCGATAAATTTCTTAATATCGTTATCATGGGAATAATTTTGATATCGCCCAACCCTAGGTCCAGGATGACTGTACGTATCTCAGTGCACAAAGCAATGTCCATAAAGGCAGAGTTTGGTGCAGAAGAACTTGACTGGTTGCACAGAGCCCTGACCTCAACCCCATGGAACATCTTTGGGATGAACTAGAGTGGAAATGGCAAGCCAAGCCCTATCATCCAACATCAGTGTCGGACCTTACAAATGCTCTCCTGAATAGATGGTCAAAAATTCCCACACACACACTCCAAAATCTTGTAGAAAACCTTCCCAGAAGAGTGGAAGCTGTATTAGCTACAACGGGGGGCCAACTTCACATAGATTTAGAATGGGATATGATAAAAGTTTCTGTAGGTGTAATGTGTAGGTGTTCTTATACTTTTCTCGATATAGTGTAGCTAGACACAAATATCCATTTCTACTGCACTCATAAGCAGCATGACGCTAGATAGTAGTTCTGATATAAAATGAATACACAAAAAAGTTCATCAGCGCACCTGCAGCTAGCAACAGCCACCAGGCCAGGAAACTCCTGGACCATGAAAACTTGCAAAAAGAATAAATCCTCCAGCACTGCCTACATTAAAAGTACAGGAAGACGAGCTATAACAGGTTGACGCGTTTCGACATCAAGTCTTAGTCATAACCAGTTATGACTAAGACTTGATTTCGAAACGCGTCAACCTGTTATGGCTCATGTTCCTGTACTTTTAATGTATATCGAATAAAACTTGGATTTTAACAGCAGATGACTGTGGAGCATTTTTTTTCCTATAGATAGTCCTGAAAGATATGCAACAAAGAGCTTTGAGGGATGAAAAAGCTAAGAAATATATAGATAGTAATAAAATAAATAGGTGAAAGGACAGGTACTGTAGATACACTGTCGTCTTTAATTCGTTACCTAGGCACCTTATGATTCACTCTCCTCTCCTCCAATTTATCGATGAAGACGGCAGGTACCATCTCAGTGCCATTTCCTCTTCTCATAACAGCTAATGCTATTAAAATTACAGCTGCCAACGCATGCAGGCATAAAAGAGAAAAAAATACACAGATATACCTAATCAAAGCTACAACACATAACAAACACTGCTGGTTTATTACAGAAAAATCACCAAAGGATCAAGAGGCAGATTAACTTGTCAGGAAGCCGGAACGCGCCCCGCTGATATCGGTCATTCCATTACAGTTCAGATTGCCGGGAGCCTACACTTTATAACATTACAATGTCTCAACGAAGAGAAATTGTATTATTCAAATCAGACGGAGGGTAATTTGCCAGTGTTTTGGGTACACCGGTCTACAAATTGTTCACTTTTGTGGTGCATAATTGATATCCTCCAACAATGACTTCAATTCGGCGCCAAAGGGTCTCCTACGTGGGAATTCTGCATCCGTCGCCTGATAAATATGTAAAAGATCCAGATGAAAATGTCACATTATCATTTCAAGATGTTAGCAGAAAGCCGCCGTTCATTGGGACTAATCAAATCTCATTCTAAGCAGAAGTGGCCGATGTGTCAGGGGATATTAAATCAGGAGAAAGATCGTGTTCGCCGAGGACAAACGTTTCTTCGCGCCGGAAACGCGATCTCTAATCGTACATTCACTTATGAAGTAAAGCGCTCTAATTTGTGTGGCGAGCGGCAAATGAATGCCTTGCGCATGAAATATTGACGAGGGCTCGATCATAAACATACTCAAATATTAAAATATCCATTTACACCGAGCAGTGAGATGTAATTATGGGAGCGGTTTCTAACGCCTGTGGAGATCCAGATGATAGCCTCGGCTGAGTCACATCTACTTCCCTATTGTGCACCCCGCATCCTCATTTTGTACTTTGCTAAAAGAACCACCTGAATGCTTTGTAACATCCAGGCATTCATAAGCAGACGTGTCCAGAAATTGATTGCACAGAATGTTTCAATCATGGAGCTGTTCCTGTTTGAAAGAAACCATGCTTCTTAAAGGCGATGAACACCTTCAGACAATTTTTTTTTTTAAGATTGCATTTTACTCATTTTGGGCGACAAATTATTTTTTAAATTGGTCTTTATTAAAAATTTTCTGCAGTTTTTGTGATACAAGTGATTAAAAATCAGACTATCCCTCCTGAGGCAGCTCCAGTGAAGATCTCTGATCTCCTTACCTCATTTAAGCCATATTCTTATCAGTCTGATAATGATGAGTTCAGCTATAATGAGTGTTTATGAGGTCAGGAGGTCAGAGATAAGACTTCACATGAGCTGTCAGCTGACGGAACTCAGGAGGGACAGTCTGCAACTAGACCAGTTTTTAACTGCATGGATCACAAAAACTGCTGAAAATTTTTAACAAACACCAACTGAAAAAATTATTTTCAGTACAAAATGAGTAAAATGCAACCATAAATAAAGTGACCTAAAGGTGTCCATAGCCTTTAAAAAAGGACCTGTCACCACATTTCTGTTTAAGTAACTAAAATAATTCTGGATCATCTTCTGTGTTCTTTCACTCCCCTTTTATTCCTTCAGTAAATTCATTAATTGTGGCGTTACTATTAGGGCCCATGCACACAACCGCAAAATATGGACACCGGTTGTGAGCATTTTTTCAATTGGTCTTTATTAAAAATATTGAGTTGTTCTGTCACAAAGGGTTCACTGCTTTTTTAGCTGCGTGACTGATACTTTCGCTTTTTGCAGTCATCTAATAAACCTTATCTCTAAACTACTAAGAGGTCATAATCACTAACATAAGATAAACAATAGGTAAGATAGGAACTGAGCTATAATGTGTTTAGGAGGTCAGAGAGCAGTCAGATAAGGAGTCCGTCTGCTCCTGGTCTGACAGAAAATCTAAATGGATATACTTTTAGAGTCTAAATAATAATCTAAATGGAAATACTTTTAGAGCATCTCAGCTCTGTACAGAGAAAAGGACGACATATTTTGTTTTAATAAAGACCAATATTAAAAATTATTTTTAGCTGAAAATGAGTACAATGCACTAATAAAAAATGCCCCCAAAGGTGTACATAGCCTTTAATGTTTGCTACAAATGTATTTGCTTCCTCTAAGGCTACTTTAACACATGGGGCAGAGCAATCCAGCAGGCCATTCAGGAGGAGTACAGCCTGCCGGAGATCTCTGGATCCGGCATAGCCGGATAGTGTCGGGTGCCTGCCGGACCCCATTGACTATAATGGGAACCGGCGGAGATCCAGCCGCTCCCTGGCATAAATACTGTGATTAGGATAGACAAACTGGCTGAATCCCCACTGGTTCCCATTATAATCAATGGGGTCCGACGGGGAGGTGGCACAATGCAGTTATGCCGGATCCAGAGAACAGTGGCTATGTCGGATCTTCCGGCATGCTGTACCACTTTGAAACTAGCCTTTTTGTAGGAAATGCTGTAATGAAGGTAACCGTGTAGCGCTGCTGCGCTCGGCACCAGTAAGGCTTGTATATAAACCATTGTGACCTTTCTTAGATTTTACCTGTGTCGGATTTTTCCATTACAAAGCAACTTGCGAGGTTACCCGCCTGCTGCTCCTGCGTTTAATCACTGCCTTCATAGAGCCCATCTTTTGAATATGGATTATTTTAACATTTCCATGTCATTAGCGCTAATTGGAAGCATGTTTACTGCTATCAAGCTACAGGGGCTGGGGATAAAGCAAAACACATTAAGTGCTGGGGCAGAGGGTAGAATATGGAAATGCAGAAATCTGTTACATTTCAATAGGTGTTTCACACTCCTGTGTTTATTTTCCTGAGTTTATTTTTCAGAATCCCAGCTCAATTCACATAGATCTGTTTCTCTGAGATGTTGTCAGATGTGCCATATCCGTAGGAGACGCGAGAGGTAGGATTTCGCACCTCAGTTCTTTCTAAGAGCAAGGTAAGAAAAACGTTGAGTTGAAAACTAATCGGTACATCAAAGATGGAAAAATCTGGGGTGGGTGGCGGTTACATGAGCTAAGTATGCCAATGGAAACAAACATGAGCCCCGTGAAGGGGGCCCCGAGAGCGACATGTGGCTCCCAAGCCACCGGTAGGGGAACACGACCTTAGATCAACTTATGCTCCACCGTATTCTCTACCAGTGTCCACTGGGGTCCGCACAGTGGGAGGCACTGACAAAAAAACGGCTTTTTACGCCAATTTTTGTTTCCCCCCTGCGCTCGATGAAGAATCACCTAATTTATGCTGAGGTGTGTCATAAGAGAGCATTTACACAGCCGTATGTAGTTTGCGGTAAGCAAAAAATACAGATGACGTCCATGTGACATCTACGTGGCATCCGTTTATTGTTTTATTTTTGTGGATCCGTTTTAACAATGCCTATTCTTGTCCGCAAAACGGACAAGAATAGGACGTGTTCTCTCTTTTTTGCGGGACTACGGAATGGACATACAGATGCAGACAGCACATTTCCGCATTTTTTGCGGATGTGGACCAAAAATACGGTCGTGTGAATGCACCCTAAATTAGGCGCACCTCTGACAGTCGGTGTCTCTGGAGTAAAAACTACTAAACTACAGCCTCTATTTGCCGGAGCCGAAGTCCTTCTCCGGATCCACTCGTAAGTGGTGAGGATGGCGTAAAAATGCCTCTGCACAAAAAAAAAAGTTGCACAGGAACTTAAAAAGTAGCAAAAATGGATCTTGCGCCTTTTTTTACGGAAAAAAACTGAGCAAAAATGTTCATAAATGACCCCCAGTGTCTTACAGTGGGTCTATCAGAAATAAAGTTTGGGAATACAAAACACCAATAATTTGTTTTAGTATTTTCATGTAAAAATCGGATTTACTGTTGGCAGGAGGTATGCAAGTCCCGCTTCCCCCACCCTCACGGAGTGATTGACAGACTCCAAGACTCACGGGTTTCCTGGCAGCAGGTAAACAGCTTACGTGAAATTACTGAATTAAATGAAAATGAAAAAAATTTGTAATGCACTTTTTCTCACAAGGGACTCAAAGCGCAAGGATGGTTGTAGAGCAGGGAAGTCAGTGGCTGCAGGGTCAGAACTACCACTACAGCAGCCATAGTGGCTGCTACAGGACCTATAATATCAAGGGGGCTCAGCTGGTAGCCAAGACCATAGCCAACTAAAGGGGGGGGGGTGCTCTGACCTGTTCTATTTCGGGCTGTATAATGGCTAGAGAGATGAGCCATTAGGTTTTGTTTTAAAGCTGACAATCTAAGCTTTAAAACAAGACCAGGATCAGGGTATAGAGGATGTACAGACAAAGAAGGAAACTTTAGAAACTGGGTCAGGAGTGAGATCTGCAAGTAATACCTGCCAGTCTCATTTCCAAACTGTTTTTTAAAGGGATTCTGTCAGCTAGTTTTAGCATATAGGGCCCTTTACTGGTGCTGCTAGGTCTCCAATAGCACATCCGTAATATAAATGTGCCATAGCTAGGGATTAGAGATGAGCGAACGTGCTCGTAGCGAGCACTGTACCGCTCGGCTCCCCTGCGCTCGCATGGGCGCAGGCAGCCACTTCCGTCGGATGAGGAGGACGGAAGCGGCTGCCTGCGCCCATGCGAGCGCAGGGGAGCCGAGCGGTACAGTGCTCGTTACGAGCACGTTCGCTCATCTCTACTAGGGATGCTTTTGTTTAGTTAGAAAAATTATTTTATAAATATGCTAATTAGGTCAGTAAAGAGCCCAAGGGACTATTACCAGAGTTTCAGGAGCCCAGCACCGTCCATTGTGAAGGAGCCCTGCACTGTCCTGCATCCTCCAACATCCCTCCCTGCTCCCCCGACATCACACAGTTGAAGTGCGTAATCTCACGCAGGACAGCTAGCGTATGCACAAAGACAAAGACAAAGACTATCCTCTCCATGTGAAACTACAGTATATAACCGTGGGGGAGAGCAATATGGACTTCTGTGCATGTTATCCCTTACAACTCTCAATCAATCACAGAGAATACTCGTTCGTTGATTGTCACATATGTTAGGGTCATTTTCTCTAGAACAGGAGTTAAAAGATGAGCACCTACACATCTAATCACCCCTTCTAATTCGGCTGTTCTATTGACGCCACTATCCAGACAATTAACAGTGTCCAGATCACAATGTAAAACATTTTGCACCAAACACTTACGCAAACATCAATAAAGTTTACATTTCACACTGTCCCTATCTTGGCGTTTTTTCATGAAATGTGCAAATGCTGTACAAAAGCAGTAAAACGTAAAAAAAAACAAAAAAAAAAAACATTTGTTTAGTAACGTTGTAATTGTAGTGACCCAGAGAATAACATATTACATATGCCATGTGGTGGTGGTGGGGGCGGGCATACAAAAGTTTGCAGTGGGGTCCAGCTTTTTCTAATTAGGCCCCTGATTGGATGCCATATACTGTAGGTGCTCATCCCCAGCGCCCACAATTTACCTCTTAGTATATATTTTTTGGATTGTTATCCAGAAGAAGCCCATGCAAACACGTGGAGAGTACACAAACTCCATACAGATGGACCCCAGCGCTGCAAGGTACCAGTGCTAACCACTGAACTACTGTTCTACAAGAGGTTTGTGGTATCTTCATTTTCATCATTTTTCGAAAAAAAGCACCAGGCTGTGTACTCACCCTCTCTCGGTGCTCAGGTGCACCTCTCTCACAATAGCTTCCAAGACTTTTAAAGGATCTTCAATTGTACCAGAATCCAAATCATTAGCACTGAAAAAGAATTAAGGACATGTCATTCCCTCTCATCAGTTTTCTTCCAGTCTGTCTAAGGCTGGGTTTAGACATTCAGATTTTTAAATGTAGTTTTTGAAGACAGATCCAGGAAGAGATCATAAGCAGGACACATATAAAAGAAATACTAATGTGTCTGCTCCAAAAATCTGTCAAAAAAGTCACACATTTTGTTGAAACTGGGGTTTCTACACATTTTTCCAGTGTGCTCGAAAAGGGGGAGAGCGTATCAGAAAGAAGGTGTGGCTTCACTGGAAAGGGGTAGGGCCTAAGATGCACAAAATTATTATTAGGATTGTCACTAAGCTTTCTCAGAGTTCTGAGCGGTAAACAGATATAAAGGATAAACCTCTATAAAGTTTCTGACCAAATGACAGACAGGGCTTCTATTTCCCATTGTTTTATTCGTGCTTTTGCAGGAATGATCAGGATTTTGTTAATGATCAATTATCTTCAGGATACCACATTAATAAAGTTTTTTGGAGGTCCAATACCCCGTAACCCTGTCGATCTGTTTCTTTATAGCTCCAGCGCCAGAACTACACATCTCTGTTCATTGAGCAGGAGATAATGCAGTTAAAGGGGTTGTCCAAGTTATTTTTTTAGTCTTTGTTTCTAACTAGGCAAATGTAATGGTTTTTCAATGCACTTACTTTAACTTCAGTGTCCCCTTTCTCAGATTTCACTGAGGGTCACATGACATGTGATGTCAGCTTCTCTCCCTGCTCTGCTGATGTTTCGTGCACAAGCCTTAGAGATCAGATAAGAGTCTGTACAGGAGATGTCACTGTGCTGGCCACACCCCCTGCACTGCCGGCTGCTGCTGCTTCCTCCCTGGATTCTTTCAGATAAAATTTTAACTCCTTTAGCCAGCACAGACTCAGGGCTGAATTCTTTACTGAGTAGCGGCAGGCAGTGAGGAGACAAATGCTGGGTACAGAAGCTGACAGAGGAGCTCTGCAGAGCATTGCACAAAAACAGGTAGGGGGAAGATCCTGTGTGTATAAGCAGTGTCATTGTACAGCTGGGACTTGTAGTCCTACACATAAAACATGCTGCTGAGTATCCCAGCAGGAAGACACGTCTCTCAGGGCAGCACTTGTATTCACTTCCTTTACAGAGCAGGGGGAGGAGCAGAGATTGTTGTTAGCAAGGTAAACAAAGGGCCAGAGGAGAACCAGGGAAACAAGGAAATATATATATTTTTTTTCCTAAAACTTGCTTAACTTAGTTACAGGGGTGTAGCAATAGGGGAAGCAGGGGAAGCAGCTGCTTTGGGGCCCAGACCCACAAGGGGCCCCCTCAGGAGGGAGACTAAAAGATTTTATTGTCAGGCCCCCCTCAACAGTATTATACAATGACATTATATACAGTGACACTATAGAAAGCGGATGGAACGACTGTCAGGCCTTGTCTGGGAGAGCTCAATCTTGACTAGCCACAAGAGTGAGGGTTGCATGTGAGTTCGGGGTTGCGAGGAAGTTTCTGGGGGGGGCCCATTCAAAAATTTGCTGTGGGGCCCAGTTAGTGGTAGTTATGCCACTGCTTAGTTATATATTGCTGCCCATCAGATTTACAGTACTATATATTTTTTTTCATAACTCGGACAACCCCTTTAACAGCAGCATTGTTCCCATTCAGATCAATGGGAGCAGGACTGCTGTAACCTGCTCTGTCCAACTATACAGTGGGCAGAGGAATGTCGTTCTGGCGACAGAGGTACTCTGAAACTGCTGATCAGCAGGGATTCCTTCCCTGTAAACTCCATGCACCATCTTTTATTCAAATCCTTTGGCTTTATATAGATATATCTATAGACAGAAAGTGCATTTAAATGTGTTTTACTCTCAGTAAGGCCAGACAATCCATGACTGCAGCTTCGGAGGCCGTGACTGACACACACTGAAGTGTTTGTGTTAATGGCTGTCATCAGTATTCTGAAGTGAAATTTTCCTCATACTATATATTGCTGCAGCGGAAATCAGCCCGGGGAATGTTAGAAAACAGAGAATGTTTCGAGGGCTAATTTCCATGTGAAAGAGTGATGAATAATTTAGCTACAATGTAACAGCTCCCAAGGCATAATGAGCAAGAAATCTGGATCACACATTTCATGTGTGCGCCGAGCGGAGGAACGTCTTGTGTGCTCTTAAAGTGTAACCCTTGTCTATCGACGCCAGAGAGTCATCGTATGGAGTGAGGCTAACGCCAAGCTATTAATCCTGGCATCACTAGTGCAAGCTTCTGCTGCATTCTGTATCCCATTCCCAAAGAAAAAAAAGTTTTGCAAAAATGACTATGGAAATAACGGACTTGGGGTATGCCGACATGGGAAAATACCTGTCGGATTAACCTGCAGCATTCATTTGGGCTAATCAATGTGTGTGGCTACCCACCATGGTATTGGCGAAGGAACAAGGACAAGGTAGGGAAGGTCACTCTTGAAACAATACCTGCCACCTATTCTGACACGTTTAAAGGGGACCTGTCTCCTCTACTGACATGTCTGTTTGAGCAACTACATGCACTCCCCATGTAATAACAATTCTGGAACATCTATTCTTATGGCTCTATGTTGTGCCATTCCTTTACTATACCTTCCAGAAGTTATGAATGAATTACTAGCAGTTTGCCATGAAGGTCCAGCTTGGTGTTACCAGTTGGGGGTGGGGGTCCCTGCACACCAACTGGTGCTGCCAGTGTCACACCCCCAGCTGGTAATGCCCATCTGGACCTTCATGGCAAACCTGTTAGTAATTCATTAATAACTTCTGGCAGGAATAATAAAGGAATGCCACAACATAGAGCCGTAAGAATAGATGCTCCAGAAATGTTGTTAAGCGGGGAATGCATGTAGTCACAAAAACAGACATGTCAGGAGCAGTGAAAGGTCCTCTTTAGGGCATTTTCTTTGATGGTTATCATCAAATTATAATTAAAAAAAAAAAAAAAACTATGTGAACGAGCACTTACTGGGAAGAGTATGATGATGGAAATGAAAGTCCCTGCAGGTCTACCTAGTGCAGTCAATAACAGATGATATACATATTGCAAATGAAGGCTGTTTAAAAGAAATTCAACGTCCAACCAATTTTTCAGCTGCCCCTCAGGACTGAGCTATCTGCCTAATACTGTATGAAATGGTCCTGCCTAGTCATCTCTCCAACATATTTTTAAGAATGCATGCCCCTTTAATGTGGTATGCCTGTCTCGAAAAATGATGGCATCTCTCTAAATTATGATTGTGGGGGTCTGTCTGCGGAGAAATCAGCACTGCACCCCACATCACAGCTTCGTTCAAATGAAGGGGGGCAGCTGCAGTCTCCTGTGCAGCCAGTAGACCGGATGGATGCCAATATCTAGAAGGGGTGCAGTTCTATATCAGTTCGGTGACCCCTTCATCCTCAGGATTGTTGGTGGTCCCAGAGGTCATAAAGTAATATATCATCACTTTTGGAGACAGGAATATCCCTTTAAATGTAATGCACATCTGACTGGTTAGGGAGAAGTTAATAAAAATCAATACAATACTGTGCAGACGCCAGGATCATTAGATCCGGGGCCCTATCGGGACGCTGTTTATTTTTGGTAATTAGAGCTGGTATTAATTTATTTCGAGTGGCAGCGCGGTAATGTTATTCTCCCTACTTGAGCTCCTAAAGCAATTTTTGGGCCATGTTTGAGCTTCACATTTTCTGCATGGACGGCCGGGGTATTATGCGCTGTGCGCCCAGATGATTCTTTATTTTCCATCGACAACAATTATCTATCTCTTAAACCCTTCTGCGCTGGAGAGGCCTAAAGGTGATTAATCATTTCCCCTCTGGCGCTGAAGGGGCTAATTAGTTCAGTCTCTTCATATCATGGATATCCATTTGGAGGCCTGTATTGTAATAGACTCCTGCGTCCTGGAAAGCCCTCAAAGCAAACACACTGTGCTAAAAGGATGCACAAAGTGCAAGTCGCAGCCACAAACACAGAAACTTTCTTGACAGTCCTGAAAATGTGCAATATCTATACCAGGAAAAGGCTAGTTATAAAATACTTAAAAAAAAAAAACGCCTCCTGTCCTGACATGTCTGATGAAAAATATATATATTTAGCTATTTTCCTCCTCTAGGTGCGTCTTATAGAGTGAAAAATATGGTATGTCATTAAAAGGATGCACAAAGTGCAAGTCGCAGCCAAAAACACAGAAACTTTCTTGACAGTCCTGAAAATGTGCAATATCTATACCAGGAAAAGGCTAGTTATAAAATACTTAAAAAAAAAAACGCCTCCTGTCCTGACATGTCTGATGAAAAATATATATATATTTGTTATTGTCCTCCTCTAGATGCGTCTTATAGACTAAAAAATGCAGTATGTCATTACCTCAGTTTAGCGATGATTCTCTCGGTAGAGCTTCGCACAATGTCCTTTGGACTAATGTCAATATCACCAACTGCTACTTCTAATAACTTCTGTATGGTGTTTAGAGACTGACCATCTAGACACATTGTGACTGCCAGGTTCCTCAGCTTCTCTTTCTCCGATCTTGACAGATCATACATGTGTGAATACTTCTGCACACGGTCCTGGAAATTAATAGATGGTTAAAAAAATAAAGATGTAGAAATGCTTCACTGAAGAGGAGCATAATGAAAGAAGACGTATGAACATTTTTTGACCATTTTGGGCCAAGACTCAAAGTAATTTACTTTCCTAATAGAATTTAGGAGTATTTTAAGTCCATTGTACGTTAGTCAATCTTATATTGTACCCTCATAACAAAAAGTTAGCAGGTGCCCAAGCTGGGATAACACTACCTTGAAAAGCTCAACTAGCCTGACCACTCGAAGTAAAAACAGCAATGGCGCAGGTTACCGTTTTCTGCTATAGCATTACAAAGCCAGGGTTGTGTTGGACATTTCTTACCTGGTCCAAACTTCTCAAGTGCTCAACAAAGTCCAGACCAAGAGTTTCGAGGTGAGCAAGGGACTGCTGTAAATGGCTCAACGCCACATTATATGTGACAGAGGAATGAGAGGCCTCAGCAACTTCTCCAGATGTTTTCTTCTTCTGCTTGTCAAGAAACTGTCTCACCGATGTAATGGTCTTCTTGGTCATCTCGCTCCTGGCATCCACTGTCAACTAAATTGTATAAAACATATTAAACATGTTACAAGGGAATGGACAGGTACGCTACAAATAACATCTTTTAGTGTACATTGACAATCCTATGAACCCCAAAAGCCTGAGGTTGCACTACTGAGAGATGTTGATGTTTCCAACAATCGTACATTCCCCTAACTTTAAATGAGCAAGGATTGACTTATTATTTCATTGATCAATGCTTGTTATGGCACTGCAAAAGGCCAGGTAAACCAAACCATAAACTCACTGCTCTTACAGTAAAGAATCCTCATCTATAATTGTAGTGAAACATTCTTTCCTTTTAGATGCAGAGGATGTCCTCTTGTCCTGGTTACAGATCTTAGTATAAAAAGCAAGATAATTTAGACTAGCACATCCAAAGTCTCAGGTGCACATCCATAAAGCTAACCTGCAGACAGCAAACAAAATTGGTTGGTAGATAAACCCAACACACGTTTGATCAAAAAATGTACACTTGTACACGGTCTTCTTGTACACTGTCTTCTCCTACCAGTCTTGAACAGTGTCTTCTCCTACCAGTCTTGAACAGTGTCTTCTCCTACCAGTCTTGAACAGTGTCTTCTTCTACCAGTCTTGAACACTGTCTTCTTCTACCAGTTGTACACTGTCTTCTTCTACCAGTCCAGTACACTAACCTCTTGTACGAGTCTTGTACAAGGTCTTCTTGTACCAGTCTTGTACACTGTCCTCTTGTACCAGTCTTGTACAAGGTCTTCTTGTACCAGTCTTGTACACTGTCTATACTTCTACCGGTCTTGTACACTGTCTTCTTGTATCAGTCTTGTACACTGTCTTCGTGTATCAGTCTTGTACACTGTCTTCTTGTATCAGTCTTGTACACTGTCTTCTTGTACCAGTCTTCTACACTGTCTTCTTGTACCAGTCTAGTACACTGTCCCCTTGTACCAGTCTTCTACACTGTCCTCTTCTACCAGTCTTGAACACTGTCTTCTTGTACCAGTCTTCTACACTGTCTTCTTGTACCAGTCTTCTACACTGTCTTCTTGTACCAGTATTGTACATTATTTTCTTGTACCAGTCGTGTACACTGTCTTCTTGTACCAGTCGTGTACACTGTCTTCTTGTACCAGTCTTGTACACTGTCTTCTTGTACCAGTCTAGTACACTGTCCCCTTGTACCAGTCTTCTACACTGTCCTCTTCTACCAGTCTTGAACACTGTCTTCTTGTACCAGTCTTCTACACTGTCTTCTTGTACCAGTATTGTACATTATTTTCTTGTACCAGTCATTTACACTGTCTTCTTGTACCAGTCTTGTACACCATGTTCTTGTATCAGTCTTCTACACTGTCTTCTTCTACCAGTCTTGTACACTGTCTTCTTCTACCAGTCTTGTACACTGTCTTCTTGTACCAGTCTTCTACACTGTCTTCTTGTACCAGTATTGTACATTATTTTTTTGTACCAGTCGTGTACACTGTCTTCTTGTACCAGTCTTGTACACCATGTTCTTGTACCAGTCTTGTACACTGTCTTCTTGTACCAGTCTAGTACACTGTCCTCTTGTACCAGTCTTCTACACTGTCTTCTTCTACCAGTCTTGTACACTGTCTTCTTGTACCAGTCTTCTACACTGTCTTCTTGTACCAGTCTTCTACACTGTCTTCTTGTACCAGTATTGTACATTATTTTCTTGCACCAGTCGTGTACACTGTCTTCTTGTACCAGTCTTGTACACCATGTTCTTGTACCAGTCTTGTACACTGTCTTCTTGTACCAGTCTAGTACACTGTCCTCTTGTACCAGTCTTCTACACTGTCTTCTTCTACCAGTCTTGAACACTGTCTTCTTCTACCAGTCTTGTACTTGTACACTGACATTAGATCTCCCATAAATTGTCATTTTTCCAAACATTACAACCCAAATTTGATAATCTTTCTTGGCACTGGAATACACCCCCTGCATCGGACAGAAGCGGACATATTGGAGGAGATTTATCAAAGACAGACATTTTAAGTCGGTCTTTGAAATATCCTGTGCTGCTGGACGATGTGTCAGCCTCGTCATATACTAGGCGCATCATCTGGCAGGCCGTAAGCCAGAATGAAATCTATGGCAGCTTGGAGCCACTATAGATTTCAGTCCTCATATGCAGCTGAAAATAATTGTGTCGGGGGTGCTGCCTCTACCCAGTCACGCTCTCTTTTCAGACAGAGGTAAGAGCGGCAAAGAAACGGCACTTGTGACACCATGTTTACAAGTTTTTTACACCACAAAAAGTGGTGCAAGGAAATGATAAATCTGTCTGACCTTTGAAGTAGTACAGCCTCAGGATTTGGGCTTGTAATCTCAAGTGTTCCTAGCTCAGTATTGAAGTAAAATAATAGAATATATATATATATATATATATATATATATATATATATATAAACAAAACAGGTGATAAAATATGGAAAAAAATATGCAAAAAGATACCAAACCATTTTCACCATTTCAAACCATTTTTCCGACCATCCAATGACCAATGAAACCATTGCAAAATAGTGCAATATGCAGTTTTTTTGTTTTTTTTATTTTATTTTATTTGAATATAGTTGATAACAAAACAAGACACAAACAAAACCTAAAACTTCTCAACTAAAATGAATGTCTTTATTCTCTTAAAGGTACAGCGCTTTTATTTTATAAAATAATAAAAATTGATCAAAAGAGCAGATGCTCTGATGTTCCTCACCATGAGTCTTGAAAAGAGCTTCTAATGACACTTGTCTACTGGTGACGTGAAACAACTCACATGAAAGAGCAGAATTAGTCAAATATTATGAGTGTGAGAAACGCTAAATGCTTAGAACAGAGAACAGACGTGTGAAAAGCTTCAGACGTGTCATCTCCTCCACATGCTTGTTTTGACAGATTCAGATGATAGATTGTACCCGACTTTTACACTCGAAGCAGAGAAGAGAAAACCTCAAAGAAAAGCTGAGGCCTTAGAACACAGCGCTCAGCCTTGTGCCTCTATTCATTACCACCGAACAAACATTATTTGATCTAAACAAATTATTGGCCAGTGCCGGCGGCCAGGAACTAGCAGGATCCATGGAAAACCAGAATCCATAGTAAACTAGGGACACATTGAACTGTTTACATAGATGAAGGACTGAACATTTTCTGGTCCAATGTTCTTCAGCCTATGACTCTCCAGCTATTGCATAACGAACTCTAGGGCTATGTTCACATGATTAAAATTTACAGTGAGGAAACAGCCATTAACCTCTGTGGAATCCGCTATCAAAACTACGCCAACAGCCTACCATTGACTTCAATGGAGAAAACGCCAGCATGTGAACATGGTAGCATTTTTTCCGCTGCTAAATTGTGATCCGCTACTGAAGTGGCATGTCTTTGAAGGGGACTGAGAGCCAAAACTCCCCTAAAACCACAACCAAATTACAAATCTGCCACCAAAACAATTTTTTACCTGTTTACAGATACTAATCTGATAATGATTTTGCTGGGTGAACATGACCTAAGCATAGCTTCCCACTCTCCAAGAATGATGGGAGTTGTCTAGGGAGCCACTGGTTGGCAGACTGCACTAAGTCCTACTCAAAACTGGTGTCAAATAAAATAGACCAGATGTCCACAGCAACATATCAAGTTGCTTCGTTAATTTTCCAAAAGGTTAGATCAGCAAATCTCCCCTGTGAAGGGGTATTTCGCCGCTCAGCCACCTATCCATTCATCCTCTTCCTGTATGTGGTTCTGTCACGCTCTGGTGTGGAGGGTATAGCCACACCGAGCGTACGAGGGAAGGGAACAGACCAAAACCAGGGAAACGGTCACCTCCTGCAGGGAACCCTGAAACTAGGCCCTGACTGACTACCAGTATGAACAGGCCTAAGTGGCAGGAGAGTTCATACACAGGAACCTAATAACAAACTGACCCTGTACAACCCTGCAGCTAGTGACAACATTTTACATACAAACAACAGAACTAAGGTATGGGGATCATTCTAAATTAAAGTGGTATTATACCTAGTAGAAATGAAAAAATAGAAGCTCTTTGCGCACATTTTTGATCAAATGTGTGTCGGGCCCATCTACCAGGTGTCAAGGTGGCTTCTTGTCTGCGGAAGCCACCTTGACGCTTGGTAGATGGGCCCGACACACGTTTGATCAAAAATGTGCGCAAAGAGCTTCTATTTTTCTAGTAGGTATAATACCACATTAATTTAGAATGATCCCCATACCTTAGTTCTGTTGTTTGTATGTAAAATGTTGTGCTGCCATATTTTATTATTTCTGTATGCTCGCTTTATGCATATGCACTTGTAAACATGAATTGATAGTCTAAATTTTCTTGTTGTATGTCCACATGACCATTCCACCATGTCCTATTATTATAGGATAGGACTGTTCTATTGGGGTCCGGCTGTTCCATTCCGCAAAATGCAGAATGATCACGACCGGTATCTGTGTTTTACGGACCGCAAAACACCATCGCCAACGGTCGTGTGCATGAGCCCTAAATAATATTTACACATCTTATATTAATAAAGGGAAGGGGGTACGTCCCACTGAGACACCACTTTCTCTGCTGGGAGTTGTAGTTTCATAACAGCTGAACACCATTGCTTAAAGAGTTACTGCACTTTCAAAAAACTTTTGATCAGTGGGTGTCTGAGTGCTAAGACCCCCTCTGGTTGCTAAAACAAGCAGATAGCCTGATCGAGAGAAAGTCTATGGGGCGAAAGGAAACGGTTCTATCCGAGCACTTCTGTCACCTCGTTTTAGCAATTCACAGGCATCTTAGCACCCTGACCATCACTGATCAATGCCTTTGACACTTTAATTAACACATCCGTAGTTCTGGTCCCCATCCGTTCTGTAATTTTGCGGAACTGGCAGCGGACCTATTCATTTCAATGGGGCCGCAAAAGATGCGGACAGCGCACAGTGTGCTGTCTGCATCCGTAGTTTGGTTCAACGGCCCCGCAAAAAAGATAGAGCATGTCCTATTTTGTCCACATCGCAGACAAGAATAGGCTTTTCTATAACGGGGGCGGCTGTGTGCGGTCTGCAAATAAAATCGACCAAATTTTTCTGTAAAAGTTGCAGGCATGCTTTCCTTATGAGGCGCCACACATACAACTTTGCATTAAAAAAGTCACAGAAACATTTTCAAGGGTTTTTTCTTTACCATCCGGGCGTTCCCTCCACAAATAACAGCCCCGGGGAAGCTGCAGGTCCGTGAAGATTTTGGTATGAATACGTGGATGTCATTTTTTACGGCTCCATATCTACACATCGATGCTTGCAGCTCATCCGTACACTAGACCACCCTTTGCCTTTCTGTATTCATTTTCTTACGTGTAGACTCCTCTCTTCGTCTGTGATGGTTTCGGCATTTGCCAGCTTATAAGTAGGGCAGCGTGAGATCTCATCGCCGGTCTTCCAGCTCATTTTAGAGCTTTGCACGCTAATGATGCCAATGTATTCTGGCCGCAGGGCACGTGGCCCACATGTCTGCTGGAGAAGCCAACATGGTCCTCTGTAGGTTTCCAGCCATAGAGGCAGATGGCAAGTAACATGTAGTCCAAAAGAAACATAAACTAACATACAACTATCAGAAGACAACAGTGACAATGGAGGGCACAGAGTCACGCACAGCCGGCCAATGACTCCGTATCATTCTAGCGGACACTGGAGTGCTTTGTACATGAATATTCAAGGCCTGCAGTGCAGTGAGGTGTCTGCTCCTCCACAATCTCTGCCGGCCTCATTCATTAAAAAGTTATCAACTTAAAGAATTCCAAATATACAATGAACACGGCGTGCTGTCTGCATCTTTTGAGGCCCTGTTGAAATGAATGGGTGCGGTGCGGAACGGAATTAAAGTCGTGTGAATGTGCCTTAAAAGGAACCTGCCAGTTTGAACATGGTGTCTGAGGTGTGTGCAGTTTGTGATAGAGCAGGAGGAGCTGAGAAGATTTATATATAGTTGTGAAGGAAAAGATTTGGTCTAATTATGATTTATTAGCCTAAATCTCTGCCCTTTTCATGCTTAGGAGTCCAATGACAGACAGCTTAGACTTTTTTTCACATTTGCGGCATATGTAGGACGGGAATCAGCCAGACAAAAAAAAAGTTGTGTGCAGCAGTTTTAGTCCAGCCCAACCGCAGCATATTTGCCGGGTAGTGTTCAGATCTCCACCAGACCTCATTAACCCCTTAGCTGTTTTGCCATAGTGGAGCTCCAGCAGTAGGAAAAGTAGCTACCTGGAGGGGGTACGGCTACTTTAGATGCTGCTACCTCCTGAATGGTAGCAGCTAGAAACATGCAACTGATCTTGTTTGAAAGCAGACATTCCAAGCTTTCAGACAATATGACAGCAATATGTTCAGGACAGAGAAAGATAACACTGATAGAAATCAAGATGCTGTGAATGCAGCTGAAAATGAAAATAAAAACAGGTTTCACTCAAAATTATTCCCGACTTCATTTCTAACAGTGATTTCTCCTCTGTTTCTTAGACTTTAGCTGTCATTTTATTGTATTAAAGCCTGGACTGTCAGCTTTCAGACAAGACTAATTGCATGTTTCTAGCTGCTACCATTGAGGAGATATCACCATCTAAAGCAGCCCTCCGACCCACCAGTTAGCTAGTTTTCACACTGCCCGAGCTGGACTCGGGCAAAACAGGTGGTTAAAGTCAACGGGGCCAGTGGGCATTCTGGTAGCATCCGAAAATGGAGGATCTAGTGAACTACAGCAGGCTGTTCTCTGCTGGGAAAAGTCAGCCGGAGAGCCGTGCTGCAAACTTGAATCTAGCCTTACTCCGTACGGTCATACATATAGGGCAGACTGCCAATCACTGAGCAGGCCTGCCCACCGGACTCCAAAGAACAGAATGAGCAGAGATTAAAATGGATAAAATACAAGTTCTACTGCTTTATGTGTGGGTGAGTATAATCCAATACACTGGTCCAGCTGCTGCAGAACCTCTTGGGAAAGGTGGAATTTCATGTCAATCATCTGTTTCTAAAAAAAGCTCAGCAGCTGCTTGTGTGTTACTATGTGTAAGGTATCTCCAATTATTATTAGGTCTATTAGAAGTAATGTATGGTTGTGGAAATAATTGATGACATCAACCCAACCATAAACCAGTCAAACAATGAGATTTTATTGATAGGTAATGAAAATAAGCTTTAGAAGACTATGCATCTCCTGCCTGAACATGGATGAGTATCTAGGAAATCACACAGAGAAGACACTGTACTACAGGAATCAGCATCAGCCCAGACTACATGCTTTAAAGGGGTTGTCCCATCACAGACAATGGGGGCATATCACTAGGATATGCCTTCGTTGTCTAATAGGTGCGAGTCCCACCTCTGGGACCCGCACCTACACCAAGAACGGAGCGGGGAGAGTGGCAGAGGGCTCACTGTGCATGCACAGCCGCCCTCCATTCATTTCTAAGTGGCCGCCGAAAATAGCTGAGCACTGGTTTGGCTATTTCCTTCGGCCCCATAGAAATTAATGAGAGCGGTGGCCAAACAAGCTCAGTGCACTCCTATTCACTTGTATGGTGAGAGCGCTCTCTGCGCCACCACTCTCCCCACACTCTCCTCCAGCAACCACTCTCCCCACTTGGTTCTCGGTGATTCTAGCGATAGGCCACCATTGTCTGTGATGAGAATACCCCTTTAAGGAGTTGTCCCAAGAAAAATATTCTACAATTTTCAAAACAGAAACTGCATCTGAATACTTCCATAATAGCATGTAATTAAACATTTAGCATAGCCAGTGAACTATTCAATAAAATGTATCTGTATAGCGCCACCTGCTGTTTGTTTGCTTTTTTCTAATTTCTCTGGCCAGCTCTGTCACATTGCTAAAGTGCAACTTGAAGGAAGAGTCCCAGAGGCATAAGATATTTTTGAACTCAGTATTTCTTTATTTCAACATATAGTAATTGTCACATCCACTCAAAAAAAAAAAAAAAAACTCTTGAATGGATGTGACAATTACTATATGTTGAAATAAAGAAATACTGAGTTCAAAAATATCTTATGCCTCTGGGACTCTTCCTTCAAGTTGCACGTGGACCGTGATCCTTCCCGCTGCGGCATCCTACTGACCCGGTGCCGGCTGTATTCTATAACATTGCTAAAGTGGACGCACATGCTTAGGGAGAGAATTACAGCAGAAAGGAAAAACCCTCTGAACTGTGATAGGGAGAGAGCTGCAGAGGAAAGGCCACGCCATCTGAGCTGTGATAGGGAGAGAGCTGCAGAGGAAAGGCCACGCCATCTGAGCTGTGATAGGGAGAGAGCTGCAGAGGAAAGGCCATGCCATCTGAGCTGTGATAGGGAGAGAGCTGCAGAGGAAAGGCCACGCCATCTGAGCTGTGATAGGGAGAGAGCTGCAGAGGAAAGGCCACGCCATCTGAGCTGTGATAGGGAGAGAGCTGCAGAGGAAAGGCCACGCCATCTGAGCTGTGATAGGGAGAGAGCTGCAGAGGAAAGGCCACGACACCTGAGCTGTGATAGGGAGAGAGCGGCAGAAGAAAGGCCACACCATCTGAGCTGTGATAGGGAGAGAGCTGCAGAGGAAAGGCCACGACACCTGAGCTGTGATAGGGAGAGAGCTGCAGAGGAAAGGCCACGCCATCTGAGCTGTGATAGGGAGAGAGCTGCAGAGGAAAGGCCACGACACCTGAGCTGTGATAGGGAGAGAGCTGCAGAGGAAAGGCCACGCCATCTGAGCTGTGATAGGGAGAGAGCTGCAGAGGAAAGGCCACCACACCTGAGCTGTGATAGGGAGAGAGCTGCAGAGGAAAGGCCACGCCATCTGAGCTGTGATAGGGAGAGAGCTGCAGAGGAAAGGCCACGCCATCTGAGCTGTGATAGGGAGAGAGCTGCAGAAGAAAGGCCACCACACCTGAGCTGTGATAGGGAGAGAGCTGCAGAGGAAAGGCCACGCCATCTGAGCTGTGATAGGGAGAGAGCTGCAGAGGAAGGCCACGCCATCTGAGCTGTGATAGGGAGAGAGCTGCAGAGGAAAGGCCACGCCATCTGAGCTGTGATATGGAGAGAGCTGCAGAGGAAAGGCCACGCCATCTGAGCTGTGATAGGGAGAGAGCTGCAGAGGAAAGGCCACGACATCTGAGCTGTGATAGGGAGAGAGCTGCAGAGGAAAGGCCACGCCATCTGAGCTGTGATGGGGAGAGAGCTGCAGAGGAAAGGCCACGACACCTGAGCTGTGATAGGGAGAGAGCTGCAGAGGAAAGGCCACGACACCTGAGCTGTGATAGGGGAAGAGCTGCAATAGAAAGAACATCCCCTGAGAAAGGACACACCCTTTGAGCTGTGATAGAGAGAGAGCTGCAGAGGAAAGGCCACGCCATCTGAGCTGTGATAGAGAGAGAGCTGCAGAAGAAAGGCCACACCATCTGAGCTGTGATAGGAGAGAGCTGCAGAGGAAAGGCACGCCATCTGAGCTGTGATAGGGAGAGAGCTGCAGAGGAAAGGCCACGCCATCTGAGCTGTGATAGGGAGAGAGCTGCAGAGGAAAGGCCACGCCATCTGAGCTGTGATAGGGAGAGAGCTGCAGAGGAAAGGCCACGCCATCTGAGCTGTGATAGGGAGAGAGCTGCAGAGGAAAGGCCACGACACCTGAGCTGTGATAGGGGAAGAGCTGCAATAGAAAGAACATCCCCCTGAGAAAGGACACACCCTTTGAGCTGTCAGCCTGAAGAGAATCTAGCACAGCAATGAATGAGGAGATCTCTGGATCCATGTGAGGTACAGCTATGGTAGAAAGGGATTGTCATGTCCTATATGATCTGATTTTCATTTTTTACATTAATCACCACATAACCACTCTCTTACAAGCCAGGATTTTAAAAAAGTATGTGAATCCAGGTAGCAAAACAAGTTCAACAAGGAACTCTTCACAAGTGCTGGCACTGGCAGGGACGATAAGAAGTCCTCCTGACACAAAGCATGGCTTTTTACGCGCCGTACCCCGAAGCAGTCTTCCAACAAAGTAGTTTTGGGAAAATTTCCTAGAATCAGGGGAGTAACTACCATAGTGGCAGACCATGCGACTGCTATGGGGCCCAGGGCAGAAGGAGACCCGGTCTTAGTTGGCATTATCTCCTCTTCTACTGGAGGTGAAAACTTGGTCCGGACTCTACCCTCTAAAGGAACAACTTTTTGCAAATGAGGCAGTGGAAATAATGGTCCAAGGGTCATTGAAAGGGGTTTAGGCAGAAACCCTTCTGTCCTGTGTGGGGGGCCTGGTTTAATCCTTGCTATGGGGCCCTTACTTCTCTATGTATGCCACTAGCTAGAACCTCTGCCAAATACTTACAAACATCTCCTAATAAATCTGCTATTGTGGTGAAAATTCTATTTAAAAAGTCATCTACCGCAACCGTATATAACTAAAATTAACGTGCCGCAAATGGAATTCATACATTGTGAATAAATCTGATGGAAATGACCTCCGGTGCTGTATAATTAACTCATATGTTCATCCATATGTATCACTGCGCTCCGAGCGCTCGTGCATCGGTCACGCTGTTTTATGCTGCACCAAATGAGACATCAGCTTTCCACCCCTGCAGGCCTATTAAGTACAGTCACCTACAATAATGACAACATAATGCTGTAATGACTCCTCAATGCAGAGTCCTGAGCACGGACGTGATATCTATGGCATTACAAACCTCCGTGACTGGTGGCCCATTGAGGATCATTTATTAAACGCGCCTCACCACTTTTTGGCAAAAAATAAGTTGTATAAAAACTTTTTGCGACTTTTGTTATTGTCTTTATGACAATACTTAGTCGCACTGGCGTTTTTGTGCTGTGTTTGCCACTTGAAAGTGGCGAGGGAGTGGCAGGGGCCGGGGACCTGGCATAAAATTGTTGAACGAGCCTTGTCTTTTGCAACTTTTTAAACGCCCGTTCAACAATATTACATCAAGTTCGACGCAAAAGAGTGGTGGGGGCGCTGCTGGTAAATTTACGAATTTTACGCCAGGAAAAAGTTGTAAAATTTGACGGATACCAAGGATGCATGTAACTTATGACCCATCATAAACTAGGCGCATCTTCTGGCAGCAACGGTGGCATAAAATGAACAAAAAAGACCATCAAAAAATGACGGTATTAATAAATGACCCCCAGGAAGTGTAGTGGTTTTTCTCTCCAGGTGCACAACTCGTTACAAATCTTACGGCAGCGCAGAAGGGAATCTAAGAGTGGCATAAAAAGACGGTCTTAGTTAATGACCCCCATTGTCCACAATTAGAACGGGTAAAAAAAAGTCTCTTTAAATGGATTATTTCCAAACAGCGCCACTCCCCTGTATAGGCTGTGTCTGGTACTGCAGCATAGGGATGAGCTGTAATACTAGACGCAGCCTATGGTGGAGGGTGGCGCTGTTTCGGAGCGCTTGGTCATTCACTTGTAGAGTTTACCTTGTCAACAGCACGTGGGGTGAAAGTGATTTCATCAATGAATGCGATCAAATCGCCGGGCGTCAGTCTGTCGAAGTATTTCTTGCAGATGTCGTAGGCATGGGACAATTCGCTCACGGTCTTTGGGGCTTCCTTGAGAAGCTGCGGGTCACCGTTCCAGAAGAGTTTCTTCAGCCAAGCGGCGTGCACCGCGCTGGAGGACAGCATGTTCCCCTCCACGTCTGGGATTCTCGCAGCCAGCTTGGAAATAGCGAGTACATTATGGCTGGTGAGTACGGGAGCCAGTGACTCCAGGGGGTTCAGACCGGCATCTGTCATTCGCTTATAATCCAGACCTGCGAAAGACAAACAAGAAGAACAAGGAAATGCAGGAGCTACAAACAGAGATGTAGCAGAGCTGAATTTGTCCTAGCATTTACTGATAACTAAAATATTACAGGTAAAACTTTGGATATAGAAATGAGCTACAGCAAAAAAGAACCCACGCTCTGCGGCAGGTGACCAACTCAGCTCTGCTAAACCAGATGCACTCAGCTCTGCTGTGAAATGTTGGAATTACTCTGCTCTGATAAATTGAAGCAACTTGATTCTGTTAAATTAGAGTTTGGCGCATGGATGACATCCTCGTGCTATCTGCATTGTTTGCGGCCTCATAAAGATTCATCCACGAAAAATGCATAACGGACCGAAAATATGGCCGTACGCATTACGCTCAAGGCTGCTTTTACTTAGTGCTCATTCACACGGCCAAGTCGCGTTCTCCGGAGGCCGGCCGCGTGAGTTCCGCAATTTGCAGAATGGAACTGGCAAACCATGATAGAAATGCCTATTCTTGTCCGCAAAACGGACAAGAATAGGACATGTTCTATAATTTTGAGGACAGAATGGAGCAACGGATGCGGACAGCACACGGACTGCCGCCCGCATCGTTTGCAGCCCCATTGAAGTGAATGGGTCCGCATACGATCCGTAAAAAATGCGACATGGATGCGGACCCAAACAACGGTCGTGTGAATGAGCCCATAGTCAGTTTCTGATCAGTGATTGTGAGCCAAAACCAGAGGCAGGATGAATACACAGAACGGGCGGAAATCTTTCCATTATACCCTATCTCTGTGTAGGCTTCATTTCTCGGTTTTGGCTCAATCACCGATGGAAATCACTGATCAAACACTGACCAAATGCTGGGGGAGATTCATCAAACTGGTGCAAAGGAAAACTGGCTTAGATGCTCATAGCAACCAATCAGATTCCACCTTTCATCTTTCAGAGGTCCTTTGGAAACTCTATTGCAACAGATGCGCTTTTGCAGATCCATGACGGATTGTATTGCTCCAAATTGCGGACAGAAAAACGTTGCTTGCAGTGTTATTCTGTCCGCGATGGGGACGCAACCAAACGGAACGGAATACATTGAGGTGCGCTCCGTTTCGTTCAGTTCAGTTTTGTACCCCGATGACAATGAATGGGGACAAAACGGAAGCGTTTTCCCCTCCTATTGAGATCCTATGACGGATCACAATAGCGAAAAGGGAGAGTTTATGTAAGGCAAGCAGCCAAAATGTCACCTGCGCCGCCGCCATCTTTACTGTACCTGATGCCACCGCCTTCAGCTTTTTCAGCAGTTTGACGTGGGAGTCGGGCTTGATGTGCTTGACGTAGTGCGAGCAGCCGCAGTTCTCCAGGAGGGTGAAATAATACAGCAGCCTTTGGAGGTCTCTGCCCTCTATGGTGGGGAAGACGTATTTGGCCATGTGCTCGTAGAAAGCCTCGGGGTTGGCTTTTAAGGTGTCAAACAGGCCGAGGGATTTGGCGCGCTCCTCTATTTCGGTTGTGGATAAGCTGCAAATGACACATCATAGATAATACATTACAATAATAATAAGAAAAAGACTATGGTGATTTAAAGGGATTTTCCAGTTCCAGCAAATAAAGCTTACTTATTGTATAAGACCTCCGGCATGGTAGAAATATGTAATTGGACAAGAGTAGGACAGGAGCGATCATTAGAGAAACTGATGCAGAAAGCACAAAGATGATATCTGTGTGCTGTCCGCTTTTTTGCGGCCTTATAGAAAGGAGTGGATCCAATGGAAAATACAAATGCGTGCATGAGGCCTAATAGAAAGGTTGGGTTTCCACAGGGCGGACATGATGCAGTGGTTGTAATCCCATGCATGCCCCGCCCAGATGGCTACTTGGGGGGAATTTGCATGTTACATGTGCAGTTTTATTTTATTTTTTTACAAATGCAGGCATGGCTGTAAATGTTTATGCAAATGAGTTCTCTTCCACAAGGAAGAAAACTGTCTCTCTAGTGCCACCTATAGGTAGCTGCCCTATAACACGGCTTCAGAGATTTACACACAGGCCGGGCTCACTGGGAAAAGGTAACACTCATTACACAAGCTGGTGGTCTCCATAAGGAGAAAGTTTTGCTTTAATAAAAAAAAAAAAAACTGTTTAATTGATATTTCCAGCAGCAGCAGCTGGCACCGCCATATTCTACCCACTGGCCACGGGGGGAATGATCAAAGCTTAATAAATGCTGCTTGTCGCAGGGACAAACTGTGTATTGCTGTAGGACGGGACAGATGTGGAGTCCCACAGGGTCTACTTCATATATCCAACATACAGAGAACATAGATAGATAGATAGATCGATATGACATAGATAGATAGATAGATAGATAGATAGATAGATAGATAGATATGAGATAGATAGATATGAGATAGATAGATATGGATAGATAGATATGAGATAGATAGATAGATATGATAGATAGAGATAGATAGATAGATAGATAGATAGATAGATATGAGATAGATAGATAGATAGATAGATAGATAGATAGATAGATAGATAGATAGATAGATAGATAGATAGATAGATATGAGATAGATAGATAGATAGATAGATAGATAGATATGATAGATAGATAGATAGATAGATAGATAGATAGATAGATAGATAGATAGATAGATAGATAGATAGATAGATAGATAGATAGATATAGATAGATAGATAGATAGATAGATAGATAGATAGATAGATAGATAGATAGATAGATAGATAGATAGATAGATAGAGATAGATAGATAGAGATAGATAGATAGATAGATAGATAGATAGATAGATAGATAGATAGATAGATAGATAGATAGATAGATAGATAGATATGAGATAGATAGATAGATAGATAGATAGATAGATAGATAGATAGATAGATAGATAGATATTGGTAGATAGATATGAGATAGATAGATAGACAGACAGGCTCCATATTCAGTATTATGAGGGTGGCTCGGCTGGTATCCGCCGCTGTCAGGCACGTGTTCTGGATATGAAGCTGCCGGTGACTGTTTTTCTGCTGCATTAACCGGGAAGTAAACAGAGAACTTGTCATAACAGTCATCTTCTGATCACTGCTAACAGCTCCACTGCCGCAGCTCATCTCATGCACGGTGCAGCAGTCTGCAGGGAATGTTTACCTGCAGTCCTATATATCTCCTTATAGAGGAGCTGTCACCTCCTGACGTCTGTGTCAGTAAATACTTGTATTTCCCATGGGGAAAAAAAAAACTATTCTGGGCATATTTTCTTATTACTCTATGTTGTGTCATAGAAATTCAGAATAACAGGTGTTACCAGTATGCCCTTATGCACTCTAAGGCCAGGTTCACATGTCAGTGTTTGGTCAGTGATTTCCATCAGTGATTGTGATCCAAAACAAGAGGCAAGTATAATGGAAAATATCTGATCTGGTTCTATGTTTTTCACCCACACCTGGTTTTGTCTCACAATCACTGATGGAAATCACTGAAGAGTGAACTAGGCCACTTTCACAAGGTCAGTATTTGGTGATGTCAGTATTTGGTCAGTATTTCTCGTCAGTATTCGTAATCCAAACCCAGGTGCAGGTCCAAAACACAGAAGAGACACAAATCTTTCCATTACAGTTCAAGATATGGAGCGCACACCGCGTGCCATCTGCATCAGTTTGTCCCGCCAGCTCGCAAAAATAGATATAACATGTCCTACTCGGTTCTGTTTTCTCAAGAAGAATAGGACATTTCTACAGGAGTTAAAAAAAACAAACAAACACATGCACACAACCGGGATCCATGTTTGCGGCTCCACGGTTTGCAGACCACAAAACACATACAGCCACGTGCATGAAATCTAAAGGTCTGCACTTACCACTGGAGTCTTTCTATCCTATCATACCACATCAATACCCACTTTCATATGGATTTGTGTAGTTTTTACTAAAAACATATTAAAACCTGAAGAAAACAATTAACTTTTACTTTCATAAACAGCGAAAATATAGGGCCTTGCCAAAGTGGGAGTGTTGCCCACTGTTTTTACTTTCTAACCGTGACATTTCATTCTTTGACATCATCAATCCTCCACAGATAACTGTGATATTTCACTCTATGACATCACCAATCCTCCACAGATAACTGTGATATTTCACTCTATGAAATCACCAATCCTCCACAGATAACTGTGATATTTCACTCTATGAAATCACCAATCCTCCACAGATAACTGTGATATTTCACTCTATGACATCACCAATCCTCCACAGATAACTGTGATATTTCACTCTATGACATCACCAATCCTCCACAGATAACTGTGATATTTCACTCTATGAAATCACCCCAAATTCCTCCCACCCAGATAACTGTGATATTTCACTCTATGAAATCACAATCCTCCACAGAATAACTGTGATGATTCACTCTATGACATCACCATCCTCCACAGATAACTGTGATATTTCACTCTATGACATCACCAATCCTCCACAGATAACTGTGATATTTCACTCTATGACATCACCAATCCTCCACAGATAACTGTGATATTTCACTCTATGACATCACCAATCCTCCACAGATAACTGTGATATTTCACTCTATGACATCACCAATCCTCCACAGATAACTGTGATATTTCACTCTATGACATCACCAATCCTCCACAGATAACTGTTGATATTTCACTTCTATGACATCACCAATCCCCACGATAACTGTGATATTTCCTCTTGACATACCAATCCCACAGATAACTGTGATATTTCACTCTATGACATCACCAATCCTCCACAGATAACTGTGATATTTCACTTCTATGACATCACCAATCCTCCAACACAGATAACTGTGATATTTCACTCTATGACATCACCAATCCTCCACAGATAACTGTGATATTTCACTCTATGACATCACCAATCCTCCACAGATAACTGTGATTTTTCACTCTATGACATCACCAATCCTCCACAGATAACTGTGATATTTCACTCTATGACATCACCAATCCTCCACAGATAACTGTGATATTTCATTCTATGACATCACCAATCCTCCACAGATAACTGTGATATTTCACTCTATGACATCACCAAATACACCACAGATGACCATGGCATTTTCACCAATCCTCCATAGAAAGCTGTGACATTTTCACTCCGTGACATCACCAATACTCCACAGTTAACAATATGACATCACCAATCCTCCACAGATAACCGTGATATATCACTCTATGACATCACTAATCCGCCACACAATAATGACTCCTCACTATATGACATCACCAATCCTACACTGATGATTATGCACTAAACTGGCTAGAACAGTTCTGGGTTGGCAGTGCAACATACATTTAGGGTAAAGTGGAGTTGATGCTCCTCTGTCATCTGACCCCGGCGGTGCTCAGCATCTAGGATTGTGCACACTTGTGAAATAAGATAATAAACTTGCGGCACTCACTGAATCACTTTGCAGTTCTTTTACTACAGTCACCGGTGACTAAGATGTTTTGAAGAGGGAATAAAAGAACTGCAAAGTGATTTGGTGAGTGCCGCAAGTTTATTATCTTGTTTCAGAAGTGATAACTATACAGTGTGTAACCAGTGCCCTAACAGGTAACCCTGCCCCCTTAATCTGTGACTATACAAGTCCCCTCATTTCATAACCTGCGCATCACAGTTAAATCTCCCATTCTCCTCTCTGTGACATCACCAGCCCACCAAAGATAACCTTTTCCATTCACTCTGTGGCCAATCATTCACAGATGACTCTGAACTCTCAACTATGTGACATCTCCAACTTTCCACAGATAACCTTGCCCCCTTTGTTTGTGCCATCACCAGACCTAAACAGAAAAGCGTGCCTCCTCACTCTGTGAGATCGGTAGTTACAGTACAGAAAACTGTTACCTCTCTGTTACACCACCAATCCGCCACACATATTCCTGCCTATTCACTCTGTCACATCACTAGACCTCCACAGATACTGCTGTCCCCTTCAATCTGTGAAATCATCAATCACCCAAAGATAACCCTTTCCCCTCACTCGGACATCACAAGCCCTCCATAAATAATTAAGCTCTCTTACTCTGTCAACTCACTGGGACATCACCAGTCCACCAAAGATAACTGTCAACTCACTGTGACATTACTAGTCAACCAGAGATAGCTCTGCCTACTCACTCTGTGACATCACCTGTCCACCAGAGATAACTCTGCCTGCTTACTCTGTGACATTACCAGTCCACCAGAGATAACTCTGTCTGCTTACTCTGTGACATTACCAGTCCACCAGAGAGAACTCTGTCTGCTCACTCTGTGACATTACCAGTCCACCAGAGATAACTCTGTATGCTCACTCTGTGACATTACCAGTCCACCAGAGATAACTCTGTATGCTCACTCTGTGACATTACCAGTCCACCAGAGATAACACTGTATGCTCACTCTGTGACATCACCAGTCTACCTGTTATAACTCTGCTCACTCACTCTGTGACATCACCAGTCCACCTGTTATAACTCTGCTCACTCACTCTGTGACATCACCAGTCCACCGGAGATAACTCTGCCTACTTAATCTGTGACATCACCAGTCCACCAGAGAAAACTCTGCCTACTTAATCTGTGACATCACCAGTCCACCAGAGAAAACTCTGCCTACTTAATCTGTGACATCACCAGTCCACCAGAGAAAACTCTGCCTACTTAATCTGTGACATCATCAATCCACCAGAGAAAACTCTGCCTACTTAATCTGTGACATCACCATCCACCAGAGAAAACTCTGCCTACTAATCTGTGACATCCAACTTAATCTGGACATCACAGTCACAGAGAAAACTCTGCCTACTTAATCTGTGACATCATCAATCCACCAGAGAAAACTGCCTACTTAAAGAGGACCTTTCACGGATTTGAATTACTGTAGATAAATACCTCTTGTCCCGGGGTACCCCCCGCTGATGCTGCCACTCTGCCTAGTTTTTTAAAATACAGCTCCTACTCCCCGCTGTGCCCGCCTGTAGTTTTCGCGCATCGGTACAGGGAGGAGGAGACGCCGGCATTTCTCAATGGGCGTCTCCTTCTCCCTGGCTGTGCCGCGATCCAATCACAGCGGAGAGCGTCACAGCCAGGGAGGAGGTGAGGTTTTTTTTTCTCCCTGGCTGTGACGCTCTCCGCTGTGATTGGATCGCGGCACAGCCAGGGAGAAGGAGACGCCCATTGAGAAATGCCGGCGTCTCCTCCTCCCGGTACCGATGCTCAGTATTTACATACTGAGCGCGAAAACTACAGGCGGTCACAGTGGGGAGTAGGAGCTGTATTTTAAAAAACTAGGCAGAGTGGCAGCATCAGCGGGAGGTATTTATCTACAGTAATTCAAAACCGTGAAAGGTCCTCTTTAATCTGTGACATCACCAGTCCACCAGGGATTACTCTGCCTGCTCACTCTGTGACATCTCCAGTCCAACGGAGATAACTCTTAGGGTTCGTTCACACGGCCGTTGTGGGGCCGTGCCCGTATTGCGGCCCGCATACGGCAGGTCTGCAATACACGGGCACCGGCCGTGTGAACTCCGCATCACTGATCGCGGACCCATTCTCTTGAATGGGTCTGCAATCACGGAGATGTGGTGCGGTGCCGAACGGAGGCACGGATCGGAACCCCACGGAAGCACTACGGAGTTCTATGTTTTTGTGGTGCGGACAGTCGGATGCGGATCGCAGATCCCATTGGAGTGAATGGGTCCGTGATCCGCACAGTAGGTGCCCGTGTACTGCGGACAACAATTTGTGGTCCGCAGCACGGGCACGGCCACAAAATGGCCTTGTGAACGAGCCCTAACTCTAACATCACCAGTACTCTACAGTCAGTCTTGCCTCTCACTCTGCTGAATACCCTGCTGTTTTTGGGCTATATCTCAGATATTATTATTAATCCTCTGCCTACAAGAGAGGTAATACCATGTAATTTGTGAGGCCACTAGATGTCAGCATGTGTGAAAACTGCGATATTTCATAATTTATTAGTATATGGACAAGCAAAAAAAAATGTCAGAAGTGTTTTTCTCCACAATTTTTTACATTTCATTTTCTAAAACCAGTGCCCCTTTAAATAAGACCTTGGTTTCTTGAAACATTACTGGTCTATCTTAACCCATCAGGTTACCTGTGTACTGTACGTTAGTTTATGCCAAGGTTTTCTTAGCGGGAGTTACCTATTGATGAATTATATACCGTATTAAAAATTATACATCTACTTAAACATAGTGTGCAGCTATAGGACGTCAGGTACTGAATATTGACATTCAGTTTATCTCTGGAATCATCCTCATCCTATGTGCATAGGAGAAATTCTCGGTTTTCATTGATCCAAGCATGGGCAGCGCTTATTATGAGAATAATTGGGTTCTCCAAATCACAGTTGTATTGAACACGTTCTTCAATATTCAGCCCACACAAATGGACTAAGAATCGGGAAATCAACATTCCGGGAAGCTGAAATATTACATTTATGAAAAACGGTGACCCAGCACCTGGACAAGACTCATCATGCTAGGTGACAGCAGTATACTGTATCTTGTAACAGGTTTTCCCATTTAATTAAAAAAAAAAAAAAAACTCTGTCGATAAGCCCCATTAAGGGCCCTTTCAGACAAGCCAGTTCCACATTTTGGACTTGCAGCGTAAGTATGAGTATGAGGCAGCGCCTGTCCTGACCTCCCAGCACTGAAGGGGTAGCATTATACGCATTATATTGATTTATGTATTGGATAACACTGTCAGCATTATGTGGGTTATATAACATCATAAATCAATATAATGCTATGCGACTCCATCAGTGCTGGGAGGTCAGGACGGGAGCTGCCGCACACTCAGGCTGTGAGTTCAATGCATGGAACTCGCTCGAGTGAAACCAACCTAAGGGTATATAGAGTTCAAACAGGGAGGACAGGAGCTGCCACATACGTATCCAGGCTGACAGTCCAATGTGTGGAACTCGCTCAAGTAAAACCAGCCTAAGGGTTTATAGATTTCACACAGGGAGGACGGGAGGTCAGGACGTGAGCTGCTGCATATTCAGGCTGCGAGTCCAATGCCTGGAACTTGCTCGAGTGAAACCAGCCTAAGGGTATATAGAGTTCACACAGTGAGGACTGGAGCTGCCGCATACTCAGGCTGCGAGTCCAATGCGTGGAACTCACTCATGTGAAACCAGCCTAAGGGTATATGGAGTTCACACAGGGAGGCTCCAGTAGCATTGGAATCTGGTAGCCTGATCAGACAGGCTGTTCTGGTAAAATTGCCGGCTACAAAAATCGTGCATGCAGTATTTGTATGGACGAAACTCAGCATTTATCCGTATGGATCCATGGGGGTCGGGCAGCACACTGTCGTATCCGGCAATGCTTGATGGGGTCAGGTCCGGTAGCCTTATCCCCAGCTGGATTAGGCTATTGGAATTCAAACGTAACTGTGAATGGGGCCTTAAAAGGGTTCTCCGGGCTTTGTTGAAAACCCTCCCGTGTGATGACCTCGGAAGGGAACATAGTCTGCTCAGCACTCAATCCTCCATCTGCTTTAGAGGTTTTGACCAAAAGAGTCCCTTAGTCTTACGGTAGTTCTGTTCAGTTCACACTTACACCCTATCCTCTTGTTTTGGTAATGGAGTAAGCCTCTAACTTACATTTAAAGGGGGTTTTTATATTATACTTACACAGTACAGTTGAAAAAAAACCACACAAGTCCATCAAGTTCAACCAAGTTATAAGTGATAATGTGAATTCCAGAAAAGAGGAGTGAGACCCAGACTTCTACACATTTTCCTAAGTATGAATGTTATTTAATTTTAAGAATTTATCTAAGCCCTTTTTCGAAACGAGCCACTGTTCCTGCTGTGACCACGTCCTGAGGTTCACTAATCCACAGATTCACAGTTCTTACAGTAAAGAAGCCTTGATGCCTCTGGAGACTGAACTTTTTATTCTCCAGACCACCTATCTTCAGGATAAGTCATAGCTGTCTGATCAGTGGAGGTCCGTCTCCTGGAACCCGTTGCCAATCAGCTATACGAAGAGGATGTGGTGATCCATGAGTGCTTAGGCCTCTTCCTAGGCCATGTGACATGACAATCATCAGTCACGTGGCATAGGGGCAGGTCAGTCCCATTCAAGTTAATAGTGCTGAGCTGCAATACCAAGAGGGGCAGACTGGGAGCTTTGGCCCTGGAAAAAAAACTAAAAGTGGGCAGGTCTAAATTGACAGAAGAAGGTACAACAGAAGTAGGCAGGACCAGCAATACCGTAGGGCAGGACAAAATACCAGCCCAATGGAACCAAATACCACAGTACAGCACAATACACTGCCGCCCACCCCACAGTATGAAGCTGTAACTGATGCTCTAATATTAATTAATTCTGAGAGTATCACATCTTTATGTACCTTGCTAATGGCCAAGAGGAGGGATTAACTGGGCCCCCTGGGCATCGGCCCACCTGGAAATTCCCCTGTAGGGTCAATGGCCAATCTGACCATGGATACCAAGCACGACCAGTATCCAATGGGCGGTACTCTGCTTGGTAAACTGTGAGAAGGCCAAATTCTTGGTAAACTGTGAGAAGGCCACACTCTGTGGCCTTGATCATATTGATGACCTAAACTTGAGCATGGGCCATCAATATGAAAACCCGTTTAACCAGAAAATTCACAGAAACATAAACACAATTTTGACACCTCTAACAAAGCTGGGAATTAGTGAATTTTTAGCTAAACGTCCACTTTCCGACTGAGATTTGCTTTGTGCTGTGCCAGACTTAGATGATGATTCATGAGACTTATGCATTCGGAATGGGCATTAGGTGTTAGATATGGAGGATTGAGCCTCACAAGTGAGCAGCGTTAATTAAATATTTAGGAAATAAAAGTGATTTACGCAGAGGGTTATAGCACTTATTGATTTCTTTACACAGCTTCAACACAGATCCGTCTACACAGTAATACTCTGCCGGTGCTATACTAGAGGAAGTGAGTGGCCACAGTATGCAAGTCTTAGAATAAATTTTACTGGAAAGAAAAAACGCCTTATGATCCCATAGACACTGGTAATTATACCACCGTAGTATAAAATGATTCTGTACACCGCTCTGCTTAACCTGTGAACTCTCTTCATAGCTCTGAATTTAAAACATTACACATCTTATTAGGTTTCATTGCAGAAACAAAACCTGAATTAACGAGACTCTCACTCCGCACCGCAGTGGCATACCTATAATGTAATCAATACTACAACTACTGCGACACCTAACATTATTTAGCTTGCAGCAGAAACCAATCCCTATAAAAAATATTGAACCCCCTCCGTTCCAGCTCCGCAGCTTTGATCAGTCCTGCTAATGCAGCCATGAAGTTCAACCACCCCGACTTTCAAGTCCAGTGACTACCATTTAAAGGCTATTTTTACACCTTCGGAGGCAATTTTTGTTCATGATTGCATTTTACTCATTTTTGGCTAAAAATCATATTTTCAATTGGCCTTAATTAAAAATATTGAGCCATTTTGTCACAAAGGGTTAACTGTTTTTTGTAGCTGTGTGACTGGTACTTTCACTTTGTGCCGTCATCTAATAAACCTTATCTCTAAACTGCTGAGAGGTCATAAACACTTATTTAAGCCACATTCTTATCAGTAAGATAAGAACTGAGCTATAATGAGTGTATATAAGGTCAGAGAGCAGAGATAAGGAGCCCGTCTCTTCCCCAACTGACAGAAAAGAGAGAAAATCCACAGGCTGCTACTAGAGCATCTTGGCTCTGTACACAAAAAAGGAAGCCATATTATTAATAAAGACCAATTGAAAAAATAATTTTAGCTCAAAATAAGTACAATGAAATAATAAAAAAATTGCCCCCAATGGTGTCCATAGCCTTTAAGAAGGTTGTCCCCAATCTTTGTCCCATATGCCTTATGGGGACCATACCAATGTTCATTACATGGCTGCCCTGGAGCACTATTGTTCACCAGGGGTACCAGAATGTGATACCCCTTGAAAGGCTATGTACTTCGCAATATGTATGACTTCAGGATTTGACTACACAGACAGGGTGCAATTGTGGTCTGGTAACCAGGAAGACACGTAAAGCTACACAGCAGCTGCACAGCTGCAGACACAAAACTGAGAATTCATTGGAGCAAAAAATAAATAAATAAATGGTACCTACCCTTTAAAAGGTGTCTATCAGCCGCAAAAGCACTTTAAAACTAACCACAGGTTAGGGCTGCTATGTGCTTTTTACACATACATTTTGCTATGGTTTTTACCATCTGGAGAAATTCCAGTATTAGGCCCCATTCACACGACCGTATGTTCATTTCCGTATCTTATCCGCATTTTTGCGGATAAGATGCGGAACCATACAGACCCATTCATTTTTCCATAGGAGAAAAAAAATGCGGAATGCACACCGTGTGCATTCCGCATCCGTATATTATGGAAGTTCTCCCGCAAAAAAAAGGAAACATGTCCTATACTTGGCCGCAAATCACGTCCGTAGCCCCATTAAAGTCAATGGGTCCACAAAATTACAGAACACTACGGAAGACTTTCCGTATGTCTTCCGATCCGTTTTTTATACGGATCACGGAATACATACGGTCGTGTGAATGGGGCCATAGGTTACTTTTACACCTCCGGTTTGAATTCTGACAGAGAATAATGGGTTCTGGCAGAGATCCGTACGCATTCTGGCAGACAAACGGAGAGATGGCTGGACACAAACCGCTGCATGCTGCAGTTTGTGTCTGGCCGATTCCCTGCTTGTCTGCCAGAACAACTATGCCGGAGTTTCACAGGGTTTTTTTTTCTGAGCTATTGGTTGAAGATTAGCTGGAATCAGGTCTGCCCATACATAGGACATGGATTAACAAGGGATCCTGCTTCATAACTCTCTGTAGCACACCTTCAGAAGCAGCAACAGTAATGGAAGACATTAGACAACAGTGCTGAGCAGTATAGATGTAAATCCAGCAGTGAAGTAAGACAGTAAGGGTCCTCAAACACATTAGTCTACTGTTGGTCAAACTCTGAGAACGGCTGGTTTGGCTGACTGTAATGTGTTTGCTAAGCTTATGACTCTTCACTTGACCCTTTTGTTCTTCTGGAAGATAAGCCACCACCAGAAGTGTCTAGCAGCCGTTTTTTCCACCCTTCCCATTTAATACACATACACTCTTAGCCAAGTTTAAAGTTAATGTGTATTGGGGAGTCAGCGACAAAGCTGTCAGCTGAACGACAACTACTGAATGCATATACAGTGATCCCTCAAGATAAAATTTCCTCAGGATATAATATTTTCAACATACAATGGTCTTTTCTGACCCATCGTAAGTTGATACCAGACTCAACATACAATGTCTCAGACTCAGATCTAACCAATCAAGGCCACATCTCTGGTGAAATAGTTGTATTAGTTACTAGTTATCAGCTATTCCTGACTCTTATAGGTAAAAACATGTCTTATCTGTCTCAGTTATCTGCTTATTTTTCTTAAATCTTCATTTTCTCTTATCTTGGATGACATTCTGGGCCTTTGGAACCGATTACTCAACTTACAATGGTTTCAACATACAATGGCTCTCCTGGAACCAATTAATATTGTATCTTGAGGGACCACTGTACCAAGTTCTGAATGTTCTAGTAGGGTGGACATGGATTTTTTAAACCAGAGAGCCCTTTAGAAATAAAAAAAAAATGACCCTTTAACACTTCCTCATCTTCCCTGCAGGTGCTGAAGAGACACTGAGAAACTACCAAACCATTCCCCCATCTATAGCAGCTAAGCAGTTGCTCTCTGGAGGACACACAGTCTGAGCCAGGGTTGTCCAGGTCTCTGTGAATAATGGTATATCTGGAGATGTCACAAATGTCATTTCATATTCTCATTTATAATTTTCCATTTCTAAAAGGAAATGAATTCCTCAAGGGCTCCGATATATGTAATGATGAAGTGTTCATTCTTGCTGTATATGAGCAACTCGTTATGATTTAAGTGTAATTCTTCTGAGGATCCACGAGAACCAATCTTTAAAACTTGCTTTAATGGATGATGAATCCAGGTAATTTTTCCTGATTAAATTATGCTTAGCCTGCCAGCAAGGAGAAGATCTTCCATTTGCACTTCAGTTAAATTACTCTGTTAGAATGACCATTCAGAAATCTACAGAGAAAGTATGAAGATCCAGCAGGTATACGTGACTCTGAAGACTAACTTAAAATCCTTAAATGAACAAACTCCTTTCTTTAGTAAGAATGACTAGAGCATGGTGACACAATAACCAAGACGCCCACGATAACGGCATAGGGAGCATCACTCCTTCGAAGAACTAGTAAACTGGTCAAATAGGGGAGCACAAAATAATGCAAATAAGTCAATTACAACTTAGCAATGGCAGATATTTAACCACCATGCAAGATCTAAGCTGGTGAAACATGGTAGAACAGTCCAAATTTCAAACCACAAAGTAGGGGGAATTCAAGTAATTCTGTCAATCCAAAGTGAAAATCTGTTGATAAACACATGGGAATAAGGGATGGGTTGATGGGTTGGGGTTCCAAAGATAATCGGATGCTTCTATGAGCACTGACGCCTGTGAATCTGGGCAGTGGATATCTCCTATTAGAGTCATTTAAAGAGCCTCTGTCAACATGATCAAACCTATTAAACCAGACTGCCTGGTAGGGTTGATCATGCTGATTAAAACAATATCTTTGTTTTGCCTTTCTGGCAAACAGCTGCTTAGATATCTGCATTTGTATTCATATGCAAATGAGCACATTGGAGCACCAGGGGGCAGGCCTGCAACCTTGGAGCACTGCTTTTTTAACACCTCTGTACCCTGCACACTCTCCATCCACTTTATTGACAGGGCTAGATATCAGCATGATGAGGGCAGAGCTGTGTCCTATAATACTCATATCATATACACTACTTACTATGGCCTTACCATGTTGTAAAGTAAAGGTTTTCTATGACCGGAAAGCTAATACATATTGCTAGTTTATTCACAGGCACAATATATGATTATAAACAAAATAAAATTATGTCTTAGCTTTCTAAGTATATAAAACCACTCTTCTTAAAATGATAGAGCTGTAGCTTGGCGTTAAGTGGTCAGCCTTGCATGTACATGTCCAAGGTTCAAATCCCAGGAGAGGCATTGACATTTTTTTCTCCCTCATGTAATCCACAGAGGTTTTAGATGCTTAGAAGGCTAACACATATTGATGGTTTGTTCACAGGCATAATATATGATTATAAAGACAACAGTAATATGTATTAGCTTTCTAAGTATAAAAAACATCCATTCTCAATATAGTAAGGCCATAGCCTTTTATTATGGATTAAATGAGAGGAAAAAATCTAGAAGTCTGACTTTGAAAAATGCTCCAGCATGTCATCAAACAGCATTATTGGTAGTTCCTGAGCTAAACCATCTTTATCTGCATTGGGTGCCTATATGTCAGGCACTTTCATACTGGATCTACTGGTCTTAGGGGGTTGTCCAGGAATACATACATGTCTTACAGTTGGCGCACATCCTGTCTCCCATAGTGAAAGAATCATACTTACCTGCTCCCAGTTGGCTTCTGTGTCTTCATCTTCCAGTCTGTGGTTTGGTTTCCTCCTCCCCACCATGGGCATGGTCACCTGATCCTCTTTAGCCAACCACTGGCTTCAGTAGTGTTGTGTTTCCTGTGGATAAATGACTGCCGCCGAGGCCAGTGGTTGGCTGAAGATGATCAGGTGACCATGGCCACACTGGGGAGGAAGAAAACAAACCCCAGAGGACTGGAGCGGCGGGGAACAGGTAAGTAGGACCCTTTCAGTATAGGAAGCAGGCTGCAGGCAACTGTTAGAAATTATATATTCCCAGACAACCCCTTTAAGAAATGTGTTTCTAGGTAAGTGGCACAAAGCAACCAGTTCATCTGCAGATTATCATTACTTCAAAAAGAATGTTAGATGCCAGTTCTTTCTTAATAATTCGAATTGGCCAGGCACAAGGCCAATTTATCAGCATTTTCAGCAGCTACCATGTCTGTGTAGAACAGAGGACGGTGGCAAGTGCCTTCTGTGGTCATGAATAAATATCTGCCTTTGAAAAGGGCTAAACAGCAAGCGGCTCCTGTGATATATCTGCACGGATTCGTCTTCTACATTAAAGGCAAGAAGAAAGCAAGAAGCTGACAAAAAAAATCATAAGATAAGGAGAAGCTCTGGGTGAAAAATAACAGAAAACAAACAAGAGGAAGCAGCACAAATTAGAAAACAGAGCGGGAGGCGAGGATAGATGAGGCTGGATGGGCATGATTTACACACGGCTCAACGGGATTAATCTAATATAAGAGAGGGATGAAAATAGTAATGATGTGCACCAGTCTCAGCCGCTGAGAACGATAACCAGATATTAAATAAAGGGGGATGTAGGACGGAAGGGGACGTTAACACGACTCAAGACGTCACCACACTTTGTGCATAAGAATATGCCGATAAAGATGGAAACCTTCTAAAACAAAGGTTTAGCCTACAGCAAGAATCGTCCTAAAGTACAGATGTACAACCCCTGGCAAAAAATATGGAATCACCAGTCTCTGAGGATGTTCCTTCAGTTGTTTAATTTTGTTGAAAAAAAAACAGATCACAGACATGACAAAAAACTAAAGGCATTTAAAATGGCAACTTTCTGGCTTTAAGAAATACTAAAAGAAATCAAGAAAAATAATTGTGGTAGCCAGTAACAGTTACATTTTTAGAACAAGCACCGGGAATAAATTATGGAATCACTCAATTCTGAGGAAACAATTATGGAATCATGAAAAACAAACAAACAAAATAACACTCCAACACATCACTAGGACTTTGTTGCACCATCTCTGGCTTTTCTAACTGCTTGCAGTCTCTGAGGCATTGACTTAATGAGTGACAAACAGTACTCTTCATGAATCTGGCTCCAGCTTTCTCTGATTGCTGTTGCCAGATCAGCTTTCCAGGTTGGAGCCTTGTCATGGACCATTTTCTTTAACTTCCACCACAGATTTTCAATTGGATTGAGATCCAGACTGTTTGCAGGCCATGACATTGAACTTATGTGTCTTTCTTCAAGGAATGTTTTCACAGTTTTTGCTCTATGGCAAGATGCATTATCCTCTTGAAAAATGATTTCATCATCCCCAAACATCCTTTCGATAGATGGGATAAGAAAAGTGTCCAAAATGTCAATGTGAGCCTGTGCATTTATTGAAGATGTAATGACAGCCATCTCCCCAGTGCTTTTACCTGACATGCAGCCCCATATCATCAATGACTGTGGAAATTTGCATATTTTCTTCAGACAGTCGTCTGCATAAATCTTTTTGGAACGGCACCAAACAAAAGTTCCAGCATCATCACCTTGCCCAATGCAGATTCTAGATTCTTCACTGAATATGACTTTCATCCAGTCATCTACAGTCCACTATTGCCTTTCCTTAGCCCATTGTAACCTTGTTTTTTCTGTTTAGGTGTTAGTGATGGCTTTCTTTTAGATTTTCTGTATGTAAATCCCATTTCCTTTAGGCGGTTTCTTACTTTTCGGTCACAGACGTTGACTCCAGTTTCCTCCCATTTGTTCCTCATTTGTTTTGTTGTACATTTTCTGTTTTCGAGGCATATTGCTTTAACTTTTCTGTCTTGACGCTTTGATGTCTTCCTTGGTCTACCAGTATGCTTGCCTTTAACCACCTTCCCATGTTGTTTGTACTTGGTCCAGGTTTTAGACACATCTGACTGTGAACAACCAACATCTTGTGCAACACTGTGTGATGATTTACCTTCTTTAAGGAGTTTGATAATCCTCTCCTTTTTTCAATTGACATCTCTGGTGTTGGAGCCATGATTCATGTCAGTCCACCTGTTGTAACAGCTCTCCAAGGTGTGATCACTCCTTTTTACCTGGATACTAACCAGCAGATTTAATCTGATGCAGGTGTTATTGTTTGTAATGAAAATTTGCAGGGTGATTCCATAATTTTTTTTTGTATTTCTTAAAGCCAGAAAGTTGCCATTTGAAATGCTTTTAGTTTTTTGTCATGTGTGTAATCTGTTTTTTTCAACAAAATTAAACAACTGAAGGAACATCCTCAGAGACTGGTGATTCCATAATTTTTGCCAGGGGTTGTATAACTGAAAGCCTTGTGTTACTCCTCGTAGCCTGTGTTCACAGTTGTGTTGGGAATCCGGTAGCCTGGTTAGACAGAGGATCAGGCTACCAGAGCTCACTGTTTCCGGCATTGCTGGACACGACCGTGTACCACCAGATCCCCTGGGTGGTTGGGTGGTGATCTGGCCGATGTCCGGCATAAATTCGGAGTTTCGGCCGGGCAAATACCGTTTTTTCTCCAGCCGACATTTGTGCCAAAACAGAGAACGCAAAGAGACTTGGTAGCCCAGGGAGGGTATAAGGCGGAAGAAGCCACTAGGCGAAGCTTAAGTTGAGCCCTTATGCATGTGCACAGTGGTGTACATAGAGAAGTAAGGGCCCCATAGCAAGGGTCAAACCAGGCCCCTCACACAGGACAGAAGGGTTTCAGCCTAAACCATTTTCAATGACCCTTGGGCCATTTAGAGGGTAGAGTCCTGAAGTTTTCATCTCCAGTAGAAGACATAATCCCAGCTAAGGCCCCCTCTTACCGCGGTCAGGTTCATGGTCTGCTGCTACGGTAGTTACGCCCCTGTACGTGCACCATGGATGTCTTGGGTTTGTTTTTACTCATATGTGATTTTCAATGGAAATTTGTTGAGTACAATAAATCTGTCTTTTGGAGAAGCATCATCTTGCTGTGCTCGGTAAGAGTTATACAACCTGCTGATTCGACAGATCCACCTTGAATCGGGAACCTGTAATTTGGTTAAGACGTTCAACAAAGATTCTGTTTGTGCCGATCATTTTATTTTACGTGAAGACACAGCAGCTTATATTGATCATGCTGCAACTCAGATTTGGGATTTGCAACGATCCAGGGTAGAGAGTGTTTAATTTGCAATTAAAACTGAAATGCCCTTTTAGGCTGGGCAGGACAAACAACTTTGGTTGTCAAGACAAAATCCTTTGCCAGACCCAACCAACATGTCCCTTCCGGTGAGTGTTGTAGCCTCCTCGCAGCTTACCAAGTATGACCCCATGCTTGTTATTGCAGCTCAGGCTTATTTGAACGGGACAGAGTTGCACCTAGGCCATGTGACCGATGAACATACCGTAAGCGCTCACAGAACGCCCGGCCTCTTCGAACAGCTGATTGGACCCCCGCCAATCTGATATTGATGACCTACCCTTCGGGTAGGCAACCAATATCAAGATCCCAGATAACCCCTTTAAAGCGAATAGCACCAAGCTGCAATAATAGACGTGTTCCAAAACAGCAGATACATTTTCCCTAATCCTGTTCATCCCCCTTAAAACAATCCTGAGGAAGATGCAGATGTTAATGAGGTAATTGAAGAGACCCAACAGGTATATGGATCTTTACTATCAGGCAATGCTCTATGGGAGGAATAGTATGCAAATCAGTTTGTCTCATTCAAAAGGCCACTCTTCTTTTTGGAGGCTTCTTTGGCTTTGCCTGACATGATCTAATTAGCAAAGATGTATGTAATTAGATACATTGCACACTGTGTCCAGCCTGTGCTTTTTGGGTCTTCTCCCCGTCAAATTGCACAAAATAACAGGACGAGAGACTTGCCACCACGATGGAAACTACTGATAATTCAGTGTCTTTATTTCTATGAATATCTGCTCACTTCTACCTTACGTAGTAGATTACTAGAAGTACATATGCCAAGCCATGTGCTGTCTTCTCAAGAGAGCTGCCCTCTGTGCTTTCCAAGTAGAACTTCCAGGAACAGAGCAAGGACGGCAGAACATGTCCCAGAAGTGCTGACCATGAAAGCAGGCAGAGAGAATGATGAAAGGCAAGTCATTGCTGCGCTATTCTGGGGAAGGCTTTTTATGTTACTCCTTGATTCGCTCCTTAAAAAGTTATAAATCTCTGTGTCTATCTGGAGAAAACACTTCACAATACACAGAATATATTCATCATCGATATGGATTGAGACCCCTGATGGCGTCCGTCACTGCTCTGGAACCCTTTAGGCTGTGGTGCACGATTGTACTGTATGTATTTCCTGTTATCTAGTGACATTTTGACTTTATGTCTGGGTGACCATCATTTGGGTTCACAAAAATGTATTTACTGAAGTGGTAACTCCTAGACTGCCTTTCCATGCTGCAAGACTGGTTCTTCCACTATGCCCAACAGAAACATGAGCATATTAAACAAATCATGTATTTTACCTTTTAACATACAAAGAGGTACCACCAAAGGAAGAGAGCCATCTCGCCATACAATGGAGTACTTCCAGTAGGTTCTCATACAGGACTGGTCTCTTTAAAGGGAGTCTGTCACCTCATTTTCACCAATATAACTAACAGCAGTGCCCCAAAGAAGATTGCAGACACATCCCAGACATACCTGTGTGCACTGTGTGTGTGTATTACATGTCACATCCCAGACATACCTGTGTGCACTGTGTGTGTATTACATGTCACATCCCAGACATACCTGTGTGTACTGTGTGTGTATTACATGTCACATCCCAGACATACCTGTGTGTACTGTGTGTGTGTATTACATGTCACATCCCAGACATACCTGTGTGTACTGTGTGTGTATTACATGTCACATCCCAGACATACCTGTGTGCACTGTGTGTCTGTATTACATGTCACATCCCAGACATACCTGTGTGCACTGTGTGTGTGTCTGTATTACATGTCACATCCCAGACATACCTGTGTGTGCACTGTGTGTACATTACATGTCTGTGTGTGTACTGTGTGTGTATTACATGTCACATCCCAGACATACCTGTGTGCACTGTGTGTGTATTACATGTCACATCCCCAGACATACCTGTGTGTACTGTGTGTGTGTATTACATGTCACATCCCAGACATACCTGTGTGCACTGTGTGTCTGTATTACATGTCACATCCCAGACATACCTGTGTGCACTGTGTGTCTGTATTACATGTCACATCCCAGACATACCTGTGTGCACTGTGTGTCTGTATTACATGTCACATCCCAGACATACCTGTGTGCACTGTGTGTCTGTATTACATGTCACATCCCAGACATACCTGTGTGCACTGTGTGTCTGTATTACATGTCACATCCCAGACATACCTGTGTGTACTGTGTGTCTGTATTACATGTCACATCCCAGACATACCTGTGTGCACTGTGTGTCTGTATTACATGTCACATCCCAGACATACCTGTGTGCACTGTGTGTGTATTACATGTCACATCCCAGACATACCTGTGTGCACTGTGTGTCTGTATTACATGTCACATCCCAGACATACCTGTGTGCACTGTGTGTCTGTATTACATGTCACATCCCAGACATACCTGTGTGCACTGTGTCTGTATTACATGTGTCACATCCCAGACATACCTGTGTGCACTGTGTGTCTGTATTACATGTCACATCCCAGACATACCTGTGTGCACTGTGTGTCTGTATTACATGTCACATCCCAGACATACCTGTGTGCACTGTGTGTCTGTATTACATGTCACATCCCAGACATACCTGTGTGCACTGTGTGTCTGTATTACATGTCACATCCCAGACATACCTGTGTGCACTGTGTGTCTGTATTACATGTCACATCCCCAGACATACCTGTGTGCACTGTGTGTGTATTACATGTCACATCCCAGACATACCTGTGTGCACTGTGTGTGTGTTACATGTCACATCCCAGACATACCTGTGTGCACTGTGTGTCTGTATTACATGTCACATCCCAGACATACCTGTGTGCACTGTGTGTGTGTATTACATGTCACATCCCAGACATACCTGTGTGTGCACTGTGTGTGTGTATTACATGTCACATCCCAGACATACCTGTGTGCACTGTGTGTGTATTACATGTCACATCCCAGACATACCTGTGTGCACTGTGTGTCTGTATTACATGTCACATCCCAGACATACCTGTGTGCACTGTGTGGTGTATTACATGTCACATCCCAGACATACCTGTGTGCACTGTGTGTCTGTATTACATGTCACATCCCAGACATACCTGTGTGCACTGTATTACATGTCACATCCCAGACATACCTGTGTGCACTGTGTGTCTGTATTACATGTCACATCCCAGACATACCTGTGTGCACTGTGTGTGTCTGTATTACATGTCACATCCCAGACATACCTGTGTGCACTGTGTGTGTGTGTATTACATGTCACATCCCAGACATACCTGTGTGCACTGTGTGTCTGTATTACATGTCACATCCCAGACATACCTGTGTGCACTGTGTGTCTGTATTACATGTCACATCCCAGACATACCTGTGTGTACTGTGTGTCTGTATTACATGTCACATCCCAGACATACCTGTGTGCACTGTGTCTGTATTACATGTCAATCCCAGACATACCTGTGTGCACTGTGTGTCTGTATTACATGTCACATCCCAGACATACCTGTGTGCACTGTGTGTCTGTATTACATGTCACATCCCAGACATACCTGTGTGCACTGTGTGTGTGTATTACATGTCACATCCCAGACATACCTGTGTGCACTGTGTGTGTGTATTACATGTCACATCCCAGACATACCTGTGTGCACTGTGTGTCTGTATTACATGTCACATCCTAGACATACCTGTGTGCACTGTGTGTCTGTATTACATGTCACATCCCAGATATACCTGTGTGCACTGTGTGTCTGTATTACATGTCACATCCCAGACATACCTGTGTGCACAGTACCCAACCTAAGACACTATAACACACAAAGAGGTATCTCCCAGAGAAATAAAGCCATCTCACTAAGCCAACCTTTTGGAAGTAGTCCCCCACAAATCAAAAGTCCAAATCTAAACAAGTCTTGGAACATGGCAAAGGTGAATAGCCAAGCTAATAATTCATCTGCAGACATTTGTCTTAGGGTGTCCACACCCCCATCAATCTGGGGTAGGATTCTGGCTGGATGAATGAGATGCCTTGGATGGATATTTGGCTTTGCTATTTTCCCATCATGTTCCCAACCTTGTTAAAAAGTAATAATTTTGAGCCACTTCCAACAGAGGGCACTAGTGAGATGGTTTTGATTCTCTGAGAGATACCTCTTGGCATAAGATTTTCCCATGCAGCAATGCCACTAAGTCTCCACACACACTGGTCTCCTACCTCCTCTAAACACTGTAATATGTACATAATGGTGGGCTGAAGGAACAAAAAGATAAAATAAGTTCTATATGTGCCTTAGGAGGAATCTGATGAAAATAGAAAAACTGTCTAACTAGTGCCACCTATAGGTATTGACCCTGTAAGTCCTTGAAACATGTGTGACTAGGGTTACAAGCCCTTCAGTAGACAGCACTGCTCCAGAGCTTCTGCTCCTCATCAGTGAAGATCAGAGTTCTGGTTGGTTGCCTGGACATACTTCTCCTTGTACAGATCCAGTTGGCAGGCAATACTTCCAGGGAAAAGTATGCAAAAATACAATACTTCTCCTCCAGAAAGAAGAAAATCGCACCTACTCTTAAGTGGCACAGGACAGAAACTTGTCTTCTTTCTGGAGGCATGCTATTCTTACCATTGTGTACTGCCTTTGCAGGTTGGACCAGGTGGATCTCCGCAACCAGAATCAATTCCTTCCAAGAATCTTACTGACAACATTTTGTAATAACCATACCAAACAGGCTTTACAAAGCACAGGTGATCAATAATGGATTGCAGGGAGTGCAATTCAGAAAAAGAGGGGTCCACGAGTTCCTTTTCAGAATGGAGTGGTAGTGTGCCATTTACTGTCCACGGCTCCATTCACTTCTATGGGACTGCCGTAGACAGACTCGGGGCCCCTCCTTTCTTGGGTTAGCAAGGGGACCCAGCAGTTGCACCCACTGGATAGGTGATAAATAATTTTTGAGGGATAACCCTTACAAATTCTGAAAGTTTCCAAACAATTGGACTACATTTATTCTGTATTCAAATGAATAAGAAATGCAATAAAAACAACGTACTGCACCTTCCAATAAAACGTTAAGAAAGAACAGAAATATTTTAGTTGTTGTTTTGACCTCCATTCACACCATAAAGGGGCTCCCTGAGAATTAGATATTGTATAATATAATCAATTTGCTGTTTCAGGCAGTCACCGAAAAACTATACAGTGAACAAAGAGTTCTATCCACTGTGTAGCTTCCAGCGCTCTACAGCATACTACCATTCACTTACTGGGAACTGAGGTGCAGTACCTGGCATGGCCACTACATAGTGAACGGCACTGTCTGCTTCCGGTTCAGTTCACTGTACAGTTTCCGTCTACGGTGGCTGCCCAAAACAGCCGGTCAGAGGGCGTGCCAGATCCAACCGATCTGATATAGATGACCCAACAATGTCTAAGTGATGGAAACACCTTTAAAGGGGTTCTCCGGGAATTAAGAAAATGAAAAATACTTAAATATTACTTTATTATAAATATATTCCCAAAGACCTTTCATTAGTTATAATGGCTCATTTTGTCTAGGGAGCAATCATTAGGAGAAATAAAATGGCCGCCGTCCTATTAGTTCACACAAATCCTGTCCTGTCCTCTACTTCATGTCTCTTCATGATCTCCATTCCTACAGAAATTCAGCTGAAGATCTTATCACCTGTATTCAGGATCATAATCCCTGACAAGTAGAGCAGAGAGGAGGGGGAGGAGGCAGCTCTTTACCTCAGTGCTGTGAAGTAGCTTGTCCTCCTGTGTGATTAGGACAGGTTCTGTCTGCACTAATAGGACTGTGGCCATTTTATTTCTCCTGATGATTGCTCCCCAGACAAAACGAGCCATTATAACTAATGAAAGGTATTTGGGAATATATTTATAATAAAGTAATATTTCCGTATTTTCATTTTCTTAATTCCCGGAGAACCCCTTTAAGCTAGATGTAGAGTTCTTCTTTTTCTGGTTACCAGAAAGTTGTGTATTTTTGAGCTCGGATGCAAGTTTAAAAGTTAAAGTCAGATGTCTGACAGTGAGTGGCGCTATATCACTGGGTTTCAAGAGGTCATACAACAAAACTTTGAAAGCCGCTATGGATGTGAAAGGAGTAAAAAATGAAATACTGTAACTTGAAAAAAAGTTCAAAAACAAAGCAAATCAGGAACAAGGTTACCCAGTATTTTAGGCCGAATTACACCGACTGCTGCTAGGATAAGATCTAAGTTTAAGATAAAAATTTGCACATGGTAGTAGACACGAAGAGCTGTAGAGGTCAGTTCTGAAAACACACAACAGTAGTCAGCTATCTAATAAGTGGAATACGCACCCGCTGTCACAGAACAGGTACTCCAAGTGCGTCATGTAAACCTCCCACAGAGGGACTCTGTACCGCTGAGCCAGGGATAGGGAAATCTTGTACACGTTCTCTTCCAGAGTCCTGGAAAAAGGACAAATTAGAGTGAAAAAGAACAAATTAGGCATTTATATTTTTAGAAAAAATAATAAGACAGTAAATATAAGGCCCACCCTAGAGGGGGCTACGGGCAGCCACTGTTTTACCATTTAAAGAGGACATGTCTGTTTTAGTAAATACTTGTATTTCTCATGCAATAACAATTCTGGAGCATATTTTGTTATAACCGTACGTTAGGCTGTTCCTCTATTATCCCCACTGTAAATTTATGCAAAAATAAAATAAAATTCACATTAATTGGGTGTCAAGAACCTGCAGTATAATCATCACAGCCCAGACCTGGAATAGAGTCACAACTGCCTCAGAAGAGTCCCAGGTATTCATGAATTCCTGCTCTCCCCACCCACCTGCTGATGATTGACAGTTTTCTTCCAGGGAGATTTCTAAGAAGAAAACTGCTAATTATCAAAATTATTCTGCTGCAGGATAACGATCCCAAACCCTAAACATACATCCAACGTCATTAAAGAGGTTTTCTGAAATTTAGATACTGATGACTGATCCTCAGGTAGGTCATCAGTATCTGATCGGTGGGGGTCAGATACATGGGATCCCCGCTGATCAGCTGTTTGAGAAGGCACCGGCGCTCCTGTGAGTACTGCAGTCTTCTCGCAGCTTACCAAGCACAGCACCAAGTTCAGGGCTGTATATTGTATCACATTCAGTCCCATTGAAGTAAATTGGACTGAGCAATATATCAAGCACTGCCGTTATACAATGTACTGCGCTGTGCTTGGTGAGCACGGAGAAGGCCGTGGTGCTCACAGGAGCGGCGGTGCCTTCTGAAACAGCTGATCCCAGGTGTTGAACCCCCACTGATCAGATACTGATGACCTACTCTGAGGATAGGTCATCAGTAGAAAAATCTTGGAACTATCTTTAGAACAAGGATTTCTAGAAATTATGATATGGCCCCACAAAGCCCTGATTTCCACATCCTCTAATCTATCTGAGATTACATGAAGAGACAGAAGGATTTGAGCAAGATGATCTGTGGTTAGTGCCCCAAGACGTCTGGAAAACACCCCCCCCCCCCCTGTACAAGTGCACCTAGAAGAACTGAGGATGTTTTCAAGACAAAATTGGTTATATCAAATATTTATTTTATTTAGACTTCTCTTGTGTTCGATCCCTTTACATTGTGCTAATCGATAAAAATAAACTAAAAACACTATTTTTTTAAAGCATTTTTACATTGCAGGATTGTTTTTCTACACTTAGTTCTGCACCTTTCTAGAAAGAGCACAAACCTTGAGAAATCTCTGCTCATTCTGAGACCAGTGGGCAGGGGGTGGATTGGGAACCTAAAGTGGCCCTGGAAAAAATACCTAAAAGTGGCCCCATATTGTAGGAGGGTCTAAATTGACAGGAGGCGGGGCAACAAAAGTAGGCGGGTTAGAAATACCATAGCGCAAAATACCACAGCGCACCACAATATATTGCCCCAAAAGCTGTCCCCCCTGTGGTGGCCATTAGTAGCTGCCATCTTCTGTCCTCCTCCAGTTGGAGCAGGGGGCTTAGGAGGTGAGATGTAGGAAATAGTTGAATTCAGGAGGGAATGTTGCTGCTGGGTACACGAGTACCTGATTCTCACAGCATTAATTACCACTGATAGCCTATTCTGTACCAAGCCAGCGGCAGAGATGGGAGCTTGCGTGGCCCCTAGGGCACTGGCCCTCCGGGAAATTTCCTGTAAGGTCTACGGCCAATCCGCCCTTGGTCCTTCTCAGTGAGTACGCACATTGTACAATCACTTATCAGCACCACCCACTGGACTCCTAAACCCAGAAGGAGTAGAAATTTAAATGACTGAAATACGGAATTTATACTTTTTCTATAAAACTATAAATCCACTCCAGCTTTATAACATGCAGACACCGCGTTCAGCACGACAGGTTCCCTTTAATCATCTGACAACATTCATATTTTAACACAGATGATTTTTAGTTTTGATTTTTTTCTACTTGTTTTTATTAATAATTACAGGAAAAACACGTGAATACCACCGACAATAGATAGAAAACATTTGACATTTTTAAATTAAGCTCCGGGGATGAGTTAAGTAAATGTTATCTTAGATGGCCGATTAATCATTTCATTTTTAACATTTCCATTCGGTAAGCAGGCTCTGTCTGGTCTCTGTTAAATAAAATTTAATTTTCACTGCAGAAAGACAATCTTTTTCTTGCTCTTTTTGGCGAGGGAACATTGTTTTTGTATTCACTGCTTCCTGGTCCTAGAGGAGAGATAATACAGGGAGGCTTCCCCATGATACAGCTATGGGAGGGGGCCACTTACTGTATTCATATACAGATGTGTCCATCATTACCTCTTTTTGGGTTTGGTTAAAGCGGTCACCCAATGAAAAATATTCTACATTTTCCACCCCAGCACTGGGATCTGAAGAGTTTTTTAATTGCATGTAATTAAAAATGTAGTATAGCCACTGAGCTATTCAATAAAATGTATCTGTATAGCGCCACCTGCTGTTAGTTTTTTTCTTATTTCTCTGTCCTGCTCACTGAGATGGCCGCACATGCTCAGTTCCATCCTTCAACCACCACCAGCTGCAAGGACACAAACCTTGAAAAAGTGCACGCCCCCTAAGCTGCCAGGTTGAAATAGATCTAGCAGAGCAATTTATGAGGAGATCTCTGGATCCATGTGAGGTACAGGACTGGTTCTAAGTTTGTTAGAAAGAGACTGTCGTGTACTACAGTCATGGCCAAAAGTTTTGAGAATGATACAAATATTAATTTTTACAAAGTCTACTGCTTCAGTTTTTATAATGGCAATTTGCATATGCTCCAGAATGTTATAAAGAGTGATCAGCTTAACAGCAATTACTTGCAAAGTCAATATTTGCCTAGAAAATGAACTTTATCCCCCAAAACACATTTTAACATCATTGCAGCCCTGCCTTAAAAGGACCAGCTAACATCGTTTCAGTGATTGCTCCATTAACACAGGTGTGGGTGTTGATGAGGACAGGGCTGGAGATCAATCTGTCATGATTAAGTAAGAATGACACCACTGGACACTTTAAAAGGAGGCTGGTGCTTGGCATCATTGTTTCTCTTCTGTTAACCATGGTTATCTCTAAAGAAACACGTGCAGTCATCATTGCACTGCACAAAAATGGCCTAACAGGGAAGAGTATCGCAGCTAGAAAGATTGCACCTCAGTCAACAATCTATCGCATCATCAAGAACTTCAAGGAGAGAGGTTCCATTGTTGCCAAAAAGGCTCCAGGGCGCCCAAGAAAGACCAGCAAGCGCCAGGACCGTCTCTTAAAAGTGTTTCAGCTGCGGGATCGGGCTACCAGCAGTGCAGAGCTTGCTCAGGAATGGCAGCAGGCAGGTGTGAGTGCATCTGCACGCACTGTGAGGCGGAGACTTTTGGAGCAAGGCCTGGTCTCAAGGAGGGCAGCAAAGAAGCCACTTCTCTCCAGAAAAAACATCAGGGACAGACTGATATTCTGCAAAAGGTACAGGGAGTGGACTGCTGAGGACTGGGGTAAAGTCATTTTCTCTGATGAATCCCCTTTTCGATTGTTTGGGACATCTGGAAAACAGCTTATTCGGAGAAGACGAGGTGAGCGCTACCACCAGTCTTGTCTCATGCCAACTGTAAAGCATCCTGAAACCATTCATGTGTGGGGTTGCTTCTCAGCCAAGGGAATCGGCTCTCTCACAGTCTTGCCTAAAACACAGCCATGAATAAAGAATGGTACCAGAATGTCCTCCGAGAGCAACTTCTCCCAACCGTCCAAGAGCAGTTTGGCGATCAACAATGCCTTTTCCAGCATGATGGAGCACCTTGCCATAAAGCAAAGGTGATAACTAAATGGCTCATGGAACAAAACATAGAGATTTTGGGTCCATGGCCTGGAAACTCCCCAGATCTTAATCCCATTGAGAACTTGTGGTCAATCATCAAGAGACGGGTGGACAAACAAAAACCTACAAATTCTGACAAAATGCAAGCATTGATTGTGCAAGAATGGACTGCTATCAGTCAGGATTTGGTCCAGAAGTTGATTGAGAGCATGCCAGGGAGAATTGCAGAGGTCCTGAAGAAGAAGGGTCAACACTGCAAATATTGACTTGCTGCATTAACTCATTCTAACTGTCAATATAAGCTTTTGTTACTCATAATATGATTGCAATTATATTTCTGTATGTGATAAAAACATCTGACAAACACACATAAAAACCAGAGGGCAGCAGATCATGTGAAAATAGAAGATTTGTGTCATTCTCAAAACTTTTGGCCATGACTGTATATGATAACCATTTAAGGACTCCAATTTCTCACTAACCAAATTCATTACAATATTGCGACACGCTTGCAAAAGTCTTGACATTCACACCATAGTCACTCAGTGGCCGCAGGCAGACACATATAGAACAAACATCTCCCCACAAAGTACTGCAAAATCAGAGGTTTTCACTTGTAGTTAACCCCTGCCACTTACATCGGGAAATGTTGAGCCAAGAGAAAAGGTAAGGAAGAACCCATCTGTTTATAGAAAAAGCAACGCAATTGTATTCCTGTAACCCAAACCCAACTGTACAGAAATTTAATAATTCCACCGAGGGCCTTATAGTCCAGGCAAGCATCGACTAGGAAGACTCAAGGAACAGGGTATAAGGAATTAATCAGAATGGGAAGGCACTACCATACTACCATTTATGAAGGACTCTTCTGAAAGAGACCCTAAGGGGGTCATTTACCATTCTGAAATATGTCTAAATTAAGTGCATTTCAGGCATAAATGCTATCTGTGACTTCGCCCCACTCATGCCAGGTCTTAAATTGTGGGTGTGGTGCAGGTGGGTAAAGGGTCTCATTCACCATTTTCTATGCCTGTTTTAGGTGAAGAAAAAGCTCTAAACCTAAGACAGCTAGGAAGTTGTCTGACATTTAGAATTGGTGTTGGATATGGCAAAGTTATGGACAGACCAGGGCCTCTATCTATTGTATCTATTTATCTAGTATCTATCGTATCTATCTATCTATCAAGTATCTATCGTATCTATCTACAGTATCTATCATCTATCTCATATCTATCATCTATCTAATATCTATTATCCATGTATCTAATATCTATCTACAGTAAGTATCTATCTAATATCTATTTACAGTATCTATCTACAGTATTTAATTATCTATCTAATATCTATCATCTATCTAATATCTATATATTATCCATCTAATATCTATCTATCTACAGTAAGTATCTATCTAATACCTATCTGCAGTATCTATTATCCATCTATCTAATATCTATCTATCTACAGTAAGTATCTAATATCTATCTATCTACAGTATCTATCTATCTATCTAATATCTATCTATCTACAGTAAGTATCTATCTAATACCTATCTGCAGTATCTATTATCCATCTATCTAATATCTATCTATCTACAGTAAGTATCTATCTAATATCTATCTATCTACAGCAAGTATCTATTCTATCTATCTAATATCTATCTACCTATTGATCGTATCTATCTATTGTATCTATCTATCTATCTATTGCATTAATCTCTCCATCCATCCCTCTATAATGAATGGCTGATCATCGGTCCAGACACATGATACCATGTATGATAAGACATAGTGATTAGCTCCTGTGTTGTTCTCTTGATGTTTGATAGATAAACCCCTGACTACTGACTCCCTCTTCCAGTAAAACAAACAATTAGATCTGTGAGATCTCTGCTTTTCCTGCTGTAATTTAGCGCTCGTCGCTCACCATCACCTTTGATCTTGGTGCTCTCATTAACAGGATATAAATTCTGGAAGTGAGGTGCGATGCCTCTCTGTGCAATTAACAAGGTAACACATCAACATCCCAAGGACTCATTAAAAGAAACATTTATGGAAACACATTCATCCGCCAAATCACAGCTTCATCAGCCAATAATTTACTCCACGCACAGTTTCATCCATGGACCAGATCCACAATCATCTTGTCCACCCGTCGTGGAGGACTAGCTGTCCTCACCTACAGACATGTCCTTCACTACCTGTCCTCCTGGCTCTGTATATTCTGTGATCTGTGTCAGCGGTTTTCTGTTTTTTTTTTTTTTTTTTTTTTTGTCAAAAAATTTGTGCCACTTTTTTGACAGATTCTAAGAAACATTAGTAAAACACGACCAAAAAATGGCCACAGGTAAAAGAGGGATGACCAATGGATCATCCAATAACAGCTCAGAGCTACAAGATATATACACTTGTTAATTCATTGTTATATCAAAAACATAAAAATATCTTACCGTTTTGTGTATGCAGCTCCTACACAGAACTATGTGTCACACTGGTTCTAGATCACAGGGAAAACCTGTGTAGTCAGATCCTGCAGTCGGCATTACCAGCCGCCCTCTCTTCTTACTAACCCACTGCTTCACAAATCTTGAGGGGTTCCTCAACACCCTAAGAGGCAGTGAGGCACAGAAGTCCCCACAGTCTGGTGGGGAATCCAGTAGAAAAAAAATTAAGAAACCCTGCGCTGATCTGCCAGGTGATAGATGGAAGAAACACATCAGACTACACGGGGTTAGATTGTAGTCTGAGATCATGGAGACACATAGGTGTGCATAGGAGCTGTATACACAAAACAATTTATTTTAAATTTAAATTTTCAAGTGTAACGGTCATTCTTTTTATTATTTTTGTAATGTGTAGGGGCAGTGATACTGACCATTTTTGTAATATACTTTAATTACTGAAATCGTACATTTCTATTAGAAAAACAGCTCTAAAGTGGCCCATTTTGAGCCTTAGCAATGCTCCTCTGTCTTCTGTTTACATAACACAGTCAGTGTTAGCAAGTCTCCACTGTTATGTAAACAGAAGACAGAGGAGCGTTGCTAAGGCTCAAAATGGGCCTCTTTAGAGTTATTTTTCTAATAGAAATGTATAATTTCAGTAATTAAAGTATATTACAAAAATGGTCAGTATCACTGCCCCTACACATTACACAAATAATAAAAAGAATGACCGTTACACTTTAAGCAAAGTTTATTGATTTTTTTTACTTTAGATTCACTGGATTCATAAAAAAAGTAAAAGTATAGATACTTTTAAAGATGAACAAGTTTCTTATGACCTAGAAAGTTTAGCAAACGTCTCTAAAACTTTTTATTTCCTTCTGCCCAAATGGATGAGATTGAAAAGGCAAATACTGGAAGAAAGCTTGTGATTCTCCTAATGCAAAGCTCGGAACAAAAAGGAGGCGAGGAGGAGTGATCCTCCATCAAATGGCTTGAGGTAAAAGGCTGCCTTCAGCGTGCTCAGTAATGGTTCTGAGTGACAATGTGATTGCCTGCTAGAGAGACGGCGGAGAAGAGGAACAGGACAAGAACCCCCACTGACTGAGCTCTGAAAAGTTTAAGAAACACATCATCGCTCTCGTCGATCTCCTTTCTTCAATGTATTCATCATGTTCCGGGATTTATTGCTGCCACTAAATGTCACTGCTGAGAAACGGTGCTTGAACTAGCGCGGAGCTTGAAAGGACACAGAGATGTGTTCACGTCACTCAGAAATCAGACGAGGGCATTGATTTACATATCTAACTGACAAGACTGTCACGCTCCCCTTCTCTACAGGCACTTACTTCCAGACCACTCCTGGTAGACAAATAGCATCTATGGTACTAAGCAGGTCCTGGTGACTCCAGCCGTTGCGACAGGCAGAAGCCCACATTTATTGACGTGATGGCGCCTAGAAGATGCCGCAAAATGCGCCCAAAAGTTGGAACGTTTTGAGTCAAAATGTCACATCAAGTTTTTTGACCTTTATCAATCTGATCTATAAAGCAAAGGCACAAAAATAGTAATACACAGTGCCTTGCTCAATTTCCTTAATTCTGAAATCGCTCTCGTCCATCTCCTTTCTTCAATATATTCATCATGTTTCCGAGATGCATTGCTGCCAATGAGGGGGCGTGATAAGGGGAGAAAGGGGAGGGCGGTGCAACTTATTTATTCAATTATTCAAATTTATTATCAAGCCGAAGCCACGGTGATAAATCTGGGTGTCTGTCAAAAAGTTACGGGGGTACAGCCAGACATTCCTTTGCTGGCTGGATTCATTTTTCCATCACATTATAGACTGCTCGTTTCCATGGTTACAGACCACCCTGGAATCCATCAGCGGTGGTCGTTCTTACACACTATAGGCAAAAGCGTCAGCCTCTCTGGTGGCTGGGACCGTGGGAGCTCACATAGGCTACTGCTTTTTCCTATATTGTGCAAGCATGACCACCACTGATGATTAACAGGGTGTCCATAACCATGGAAACGAGCAGTGTATAATGTAATGGAAAAATGAATCCAGCCAGCAAAGGAGGCAATATAGAAAATCACAATACATTAGTAAGTGACTTGTATTAACTTTCTCTACATGTTACATGCTACTTGCTGAAGTGAGACAAGCCTTTTAAAGGGAATCTGTCAGCAGCGACCTCCCTATCAATCTGTTTGCATAGACACATACCTGTAGTGAGCCGGATTATACCGCTGTTTCTCCGAGGCTCCGTTCCCGAGTTATGATACTTTTTCCAAATATGCAAATTAGGCCTTTGCAGTAATGAGGGAGTCACTGTTGCTCTTGCTGCAGCCAAGCTCCACTCCTTTCTATGGCCAGGCCCTCTCTGTCTGCTTTGACTGACAAGATCAGGGAGCGGCAAAGCTACGAGTGAGGGACAGGTCACAGAAAGGAGCGGAACTTGGGTGTAACAAGAGCAATGGTGACAACCTCATTGCACTGAAGGCCTAATTTGCTTATTAAAAAAAGTATCATAGGTCAGGAACGGGGCCCCGCATCAACAAAAGAAAAACAGTGTTTAATCAGGTGAGCTACAGCTATCTATGTGTGCAGGCTCGGACTGGCCCACAGGGGTACAGGGGAATCCCCCGGTGGGTCCCTGAGCAAGGTGGGCCCCTAGTCTCCCGCCCCCTGCACAAGTGACACATAACACAGTAGACTTACTGTACTACATACATATATTCACTGTACAGCACCTCAACCAGCCTGTGTTCATATAAAAAACTTGATAGATTATTTATTATATTAGAATGTATCCATATGGTGGGTCCTTAAAATAAATTTTACTAGTGGGCCCTAGGTACCTCAGTCCAACACTGTAGGTGTGTATAAAAATAGCTGGCTATGGAGATATTAACTTTAATCCAGCATTAAAGGGGTGGTATTATCCCCACTTTAAACCATCTCCATGAGCCACAGCATCGCAGGACACGCTGTAGTGCACCCTGCTTTTAGATTTTTATTGTTTGTTTGTTTGTTTTTTTTTAGATCCACCTAACCATGCAATCACTTGATCGCTGATATAACAAACTGCAATATTTTTGTATTGCAGTGTATTGTGTCTGTCAGTGTAAAACGGTCAGGCACCATAACAGGTGTTTTGTTTAGGAGGGCCTGATAGGAATACAAGGAGGGCAATCCTTAGGACACCAGTTACCATGGAAACTCATTGGCACCCTATGATCTCGCTATGGGGCCCACTGATTGAGTGCCCTCTCCCTTTGTCAAACTGCTTAGATGCTGCAGTCACTATTGAACAACTGGTGCAGCTCGATGCCTGCTGTAACATACTGTATACCTGATATCTACTGTGGATGCAGTTCCCATGCCCTTACCATACATTCATAGAGGGCGGCATTAATGAAAAAGTGACTGCGTCGTAATCGGATGGAGCAGAGTTCAACGTCAGAGACTAGTTAGTCCTCCTTGTCCTGGTTTGAAGAAATTCCAGATATTCATTGGAAACTAGAACAAGATTATGTGAATTTTTGGACTATAGGATGCGGGGTAGGCGTGCTGGTCTGCATAGGAGCTGTATACACAAAGGGACCATTTGCAAAGCTTTACATTGTATCATATAGTAACAGTGGTTGAAAAAGTCTACACACCCTTTATAGAAATAATAAAATAAAACTTGTGCATCAATGATTCTTGATTAAATGAGTGGATCTATTGTTTGCAATAAAATTGACCCGCACACCTCAGTCAGTGTTTTTTTTTTTCCCTCAGGGTCATACGATCTCAAAGACAAAATGCAGAGCAGGTGAATAAAAAAAACCTTGACGTTTCATTGTGTAACAAGAGCAAACCCCCATTAGCTGTAATGAAGTGAGGATCTCTCCGTGGCTTCTAGTGCATTCTTTACTCTTCTACGTTTTTCCCATAAGAGGCGCAGAGGAGAAGCACTGCATACCAATGCACCGTACAAAGCCTCTTACACTGGAAAGGCTAATTAAAAGCATATAAAAACACTATAAAAATGATTCATGGCCATCTCAAAGATCAGCAGCATGCCATAATTGGCTCTTTCACACTTTGTTGTTCCCACAGAGGCGGATGACAATAACACATTATTATACCGTACAAACCCAATCATTCATTTGATACAAATTCAGCCACGTTTTACGTCTCAGCAAAGGGCAGAGTATGCAAGATTAATGCCAGGACATGGCCACGTGACCTGCCGGAGTCCTGCCAACAGTCAGGCGGGTGGATTACCTGCTAGAACTCCGCCGACAAGCAGATCATACCGTAAAACACCTTCACACCCCTCTCTCTACTGCAGATTTGTACCAAATGTATCATAGCTTCGGAGCCTTCTTTATCCTAAGTCGAGACACACCCATATGCATTAGATGTAGCTGACCAGTCAAACCGAAATCCTCGAATTTTGAACAAAATTTAATGAAACATGTGAAGATGCTTACATTTTCTTACTAAGTTTTCATGAAACGGCTGTGTCTTATGAACAGTCATACTGTGTATGAGGGCAGCGCTCACTCATCCAATCCACATTTATTGTCAAAGTCCAGCCCTATCCAATCCTGAGTGCCACCAGCTAAAAAGATCATTCAATTGTTTTTGGGGCTTTTTTTTCTTATTAAAGAGGACCTTTCACCACTCCTGACATGCCTGTTTTAATATCTTCATGCATTCCCCATGTAATAACAATTCTGGAACATCTATTCTTATGTCTGTATGTTGTGCCATTCCTTTATTATTTGCACTAGAAGTTGTGAATGAATTGCTATTTGTCTGCAGTAAGGGAACAGAGGGGAGGTAACAAGTTGGGGGTGTGTCCCTGCACAGTCTGAACATGACAGCACTGATTGGCTAGAGTCAGTCTGTGCAGATACACACCCCCAACTGGTCACCTCCCCTCTGTTCCCTTACTGAAGGCAAATAGCAATTCATTCATAAATTCTAGTAAAAATAATAGAGGAATGGCACAACATCGAGACATAAGAATAGATGTTCCAGAATTGTTATTAGGTGGGGTATGCATAGAGCTATTAAAACAGGCGTGTCAGGAGTGGTGAAAGGTCCTCTTTAAGCTGAGAGCCAGAGGTTATGTGCACTTATATTACTACTTTGTATAGCTGTAATGCATCTTAAATAAAATAGGAAGCTACCCTGAAAATAGTCATAATGAACAGCATCTGACAATTAAAGGGGTTGTCCCACAAAAAATGTTTTTGCTCTTTTTGGTATGAGAACATTGCTTTTGTATTCACTGCTTCCTGGTTCTAGAGGTCCAAGAGATAATACAGGGAGGCTTCCACATGACATAGCTATGGGAGGTGCCACCTACTTTATTACTTTGATGGTCAAATTATTTTTTTAATCGGTTGCTAACTCTCCCGACTCCCCCATACCCATATCTGCTGTAGGGTGTATGTGTTCTTAATAGCGTTAGAGAAGAAAGTTGCTGCCAAACACCTATGGTGGTGGTGTGCCTTGGAGAACAGAATTATTAAATTCTCTCAATGGTTTTCTCCCGAAATAACCTGTGAGAGTCAGGCGCTTCCTACAGGCATTGGACTACTGGCTGATCCACCCGACCTTTAGGCCACTTGAGGTTGATGAGAGCTGAAGGCCACTCTCTCTGAAGAACAAAGCCCCTTTATTTGAGAGATTGGTGGTAGTCTTCTTTTCTAAAACAAGACTAACCTTACCTTCTGCTATGAAGTTTGGGTGGCATAGGCCTCACCCATGTAAGTTTTGTATACTCTTTTGGCTTTCTTAAAGGGATTGCATAGGAACGGAAGAACATGACTGATTTCTTTTAAAAACTGTGCTACACCTTACCACGAGTTGCGTATGGTATTGCCCCATTGACTTCAATGGAGCTGAGCTGCAATACCAGACACAAAGGCTTGATAGGTGTGCACTGTTCCTGGAAGAACACATCCTTGTCTTTATAATTCTGTACAGCCAGTTTGAGCGGCTCCCCTCAGCTTATATCTGATCCAAAGTCTCCGGATGGGAATGCTGGTTTATAGTGCGTCCTCTGCTACTGAAAAGTGTTATTATGAATACTTGCAGTTTTATGTATTCTTATTCTTTATAGATAATAAATTCTTGAGCGCACAGCACATACATATATACTATTTACTACGAATCCTAGGCGTGGCATCTGTAGTTATTCCCGGTTCTCCTCAGCTTCCATACCTCAGGCGTGGATGCAGTCGGCCTGGTTAATGTACTGTTTAGGTGAAATTTTAAACTTCCTTTTGTGGCTTTTAAATAAGTCTCAATAAATAAGGAATGTGTTGTGATTGACAATTGATTTTGCGGTGTTTCACAGCAGAAGGCTACAGAGCGTGATCTCTGCTGCGTTCCTGTTAATCGATATGCCTTCAAAAAAAAAAAAAGAAAAGTGCAGGAAGATTTCACCCCTATTGATCACGCCAGTACAAAGGCACGGCAACGTTATCGTTTCTTCAAGAACCACTCAAGTCTGAGAAAAGCAGAGTAACATCTTCTGTTAATAAGGGCTGACAAAGGTCAAACTACAATTTAATGTACTAGGAAAACCAGAACTGGAGAAGGGAAGTGAGGGAAAGTTACAAAAATATCTGCTGTAATATATTATAAACCCTGACATCTCACTCGAGTTTGGCCCTGGTAAGCTCAAACCGAAGAGCCGTCCACACTCTTGTATATGATCCACCCATACGTCTTTATTTTTTACTCTCCACCTCTGCCTTAGGCTACTTTCACTTTCACTTTTTAAGCTTTCCGGTATTGAGTTCCGCCATCGGGTCTCAATACCGGAAAACAACGCTTCAGCTTAGTTCCCATTCATTGTCATTGGGGACAAAACTAAAAATGAACAGAACGGGGTGCTCCAAAATGCATTCCGTTCCGTTTAGTTGCGTTCTCAGACCGTAGAGCAAACCGCATCATGTTGCATTTTGCTTTTCACCCTGGGATGCGGAGCAAGACGGATCCGTCATGACCCACAATGCAAGTCAATGGGGACGGATCCGCTTTCTATGACACAATCTGGCACAATAGAAAACCGATTCGTCCCCCTTTGACTTTCAATGGAGTTCAATGGAGTTCATGATGGACCCATCTTGGCTATGTTAAAGAAGAACTCCCGCAAAAAAAATTATTCCATGTCCTGCTAGAAATGTACATGATGTAATGTGTGGTGAATGTCATTTTCTTACCAGTAGCTGAATTTTTGAGTTATATCATCCTTTCTTATCTGTGTCATGTGACCAGGAATTAGACCCACCAACTCACACAGAGACTTATGTGTGGACAGGAAGTCTAATTCTCTATGCATTCCTATGGGAGCCTCACTTTCAGTCTCATAGGAATGAATAGAGAAGTGACTGGCTTCCTGTCCTGGGTCAGTTGGAGGTCAGGGAGTTGGTCACATGACCCAGCTACAATAAGAAGAGAGTGGAAACTCTCAATTTCAGCCTCTGATAAGAAAATGACAATCACTACAGATTATATCGTGCGCCTTTCTAACAGGTCAGAGAATAAAAATTTTTGCGGGCGTTCTTCTTTAAAGATAATACAACCAAATCCGTTCATAACGGATGCAGAGGGTTGTATTATCAGTAACAGAAGCGTTTTTGCTGAACCCTCCCGGATCCAGCAAAACCGCTAGTGTGAAAGTAGCCCTAGCCACTCCATTTCTCCCATTTGGGGGATACTAATTCTCCTTTTGGAGAGCGCCTAAACAGCATACCCTTTTCCATTTCTCCCAGGACAGGCATCACCACTGTTCCGATGCCTGGTTTGGAAATCTTGCGCATGCACTACTTAGAGTTCAATCACCATATGTGCAGTAAACCTCAATAAGTTGTCCAGACTGCTGAGATCCAAACTGCACCGTTTCATCTCTCGTCAGCGCATACACAAGATTTCAGTATCAGGCATTAGAACAGTGATGATGCCTGGTCCTGCACAATGACCTCTGTTATGCCTAAGGGCCTTATCCCGGCAATCTCAAGGTTTTCATCCTTTAATCCCTATAGAGGGATCTGGACTTTGTTGCAAGGGAACCACCAGCCCGCTACCTCCTGGAGAAGTCTCTGTTTAGTTGAAAACTGACTCAGGAGGGTCAAGGGAACCTGCTGCAGAGCACTAGGGGGTCAGACAAAACTGTAGTCAGGGACAGGCCGGGGTCAGAGCAGGCAGAGTACGTACAATATGAGAAAAAGGTTAATGTTGGGCAGCTCAGAGTCAGTATGAGATCAGGCAGAGATCAGGCAGAGGTCAGGCTGTGGAGAGTCAGACAGGAAAATAGGCAGAGGCCAGTACACAGGACATTAGAGAATTAGGAACCTTTTGCTCAGGCACCTTCTCCTATGGGAAGTAACCCAAGGTGGCCAGTCGAGGCAGGTGAGCAAGGGCATTTTGTCTCCAATGCTGGCAGTAGTGGTGGGAATGTATCTATTATAACAGCCGCCCTCTAGTAGCACTGTAGCAGTTGCAGCGCAATCATCTTGATTTAAAAGGGTTGTCCGGGTTGAGATCTGAACCCGGACATAACCATATTTTCATCCAGGCAGCCCCCCATGCTAGCATCGCAACATTTCACCCTTGCCCTGCGCAGGATCACGCAGGCTCTTCTATTTACAACTAAACACTGGCGGGCGGAGGCTTACACGCAGCACTGTGTTCGGTGACATCACCGGCTCTGATTGGCCGGCTTCAGCGCTGCCCTAGCCGTTTTACAGGCTAGTGCAGCGCTAAAGCCCGCCCATTAGTGACGTCACCGGGCTCACTGCTGGGCGAAAGCCGCCTTCTGGCAGCCCTAAGGAGAGCCCGGTATGTCACCAGATCTCCTGAAAATGCTTTTTGCCCAGCGAAATTCAGTGCAGGGCAAAGGAGAGCATTGGAGTCAGGGGGGCTGTCTGGGTGAAAATATGGGTATACCCCTTTAATAGTACATTAAGGTGCCTCAACTACCTTAGGAAACACGCAGAAACAGAAATTATTAGTACAAAAAAAATTTAAAAATTTAAAAAATGAGATGATGCATTCCCTTTAAAGTCCATCCTAAGACCTATCCTATTATCATTTTAGTGTATATTGCCACCAAACAAGGGCTCTCACCTACGATGCAGTACATCCATGTATTACTAATGTATGGCCAGTCAGAGATCACTGATTCGGCTTCAATATAAATAACGTGACAGGGACAGTATGCAATGCTACGGTATATGGCGGCATCAGATAATACATGAGTTTACATCAGGACTTATCTTCCAGTTCTAAGCACTGCAACCTTTTAGCGGCACCAAAACTTTACTGAAGGAACATTTGGAAAAAGCCTAAAAGCCGTTTACTGATGTAGTAGTGACCCTACTAATCCTGCTGTCTTATTCAAGGCCGCAGAACAAATACATTATTATGTACAGATATGTTCTCCTAATCTCCCAGGCTAATTGGTGCTCTGATATTACATCACAGAACCGGGCTGCGTTCCCCTGGCTTATTTTTTTTTCTAAGACAGATTTCCAGGCTCAGAAGATTATCCGTTGTGAATGCATTCCCAAGCTGTGTACAACGCTGTAATCTGGAGACATCAGAACCGGCTTTTGTTTTCTGATATTCTCTCGTCTGTGGTCTTCATTATCACACCCTGGTGCGCTACATGTTTAAATATTCATCACCAATGATTAGTTCTGTATCATTCACTCTATTGTATTTAATGGATTTCTGGACATTACAGGGGTTGTGCAAATATGGGTGGTTGGGGTTGTTGGCAACTCCCCCCCACCTGGCCAGACCTGTAAATGGAAGATTACTTACTGGCTTCCCGCTCCTTCTTTTCTAGGCTGCTCCTCTGGGTTCCCTCTCTGAAAACATCAGGTTTGACATCACTGCAGCCAATCACTTGCCGCAACGAAGACTGGATCCCCTTTGTCATGTGACCATTTGTTATGACATAAAGGGGGCCGGTCTTTGCTGCTGACAGTGATTGGCTACAGTGATGTTGACAGCGAGGGACCCCTGAGGAGCATCACAGGCCAGGTGGAGAAGGAGCTGGGAGCCAGCGCCAGGAAGCAGGTAAGTAAGCTTATCTTTACAAGTCTGGCCAATCCCCCCCCTCCCCATTTTTGCACAACCCCTTTAAAGGAATATTTCAGTAAACAAGTTATCCCTATGGGGATAGTGGTTAGATTGGTGAGGTTCAAACACTGATCATGAGAACCGGATTGGGGGGGGGGGGGGGGGAGAGGTTGCTCAGGGTCCTGTACCAAATTTTCAAAATAGTTGGGAATCACTTCCTTTTCCTATAAGTCTGGGTTACGCCTTTTACCCACAAAGCAATACTTCATTTGTATGAAGGCCATATGACAGCTCTGCTCTATGAATATCTCTATGTTTAAGGCTCTGTTGAGGTACGCACCATGGGTTCCTTTGACAACGGAGGCCACAGCGCTGTGCTGGATCCATCGTACGAAGGATCCCAGTATCACCTGAAACACCACATTGCCTGTTGGGTTTCCATCATCGAACTGGCTGCCTTGGAGGCAAAAATAGTTCTTTATGTTGAGCAATTCTTGTCATTAAATCTCACGCAACTGCCAACTGGACCCTACAAGAGTGGTGTGAACATAGCCTAAGGCTGAAAGTAGCCGTCAGACAATCACGAGGCAATCCTGGCATCACTTCTGTTCCACATAGTACTTACTCAGCAAGTCCTAGAATAGTCTCTGTTTTGTACTGGCTGTCTGTGGCGAATCTCTGCACATCCACTCCCTTGCCGAGACCTTGGAGGATCTGAGCCTGAGTGAAGTCCACCAGCCGTTCATTGTAGTAGTGCAGTTGCTCGATCAGGGGCACCAGTTCAATAGGCCAGTTGGCATTGGCATAATCGGAGATGTACTTGGTTACCAACTTGATGAGCATATTTGGGTCTGCCTGCAAAAAAAAAAAAAATAAAAATAAAAATCATAGTCCTTTATGGAGGGAAAATGACAACAATCAAATAATTGAATTAACCCCATGTCTGTTTTCCATGCAGTGTAGATGCAGAAAAGCTGACTATTTCTATTGTTTCCTACACTATATAATTAGGTAATTAGGTAATATCTGGAGGATCCCGATTCAATTTGATATTTTCCCAACTGGAACTCAATGGTTGAGGCCCCGTTTTTGAGGAAATAAAGCCGATGCCTGGTTTCAAATACGTTAATAGGGAATTTTTGATAGACATCAACTTTGTAGTGCTTACAGTGTAACTGTCATATTTTTTTTTTTATTTGCTAGTTTATTAGAGCAAAGGTGTTAGTCAACGATTGCCAAAAGATCTGTAATTGCCTTATAATAACAGCTTTCATTAATGTCCTCTGTGCCTTTCCATTCGTCTCTTAAAAGACTGTTGCCAGGGCTCGTCAGTCTTCCCTTTAGTGTAAACAGAAGACAGAGGGGCGGTCCTCCACACTGCATGCCTGCATCAGACTTCAGAGTGAGGAGGCGTGTCCATCAGTAATCCAATCTGATTGGCTAGCAGGAAGCTGCTGGCTACAGCAAGTGTGTATGTGAGGTGAAGGAAGGCAGTTTTGGCCGCAGAGAACTGGCAGAGGAGCCATCTTGAGAAGATCTTCATATTCTAAGGGTTAAAACAGCTGTAAATAAGGAAAAAGTTCAAGGAAAACAGTGGCATGTGAAGAAACTAAGGATTTCTTCATGCATAATTGATTTGTTGATGAAAACATGACAGTTACACTTTAAAGTGGTTTTCCAGGCTCCTAATATTGATGAGTCATCCTCAGGATAAGTCATTAATATGCAATCTGTGAGGGTCCGACACTCCACACCCCCGCCGATCAGCTGGTACCTGTAGCCAGCTTTCAATACAACAGGAAGCACAGCACCGTTCAAAGTGCAGTGACCGTGCTGAGTTACTGCAGCTCAGCTCCCATTCACTTACATGAGGAATGAGCTGTAATAAGCCATGGAAAAACCCTTTTAAAGTCCCTTGTGGTGGCGCTGTAGGGAGAGTGCAGCAGGAAAACCTCTAACCGGTTTACTATCAAAGGGGCTCCTCGAACAAAAAGTATTTTCCAAAGTGGACACCCATGTAGGGAAAAACAGACTGGACTGATGGTAATTCCTCCCACCTTATTCGACTACTTTATAATTTCATGCTAATAAAAAAATTAGTACAGCCACTCAGTTATTCAATAAAATGTATCTATATAGTGCCACCTGCTGTTTGCACTTGTCCCTATTTTCTGTCCACCTCACTGGGAAGGTCGCACATGCTCAGTTCATTCCTTCAACTGCCACCAGCTGTACAGGTCGATAGAAATCACCTACACCGCCTATACTACCTACATTGACTGCTGCAAATCAGAAACCAGTCACTATTTATATACTTTCAAAGCACTTCATGGAATTTTATGAAAAAAAATATATATATATATGTATATATCCGCATGCAGACATGTACATCCTACAAGAAGAAATGAATTACAATATCCATAAGTCTTCTCTCCGCTGGTAATCATGTCTTCCAGCAGACGGGAGTTGGGTTTAATTGCCCAGAAAACATTATGTAATTACATATTTCTGCCACTTTACATGACTTTAATCTCCAACGGCGGTAACATCAGCCTTACATTGTAGGAGTAATTGTGGGGGGAAGACGTGATGTGGATGAGGCTTGCAGGAGGGGAAGGCTGCACTGGCTCTGCTCATTTCAAGTCATTAGTCTTAATCTGAAGACTCTGTTAAGAAGCCACATGTTGCATGATGTCATGCGAGGAGCCACTGAGCACATGCAAACGGTGGATTTGAGGCCTGCAATGTATGAAAATCATCTGACTAGGGGCTTATCTTTGTTTTAGTGATGTTGGGGCTAGAATTAAAGGGACTCTTCGATCAGAACAGCCCCAATCTTTATACTCTATTAAGGCATACGGATTTCATATAGGTGCTTCCCTTGCTTGGGACCTGTTCTATGAGCCACTAAGAAGTTCACACTCTGGTGGACTCAAGCCATCCATGTATCACACAACATTCCAGGAGGTTCTCAGCACTATAGATATATTAGATAAAGTGATCATAAGATATGGTCAGCAATCACAGGATAGCTCATCAATATCAGACCAGCGGGTGAGGCGGGAGTGGGTAGTCAAGCTCTGCACTGCATTTTCTTCACCTTCTTACTGCTGGCATTGCAGCGATAAGCAGGGTAATAACAGCTCCACAGTCCTATTCACTTGATTCACTTGTTGTACTTATACTCTGAATGGGATAAAGGAGCTGTAATTACACTGCTCGCCACTGCAATGTTGACGGCGAGCAGTTAAAAAGCTGATGTGCGTAGTGTTGGGAGTCGGACCCCGCCGATCTGATGTTGATGACCTATTCTGAGAATAGGTCATCAATATAGAAAACTGGACAAAGCCTTTAAGAGACACCGATGTATGGCACCCAGGAGACAGGGAAAAGGATGGTGAAAGGGCGAGCTAAGACAGAGTTTGTGCAATATGGTAATCAGGCAATGGGTCAGGCCAAAGGCCAGACACTGGAGGTCAAAACAGACAATAGCACACCTTTACAGGACTAGATGAGACAGAAACCTTTGCTCTGACATCCTACCATAAGGGGAGCATTGCCATTGGTTAGGGAACAATCAGACCAAATCATTTATAGATGACACCTCAGAAGGACTTGCAGGGACATATCTAGAGGAAGACCAGAGGGACATTAGCCCTAGTTGCAGATGAGTAAAGGTCCTTTTACATGGATTGATAATCAGGTCAGTTATCAGAGATGAACATTTGTTCCTGATAATTGACCTGTATAAAGGTCCCAGCAATAAACGCTTATTTATCAGATAATCATGTCTTTCAACCAACACCTAAAATTGTTGTTTCTGCTCAGCAGATCGCCCTGTATATCCTGAGATCTGCTGCTCAGAAACAATGATTTTCTACGAGGACTAGTGGTCACTATATGGATCACTTGTTTTCATACAGCGAAGGTGAGACACGCGGTCACTATATCGATCTCTTGTCCTCATACAGTGGAGATGATTGCTGTATGTAAATCACCACTGAAGATCAAGCAGCTGAAAATGCAGTCCTCTGACCCTGAGTAATTTTTTTTTTATGCAAATAAGTTCTTCAGTGCACTGTGGACAGAGCCTCTCCATTCAGTGCACCTGGCTTCCACTCCATCATCACTACCAGCTCTGACCTCTTAGGGACTGTCAATCAAACAATAGGGGAGGTGCGGGGCGTCATTACTGGCAGAACGATGGTGCACCAAAGACCTTATTACCATAAAAATGAAAAAAACATTTCTCGGGATGGGAGGACTGGATTTTCCCAAGAAAGGTATGGATACGTTTTGTGGCATCTAGCCTACCTGGCTGTAGGTTTACTTTGAAACCAAGATTGGAGGTGACAGACTCCCATTAAGTCTTACAACAGAACATTGTTACCTCTATATCGCAGGTCCTGGTTACCAAGGGAGCCAACAGACCCCTCTGCCATGGCCGTGGTATTTAGATATGGAGATAGGACAGTTCATTCAATCTTTTCCCCCGGTCAGGTAAAGCCTAGCTACAACAAGCCTTCTTGAAAATCTTCCGAAGTCAAGGGAAAAGAAAGAAACTCGCTAAAATAGACTCCATACCTTCATCCTATTGAAGACCACTCTCCTCTGATAACTGACCCTCAGCACCTTGATAAATTCAAGATTTCTCTGAAATTGAATATCCATTCTTAGTGCGGCTCTGACTCTAAACTGTTTCCCTTTCACAACCTCAAGCGTCCGACTTTCCCGTCCTGTCTCCGGACGTAAGTTGAGATGAGAACACTTCGCCGTCAGAAATCATGTTCAGAAATCCTCTTAGGGATTAAGTACGGCAGTGCTTAGGTGCCAGTGAAATGGCCAAATTGAGGTATTAGCGAGCGGGCGCTGTGATTACCCCCAAATCTTTAAATGACATGCCGTAAAGCCTGAACATTTCACGTACGCGCTACTCGCTATAACACAATCCCACACCAAAAAAAAACCTGAGCAACGCCAATTACACCAGATCTCAAGGCTTATCTTCTCAGTCTGACACGGCCAATTGAAAAGCAATTGGTTAAGCTTTAGGGACTGAGTGACGACTTAAAGGAAACACGTTCTCCCTGGGGACTTGCCATTAAGAGCTGCAGATGGCGGTTGTTTATCATGATGGCGCATTGTTCTGGGCATTCACGCCAACACAAAAGGTCACGTTCTGGCACTTTAGGTTTTACATACCTGAAGTAACAATGCGTCATTCAATGTGCATTTAGAAGAAAGGGGAAAAACAGCACAAATACATACTGCGGCGGTACTGTTATTACTTGCTGCTGGTGCTTTAATTCCTGCTTAATGCAAAATGGTTAAGAAAGTGGGAAGAAAGAACTCGACGGATGAAAAGCTACAGTGACTGATCAATGCATAAAATGGAAGCTTTTAGGCTGGTTTCAGATATTTTCCAACCTGAGGAACATGTCGCCGTTTCCACTTCTTATCGCTGAACTCAAGGCTGTCCTTGAGTATGGGATCCTCGGAGGATCCAGCCCGGCTCCGGCAGGCGATGTAGCTTCCTCCTCCTCAGCCTGTGACCACATGCTCACCGATCAGATGGCCCTTGAGTAGCTCAGACCCATTTAAGTGAATAGGATTGAGCTGCAATACCAAGCACAACCGCTACCCAATGTGTGAAGAGGCTGCAGAGGATTGGGGCCCCTTTAAACAACTGATGGGTGAGGGGTGGTGGGAGTCGGACCACTACCGATCAGATATTGATGACCTATCCTTAGGCCATTATAATTTTCGTCCCGGGTGTGGGACTTAGTTGTCACCTGCAAACTACTTCTAGTTCGCTCTGTAAGCATTTTTACCAATAACAGGCATTTGGTGCCGCTGGTTTCTACTCTGTAGAGACTATACTGTAAGGGAGCGACACAACTGATTTTATACTGGAGGCAGTCTTAAATGAAAGCAGACTTCAGGCCTGTCACAGTGAGATGTCAGTGGCTCTGATCCAGTGGAGCCTGAGAGCAGAGATCTCCCTGACCTGTAGGACAAAGAGGTAGAAGCGCCCAGTATAACTACAGAATAAACCAGTGCTGGTGGTTTAGGAATGGAAATGGAAATGCACATTTGTCGTCCAGAATTATGAATGGGTCCAAGGACTATTTATATGTAAATGCCATCATTTCATAGCATGATGAGTTCCTGGCAGATCTTACAATGGACCCAATGCATATCCATCACAGGATTCATTATTTTCCTTTTGGCAAACCCTCCCTTATCACTGATCATTTATGCTGCATTTCGTCTTCTCTCTGACATCCATTCTCCCAGGGGTTGGAGAAAATCTCTTACATGTTCCTTTTGGGACTTCAGCAGCCTATTTAAACCTTAAAGGGGTTTTCCACTTTGCATCAACAACCTTTAAAATAATTCTTTATGTAAGCAGCTGTCATTTTGTAATGTATTTTTTTTACCTTTCTTGCTCTTATCTTCTGAGCTGTGGTCACATGACCATGTCCATGCTGCTCTGTCTTATTTCCTGTCTTATGTCCATGGGAGTGTCTGTGACAGGGAAGTGTCTATGTAACTAGCTGGTGGGAGGAGCTATAAACTAGCTGGGTGTTGTTAGTAGAGGTGATAGGGGAGTGTCTATATAACTGGGTGGGAGGAGCGATAAACTAGCTGGGTGTTAGGGACAGTGATAGGGGAGTGTCTATGTAACTAGCTGGTGGGAGGAGCTATAAACTAGCTGGGTGTTGTTAGTAGAGGTGATAGGGGAGTGTCTATATAACTGGGTGGGAGGAGCGATAAACTAGCTGGGTGTTAGGGACAGTGATAGGGGAGTGTCTATGTAACTAGCTGGTGGGAGGAGCCATAAACTAGCTGGGTGTTGTTAGTAGAGGTGATAGGGGAGCGTCTATGTAACTAGCTGGTGGGAGGAGCCATAAACTAGCTGGGTGTTGTTAGTAGAGGTGATAGGGGAGCGTCTATGTAACTAGCTGGTGGGAGGAGCCATAAACTAGCTGGGTGTTGTTAGTAGAGGTGATAGGGGAGCGTCTATGTAACTAGCTGGTGGGAGGAGCTATAAACTAGCTGGGCGTGGTTAGGGGGCGGTGCTGGAGCTGGGGCAGAGAAAGGAGAAGTGTATCATGGGATTGGTTGGATACACCAATAGGTAGTGCTACACACAGGATGTAAAGAAACCAGCAAAGTGATTAATTTGCATGGTAAAAACAGGGCCAATTATAAAAAATAAAAAGCAGCATGAGGAAAACGTAAGCAACCACATGTGAACAACAAACGATACAACCACTTTAACCCCTTGAGGACAGAGCCCATTTTGGCCTTAATGTCTGGGCCAAATTTTTGAATTCTGACATGTGTCACTTTATGTGGTAATAACTTTGGAACGCTTTTACTTATCCAGGCCATTCTGAGATTGTTTTCTCGTGACACATTGTACTTCATAACAGTCATAAATTTGAGTCAATATATTTCACCCTTATTTATGAAAAAATCCCAAATTTACCAAAAATTCTGAAAAATTTGCAAATTTCCAAATTTCAATTTATCTACTTTCAAAATACACCGTAATACCTCCAAAAATAGTTATTATTTTACATTCCCCATATGTCTACTTTATGTTGGCATCATTTTGTAAACGTCATTTTACTTTTTTAGGAAGTTAGGAGGCTTAGAAGTTTAGAAGCCATTTTTCAAATTTTCACCAAATTTTCCAAAACCATTTTTTTTAGCACCAATGCAGATATAAAGTGATTTTGAGGGGCTTACATAATGAAACCCACCATAAATTACCCCATTTTAGAAACTACACCCCTCAAATTATAAAAAACTGCTGTTACAAACTTTGTTAACCCTTGAGGTGTTCCACAAGAATTAATGGAAAATGGAGGTGAAATTTCAAAATTTCACTTTTTTCGTAGATTATTCATGTTAACATTTTTTTTCTTGCAACACAGCAAGGGTTAACAGCAAACTAAACCTCAATATACATTCCTCTGATTCTGCAGTTTACAGAAATACCCCATATGTGGTGGTAAACGTCTCTATGGGTTTGTGGCAGTGGTCAGAAGGGAAGGAGCGCCATACGGATTTTGGAGGCAAAATTTGCTAGAATAGTTTTTAGGCACCATTTTGTAATTGAGAGACCCTGACGTACCCCTACTGTGGAAACCCTCATAAAGTGACCCCATTTTGGAAACTACACCCTTCAAAGAATATATTAAGGGGGGTACTGACCACTTTGACCCCCTAAGCATTTTACGGAATTTGGAAACACTTGGCTGTGAAAATGAACATTTTTTTTCTTCCAATAAAATGTTGCTTTAGCCCCAATTTTTTTATTTGCATAAGGGGTAACAGGAGAAAAGCCCCCCATAATTTGTTACCCATTTTCTCCTGAATACGGCAACACCCCATATGTTGTGGTAAACTGCTGTGGGGGCACATGGCAGGACTCAGAACAGAAGGAGCGCCATATGGATTTTACAACACAGATTTTGATGGAGTGGTTTGCGGGAGCCATTGATTTTTATTTTTTTGAGTTATTGTCTTATGTGGGGGCTCATTTTTTGCAGGATGAGGTGAGGTTTTCATTGGTACCATTTTGGGGTAAATACGCCTTTTTGATCGCCTACTATTACACTTTTTGTGAGGGAAGAGGGAAAAAAATGGCTATTTTGGCATAGTTTTTTTTAAATTTTTTTTACAGAATTCGCCTGGGGGGCCATCTCATGTAATATTTTTATAGAGCAGGTTGTTACGGACGCAGCGATACCCAATATGTCCAACTTTTTTAATGTTGGAAAGTTTTACACATTAGATGCATTTTGAACAGAATAAAATATTTTTTTTTGTGTTGCCATTTTCAGAGAGCCATATTTTTTTCAGTTTTCAGGCGATTGTCTCAGGTAGGGTACAGTTTTTGCGGGACAAGATGACGGTTGAATTGATACCATTTTGGGGTAATTACGCCTTTTTGATCGCCTGCTATTACACTTTTTGTGAGGGAAGAGGGGAAAAAATGGCTATTTTGGCATAGTTTTTAAAAAAATTTTTTACAGCATTCGCCTGGGGGGCCATCTCATGTAATATTTTTATAGAGCAGGTTGTTACGGACGCAGCGATACCCAATATGTCCAACTTTTTTATTGTTGGAAAGTTTTACACATTAGATGCATTTTGAACAGAATAAAATATTTTTTTTTGTGTTGCCATTTTCAGAGAGCCATATTTTTTTCAGTTTTCAGGCGATTGTCTCAGGTAGGGTACAGTTTTTGCGGGACAAGATGACGGTTGAATTGATACCATTTTGGGGTAAATACGCCTTTTTGATCGCCTGCTATTACACTTTTTGTGAGGGAAGAGGGAAAAAATGGCTATTTTGGCATAGTTTTTTTAATTTTTTTTTTACAGCATTCGCCTGGGGGGCCATCTCATGTAATATTTTTATAGAGCGGGTTATTACGGATGTGGCGATACCTAACATGTTTATGTATTGTGTGTTTTTTTATTTTTAATCAATTTTTTTAACTTTTTTTTAACTTTTTTTTTTTTTCACTTTCTTGACTCAGATCCACTTGGTTCTTCAAGAACCAGTGGGTCTGGTATTTTACAATACACTGCAGTACACTGTATAGTGTACTGCAGTGTATTTTCTTATAGCCTGTTCAAGCTCCTGCCTTTAGCAGGAGCTTGAACAGGCTTCCATGGCAAGCCAGACGAAAGCGTCTGGTTGCCATGGTAACCATCGGGACGCTGCCACAGCAGAGCAGCGTCCCGATGGAAGGGAGAGGGAGCTTCCTCCCTCTCATCTGCCCACACCATCGGCGCTGCCAGCGCACCGCAGCGCCGATGGGAGAGGGAGGGAGCGCTCCCTCCCTGTTAACCCCTTCCATACAGCGGTCCCTACGGACCGCGGCATGGAAGGGGTTAAACTGCTGACATCGGTGCCAGCACCGATGTCAGCAGTTTCAAGCAGAGTATCAGCTGTATGCTGATACTCTGCTTGAATACCGCTCGGCCATCCTGAGAAATTATTGCGGGCGGCACTCGCGGCAGCCGCCCGCACATTACAAGTCTCCCCCCCGCCGCCCATCTGCCCACCCATGTGCCCACAGCCAATCAGGGGGGCGGGGAGGACACCCTGACCTCCCCCTAAATACTGACACTCGGCGGGGATTCGCTAGAATAGCGCTATCCCCGCCGAGTACCCCTTGCCTGCTGTGAATGGCTGGTCTGAATAGACCAGCCATTCACAGCGATCGCCTTTATGGGGGGTGCACGGCACCCCCCGAGGCCTTAACTATGGGTGGCTGGGTGTCTTAAACAGCACCCATTACAGCATGTAACCCCCCCTGCACTGAGCAGGGGGGTTTACATGCAGGGCGTACCGGTACGCCCTGTTGCACTAAGTACCTCGTGCCCAGGACGTACCGGTACGCCCATTGTCGCCAAGGGGTTAATATGTATTTCAATTCAATGCTTTCAACATACATCAATATTCTATAGAAGTCCATAGAAATTGTATAGATGAAAAATTGCTATGCCATTGCTATATACTTAACAATTCAGATAGTACATCATTGAATGCAAGTTCATATGAGAGTTAGAAAGTCCGCTCAACAGCAAAGTTTTGGGGGACACTCCCCCTTTCTCAGGCCACTACATGGGAAAATCTGTTAACAACCATAGTAATCCCAGAAAACCACATTTAAAGGGGTTGACCAAGATTTTTTTTTTGTTTAAGGCCCCTTTCACACGAGCGAGTTTTCCGCGCGGGTGCAATGCGTGATGTGAACGCATTGCACCCGCACTGAATCCTGACCCATTCATTTCAATAGGTCTTTTCAGATGAGCGTTTTTTTTCACGCATCACTTCTGCGTTGCGTGAAAATCGCAGCATGTTCTATATTCTGCGTTTTTCACGCAGCCCTGGCCCCATAGAAGTGAATGGGGCTGCGTTAAAAACGCATTGTATCCGCAAGCAAGTGCGGATGCAATGCGTTTTTCACTGATGGTTGCTTAGAGATGTTGTTTGTAAACATTCAGTTTTTTTTCACGCACGCATCAAAACGCATTGCACCCGCGCGGAAAAAACGGAACAACTAAACGCAATCGCAGACAAAACTGACTGAACTTGCTTGCAGAATGGTGCGAGTTTTCCTGAACGCATCCGGACCGAATCCGCGACGCTCGTGTGAAAGAGGCCTAAAGGGCATTTCTTGGATGGCTACTAATGAAGCTCAGCCGATTCACGTGAATGTGCATTAACTGTAATACAAGGCACAGCCTTTGCACCGATGTGGAGCCATTTCTCCAAAGAAAAACAGACTTTTTTTTTTTAAGTTCTGGTCAACCCCTTTAATAAATACAGTGATTAAACACCTAACGTAATGGTTATAAGGCTTAGATAGTGCCACCTACAGGAAGGTTCTACCTGGTATAGGCACATGAAGGGCTACAAAGTCAGTGTGTAAATGAAGCCTTCTTCATTTGTATTCCATGTTCATCTGAATCACCTTTTATGTTCTTTGTTTGATGTTGCACAAAAAACTTCTAAGAATGAATATGAAAGTAAACAGCCATGACCCGTACTGATTTCTCACATACCTACAAGCTTCAGACAGCGAGAGCAAAGAAAATTCACATCCACAACGCAAGTTTCATAGTCAATGTGCATTGCAGTAATGCTTACCATGTAGATTAGACACCTTGGTTAACCCTACAACAGACCCTAGAATATGTTGTGTTCTGCTAAAATTCACAGGTCACATATTCACCCAAACCAGTAAAATGCCCTCACAAGTACACATACCACAAAAAGAGAGTGCTCTAACACACTAAACCACTATGTGCCTCGTTAATGACTGCAAGATTTTATGGTACAAGGAAATGACACACAAAACACATAAAGTTGTGGAGGAACTTAAAGGATTATTCTCATTTTAGACAATGGGGGCATATCGCTAAACATGGTGTTGGCAGCATCATGCTGTGGGGAGGCTTTTCTTCAGCAGGGACAGAGATGCTGGGAAGATGGATGGAGCAAAACAAAGGACAATCCTGGATGAAAACCTGGTAGAGGCTACAATAGACTAGACTGGGGCGGAGGTTCACCTCCCAGCAGGACAACAACCCTAAACATACAGCCAGAGCTATAGTGGAATGGTTTACATCAAATCATATTCATATGTTAGAATGGCCCAATCAACATCCAGAACTAAATCCCTGAGAATCTGTGGCAAGACTTGGAAATTGGTATTCACAGACGCTCTCCATCCAATATATATATATTTTTATTTATATATATATATATATATATATATATATATATATATATATATAAATATACACAATGCTTTGCAAAAGTATTCGGCCCCCTGGAACTTTTCAACCTTTTGCCACATTTCAGGCTTCAAACAAAAAGATATAACATTTTAAATTTTTGGTGAAGAATCAACAACAAGTGGGTCACAATTGTGAAGTGGAACGAAATTTATTGGATCATTTAAGCTTTTTTTGTAATAATAAAACTGAAAAGTGGGGCGTGCAAAATTATTCGGTCCATTTACTTTCAGTTCAGAAAACTCACTCCAGAAGTTCATTGAGGATCTCTGAATGATCCAATGTTGTCCTAAATGACTGATGAAGATAAATAGAATCCACCTGTGTGTAATCAAGTCTCCGTATAAATGCACCTGCTCTGTGATAGTCTCAGGGTAGTCTAAAAGTTCAAATCACCCCCCTTTCCCGAAAATAAAAATATTTAAAAAAATTTAAAAAATACACATTATGGGTATTGCTGTGTGCGAAAACGCCTATATTATAAAAATATAAAAAATTATTTCCCATACGGAAAATAGCGAAACGGGAAAAAAAGCATCAAAATCGCCGATTCGCCATATTTTGTCGCTTTAAAAAAAAATTAAATAAAAAGCTATCAGAAAGTCATACACACCCCAGAATGGTATCTATAAAAAAGTTCAGATCGCCCCGCAAAAAATGAGCCCCCATACAGCTCCGTACACATAAATACGAAAAAGTTATAGGGGTCAAGAAATGAAAAAAATAAATAAAAAATGTCCAACTTTATAATTTTTTTATCAAACCACAAGAAAAACTATACATATTAGGTATCGCCGGATGCGTACTGACCAGTAGAATGAAAGTAACTGGTCAGTTTTAATGTACATCGAACTCCGTAAATAAAAAACCTGTAAAACTGTGGTAGAATTGCGTTTTTTTTTTGCAATTTCACCCAATTTGGAATTTTCCCCCCGCTTCTCACTACACCATATGCAATATTAAATGGTGGCGTTGGAAAGTACAACTTGTCCCGCAAAAAACAAGCCCTCATAAAGCTGTGTGAACAGAAAAATAAAACAGGTATGGCTGTATCAAGGCAGGGAGAGCAAAACGAAAAAGCAAAACTGAAAAAACCTCCGGGGTAGAAAGGGTTAAAGCACAGAGAGCATCATAAAGACCAAGGAACACACCAGGCAGGTCCGTGATACTGTTGTGGAGAAGTTTAAAGCCGGATTTGGATACCAAAAGATTTCCCAAGCTTTAAACATCCCAAGGAGCACTGTGCAAGCGATCATATTGAAATGGAAGGAGTATCAGACCACTGCAAATCTACCAAGACCCGGCCGTCCCTCTAAACTTTCATCTCAAACAAGGAGAAGACTGATCAGAGATGCAGCCAAGAGACCCATGATCACTCTGGATGAACTGCAGAGATCTACAGCTGAGGTGGGAGAGTCGGTCCATAGGACAACAATCAGTCCAACACTTCACAAATCTGGCCTTTATGGAAGAGTGGCAAGAAGAAAGCCATTTCTCACAGATATCCATAAAAAGTCTGGTTTACAGTTTACCACAAGCCACCTGGGAGACACCAAACATGTGGAAGAAGGTGCTTTGCTCAGATGAAACCAAAATCCAACTTTTTGGAAACAATACAAAACGATATGTTTGGCATAAAAGCAACACAGCTCATCACCCTGAACACACCATCCCCACTGTCAAACATGGTGGTGGCAGCATCATGGTTTGGGCCTGCTTTTCATCAGCAGGGAAGATGGTTAAAATTGATGGGAAGATGGATGGAGCCAAATACAGGACCATTCTGGATGAAAACCCGTTGGAGTCTACAAAAGACCTGAGACTAGGACGGAGATTTATCTTCCAACAAGACAATGATCCCAAACATAAAGCAAAATCTACAATGGGATGGTTCAAAAATAAAGGTATCCAGGTCTTAGAATGGCCAAGTCAAAGTCCAGACCTGAATCCAATTGAGAATATGTGGAAAGAGCTGAAAACTGCTGTTCACAAACGTCTCCATCCAACCTCAAAGAGCTCGAGCTGTTTTGCAAGGAAGAATGGGCAAGAATTTCAGTCTCTAGATGTGCAAAACTGATAGAGACATACCCCAAGCGGCTGCTGTAATCGCAGCAAAAAGTGGCGCAACAAAGTATTAATGCAAGGGGGACGAATAATTTTGCACGCCCCACTTTTCAGTTTTATTATTACAAAAAAAGTTTAAATGATCCTATAAATTTCCTTCTACTTCACAATTGTGACCCACTTGTTGTTGTTTCTTTACCAAAAATTTAAAATGTTATATCTTTTTGTTTGAAGCCTAAAATGTGGCAAAAGGTTGAAAAGCTCCAGGGGGCCGAATACTTTCACAAGGCACTGTGTGTATATATATATATATATATATATATATATATATATATATATATACATACACACACACATACATACAGTCTATATATCCTTATTAATGAGGGAAACCACACACAATAAAAAAGGTCATCTAAAGAGGTTTTCAGGTGAATTACCATAATTGCTCAGAAAATAATTAACAATAAGTAATAACTAATCCCCTGCTACTCGCTGCTGGTGCCCGAAACCCCTGAGGCTCTCTGTTCTTGTTGGACCCTCTCGACATAGACGTGTGACACTGAAATCAATAACTGGCTATAGTGGTGATCTGAAGGGGTCACATCCCCCTGTCAAGAGGAATTGGGAAGTAACAGAACAGTGGAGGACCTGGGACACATAAGAACAGGAGAGATGGTGGATCTGTAAAGTGGGTATTAATTCTTTTAGCATGTTATACCACTCTGGAGTTTTTTTTTTCTTTTTTGTAATTAAAGTGGTCATACAACTTTTTTAATGTACCCTCTACACGGTGGCTCAGTGGTTAGCACTTGCAGCGCTGGGGTCCTAGTTTCAAATCCGACCAAGAACAATATCTACATGGAGTATGTATGTTCTCCCTATGTTTACATGGGTTTTCTCCAGGTACTCTGATTTCCTCCCACACTCCAAAGACATACTAATAGGGAATTCAGATGAGCTACATTGGGGACACTGGATATTTTTGCTCCAAATACCTGTTTTTCATAACAGCACTTTCTTTCCCCTACTCTGAACATCACTGCATCCAGGCAGGATGTCTACATGCAGAACTTCCTGTTTTCCTCAGCTTCCTGCTGGGTTTTCTAACCAACCTCTGTATATGTAATGTTTGACAGGGCTTGCTCTGCTTAATGAACATGAAGAGAGGAGGTGTAGGGGTCATGACTACTGCAGAGGAAAGAGTGTGGCAGGTGGAGGAAGCCCTGAGAAACATTACAGAGCAAAGCACGCTGGATTTGATTAGAAGAAACAACAGGAAGTTCTGCATATTAACATCCTGCCAAGAGGCAGTGATGCATAGAACAAAGTAAGTACCGACATGAAAAACAGGTATGTGGGGCAAAAATATGCAGTGTTTGGGGTACCATGAGCAGAAAAAAAGGCATTATGAAATCAGAGCAACCCTTGAATGAATAATCTCTGTAGTGCAGCCTCAGGCTTTGGGCGCGTAATTTCAGGTGAGCAGATCTCAGAAGTACAGATATTTTTTTCCCTCTCTTATAAAAACTGCTCATTTTGGGAAGAAACAAGAGTCCATAAACCACCTAGTGGGCCATACCTCTACATTCTCATGCATTGGACCCCAATGACAACCCACAAACACATCCACATCATAAAGAATATGTTTTTGTAGACCAATGGTTGAGGTTACCATCAAAGTTTCAAGCTCTCTGCCCCATATGCAATACTGTAATAGTGTCATAGAAAACCAAACTCCTATCTTCTGAAACATGAATCTACTCCAAAGAGATAACGAAAGCAGCAAAGGCGGAGGAAAAGTAGGTTTCTTGCTAATAGAACAATTCTTAAAATACATTCAAGTAATCTGGGAATTCAGTAGGAAGTGGGCTCAGCTCAAACCAGATTTTCTGCACAGCAGGTGCCTGACTAATTGGCATCTACAGGTAAGGAATTTTTTTTTTTTACAGTCAATAAGAAAAGAAAAAGAGAATAAAAATCAGCATAGGGAAAAATCTACAGTACTGAGGTAATATAAGAGCACGGAATAAATAAAGAAACAGAGAAGAAAGTGAGATTCCAGACAAAAGTAGTCTGTAAGATCGGCATGTTACAAAGGGTAATTGTGGATGTCCACCACCCACAACCATCTTGGTGATGTCACTATACAACTGGTGGGTCAATCGGGGGTTCATGTAGCTCTTAAAGGGAGTCTGTCACCTCATTTTCATCTATATAACTAACAGCAGTGCCCCAAAAAAGATTGCAGACACATCCCAGACATACCTGTGTGCACTGTGTGTCTGTATTACATGTCACATCCCAGACATACCTGTGTGCACTGTGTGTGTATTACATGTCACATCCCAGACATACCTGTGTGCACTGTGTGTCTGTATTACATGTCACATCCCAGACATACCTGTGTGCACTGTGTGTATTACATGTCACATCCCAGACATACCTGTGTGCACTGTGTGTGTGTATTACATGTCATATCCCAGACATACCTGTGTGCACTGTGTGTCTGTATTACATGTCACATCCCAGACATACCTGTGTGCACTGTGTGTCTGTATTACATGTCACATCCCAGACATACCTGTGTGCACTGTGTGTCTGTATTACATGTCACATCCCAGACATACCTGTGTGCACTGCGTGTGTATTACATGTCACATCTCAGACATACCTGTGTGCACTGTGTGTCTGTATTACATGTCACATCCCAGACATACCTGTGTGCACTGTGTGTCTGTATTACATGTCACATCCCAGACATACCTGTGTGCACTGTGTGTCTGTATTACATGTCACATCCCAGACATACCTGTGTGCACTGTGTGTCTGTATTATATGTCACATCCCAGACATACCTGTGTGCACTGGTGTGTCTGTATTACATGTCACATCCCAGGACATATCTGTGTGCACTGTGTGTGTATTACATGTCACATCCCAGACATACCTGTGTGTACTGTGTGTCTGTATTACATGTCACATCCCAGACATACCTGTGTGCACTGTGTGTCTGTATTACATGTCACATCCCAGACATACCTGTGTGTACTGTGTCTGTATTACATGTTCAGAAAAAAGCACTTTTATTCTGCAGGAAAACAGCTCCTAAGTGCCGGCTGAAAGTGAAAGTAAAAACAGCTTTCTCTCCCGACTCGATTTCTAACAGCTATATCACGCGCTCTAATGTACGTAGTAGTGCTGACAAGCGTTGGTCCCTCTACCAGGGATTTTGCTATGCCCCTAACAGGGATCTATTTCCAGACCATTCTCACCCAGGCAGACCAACTGGATTATTGCCTGCGGACCCTGACTTTTGGTAAGGGTGTGCTGCACCAGCTTTTTCTTTTGATACGACCCTAGTGTTACTACACTCCCCTGAAGAAGTCTATGACAGAAACGTGCCACGTCGGGAGTGGGCACGAGCAATAATACAGCAGGGTTTTGGCCGCTTGTGGGGACAGGTATCCTGAAGGGGGTCGCCCCTTTCAGAGCGAGTGCTCTGTATAGATAGGTAGAAGCACCAGGGGCAGATTGGCCATAGACCTTACAGGGAAATTTCCAGATGGGCCGATGCCCAGGGGGCCAACTGGGCCCTCTTCATGACTGGCCAGTGAAAGTTTTTGGGGATGTATTTTGTGCTGCTGACAGTATTTTATGGTGGACTGTGGTATTTGGCTCTGTTGGGGTGGTATAATGTGCCACAATATGGTATTGCTGGCCCTGCCTTCCATCAATATGGAACCAACTACAAAACATGGCCACTTTTAGTATTTTCTCCAGGGCCACTTTAAGTTCCCAGTCCGCTTCTGAGGAGCACGTTGGTTCCCATCCTGCCAAGTTCCTAGGGACAGGTGAGGGACTCGTGCCCACTTGAGCACCACCTATCCACCGACATTTGAGGAGCCCCTCGCGATATCATCCTTGGCACCCCGTTACGGATACAGTTTCACTTCACCCTCCCTTGTTTGGAGCATTATCTGTCGTCTGAGAGGGTAAGACTGTTCCTTTTTACTTATTGATTGAGCACCCGCCTTTGACCAGTCTCGATATCTGGTATTTGCTTGTATAGTCGCAGTGTCTGGGTTTTTTCTCCGTTTTATGTATTCCATTCATGTGAATATCATGGTTTTACGCAATTGATTTAAGTTTATGTTTTATACTTTCCAACACTCCCCCCTAGTTTTGTGGGTACATTGCTTTATATTTGACCAGTGAAGACAGAGACTAGCTACTGCGGTCACGTGCCGTATACTGATAAATCACAGTGTGTACAGGTGTACGGCAAGTGACTGCTGAAGCTAGTCACCATCCCCAGGCTTTAAACAGTGAAGACAAAGATGGGTTGTAGCGGTAACGTGCCAAATACTGATAAATCACAGTGTGTACAGGTGTGCGGCATGTGACCACAGAAGCTAGTCACCATTCCCAGGGTTAGACCAGTCAAGACACATACTGGCTGCAGCGGTCACGTGCCGAATACTGATAAATCACAGTGTGTACAGGTGTGCGGCATGTGACCGCAGAAGCTAGTCACCATTCCCAGGGTTAGACCAGTGAAGACAGAGACTGGCTGCAGCGGTCACGTGCCGAATACTGATAAATCACAGTGTGTACAGGTGTGCGGCATGTGACCACAGAAGCTAGTCACCATTCCCAGGGTTAGACCAGTCAAGACACATACTGGCTGCAGCGGTCACGTGCCGAATACTGATAAATCACAGTGTGTACAGGTGTGCGGCATGTGACCACAGAAGCTAATCACCATTCCCAGGGTTAGACCAGTCAAGACAGAGACTGGCTGCAGCGGTCACGTGCCGAATACTGATAAATCACAGTGTGTACAGGTGTGCGGCATGTGACCGCAGAAGATAGTCACCATTTCCAGGGTTAGACCAGGAAGACAGAGACTGGCTGCAGCGGTCACGTGCCGAATACTGATAAATCACAGTGTGTACAGGTGTGCAGCATGTGACTGCAGAAGCTAGTCACCAACTTCCAGGGTTAGACCAGTGAAGACAGAGACTGGCTGCAGCGGTCACGTGCCGTATACTGATAAATCAATGATGCAGTTCATAAACAAAAAGCAGGAGGAGGACCAGACCAGAGCCACAGAAAATGGCTCTGGAGAAATGGGTGAGTATAAGATTTTTATTTTATTTTAGGCTACTGCAGGGCTTTGACTGAGATTTTTACTTTACTCAGACAACGCTTTTAATGACAGCTCTAGTTTTCATGAAAAATAATACAGGAACGGAACCATGCAGAGGTTTAAGTAAAAAAGGCTAAAGCAGGGATGCCAAATTTGCTGCGTTCCAGCTGTTGCAAAACTACAACTCCCAGCATGCTCAGACAGCCTACAGCTATCAGCCTACAGCAGGGTATGGTGAGAGTTGTAGTTTTACAGCAGCTGGAGGGCCACAGGTTGAACATCCCTGGGCTACAGCATAGAGAATACAAGTCCTTACTAAACACAGACAAGTCAGGAGAGCTGACAGGTCCCCTTGAAGCCACTGCAGCACATCAGACGGCCGGTGTTATACCGCAGAACAGACATGTGCTTGTCACACACTGCATCTCACAGCAATTTAGAAAAGTATCTGCGCGCCAAATGATGGTGTCGTTCTGCTGACACACCGGCCCTTCAGCTGATGAGAACTGCCGATCTTGATGGAATTAAATGGACTGGCAGATCAATAGTGTTCTGATCACTTAATTAGGGCCCATTACGGCCTAGAAGTCACTCTGGCACCTGACAAGTCACGTATGACAGCAGTACAGAAGCAAGTCTCCGCACAGACTACCAAGCAGATGCCCTCGGAGGCTTACCGCATGCCAGGCTTTGCTTATTTTGATATATATAACAGTGGGTCTTCTCTTCTGTAAAACCACACGAGTATGGCTAATACTGCTGATAGTTTATTACCTAAATATGACACAGTATTTGTATAGTGCCAACACACCTGTAGCGCTGTACAATCCCTGACCTCAGCAAGACTCACAACTCAGTCCCCTTATCTCACAAACACATATAGACACTAGGACATTACAGAACGTTGGTCTCTGAGGAGCTTCAAGCCTTGTACTATGAAGTCTACAGTATGCAGAGCTATGCGTATGGTTTTGTTCACACATCAAGCTTTTAGTTTAGGATCCACTCTCGACTTGGCATTCTGCTCTTTGCTTCATAACGTTACATAGGACAGGTGAGGAATTGTCAGGGGAAGGTAGACAAAAATTTGTCCAGTCCCCCTCATGTAACACTAGAGCATTGGCAGCATGGCCCACCTTCATGGCATGGTAAGACTGCCTAGATCAGGGATTCCCAACCTGCGGCCCTCCAGCAGTTGCGAAACTACAACTCCAAGCAGGCCTGGACAGCCTACAGCAGGGCATGGTGGGAGTTGTAGATTTACAACAGCTGGAGGGCCGCAGGTTCAGCATCCCTGGCCTAGATCACCTACTATGCATTGAAGGGGTTGTCCAGTTAGATAACATTTTTTATACACGGCTCAGAGTGGGTAATAAAAATAAAATCAGCATTGCTCACCGATCCCGCACCGATGCCCTTCCCTACACTTACCAGTCCCTCAGCCCTCCACTCCCTAGTTCCAGCTTGACACAGAATTTGGCAGGAGAAGCCGGTTCATCCAATCACTGACGGCAGTGTTGACCCGCCTCAGCCAGTGATTGGCTGAGCAGGAAGATCCAGTGATTCCCTGCGGGCAGGGGCGTAGCTAAAGGTTCATGGGCCCTGGTGCAAGAGTTCAACTTGGGCCCCTCTTCCCTCAGTGCTTTGTGGCTAGGGAAACACACAGCACCCCCCCATGCCAAATTCTTGACTTAACCCTTTACTTCCAGCCAGAGGTGTAACTTGACCAGCATGCACTTTCTATAATACCGGTGTCTTCTTATGCTACAAGCCCCCTCAGGCTCCTGGGCCCGGTAGCGACTGCTACCTCTGCACCCCCTATAGCTACGCCACTGCCTGCGGGTCCAGCCAGAAAGTGCAGTGGGGACCTGAAAGTAGCGGCAAGTGCAAGTAATGCTGCTTTCTGCTTCTTTAACCCACTCCGACCCATATTAAACAGGTGACCCTTTTAGGCAAAGCGATGGATTGCACATAAAATGCTCGACACTATTACATTCATTTTTCTTGATATGAGTAGCCTGTAACCAGCCATTACTTCCAATGACGGTCCCTCACTGCAGAGACAGATGATCATTATACAGCACATGAAAATGAAGGGGCCGGTCAGGCCGGAATATCCACTTATGTCATTAGCATGTATAAATCTCCAGTGACTGAGCATTACGGCCCATGCACACGAATGTATTTGTTTTCCGTGTCTGTTCCGTTTTTTGGGAGCCCCATATGTGAAACCGTTTACTTCAACGGGTCCGCAAAAAAAGGAAATTACTCAGTGTACATTCCGTTTCCGTATGTCCACAAGTCCGTTCCATAAAAAAGGTAGAACATGGCTTATTCCTGTCCGTTTTGATAAGGATAAGCATTGTTACAACGGATCTGCTAAAAAAAAAGATTGCAATACGGAAGTCAGACGGACATCATCCGTATTTTTTGCAGATCCATGTTTTTGCGGACCGCAGCAAAACGCTTCAGTTTTTTCCCCATTCATTTTCAATGGAGACAAAACTGAAGGAACTTGAAGAAGGCATTCCGTTTCATTTCGTTGCGTTCCCATGACGCACACAAAAACAAATTTAGAATTTAGAAAACTGAGCAAGATGGACATGGAAAAACACTGATCCGACACCCATTGACTTACAATGGTTTTAGTGACCGTCGGTCTTGTTCATTTTGGAAATAACACAACCGGATCTGTTCTGAACCTGCCGGATGCAGCAAAAACGCAGATGTAAAAGCAGCCTTATTTGGCACATCTTTTAAGATCTTTGCTAGATGTCACTAAAGATATATATATATTTTATTCCAGAGACAGAAAACCGCCACAGGCGGAATATTTCTAACAGCTGAGGGTTTGTAACAATTGAATCACATCTAAACTACACCAAATTTAGGCTGATACATTTTACTTCCACTGTAGCCAGTGAAACCGGTTCTTCTAAAGGAAAGCCATAAGACCTCCTTTCATTCTGAGTATAAAAGGAAAATTGCTTTCATAAGATCCTGCAAACCTCATACAATCGACTTCTCCAGGCATGGAGAAATAGGAATAGTTTTAACGTGAAGCTAAAAATCATCTGCGCCCTCAATCTTCACCCCCGTTACCACCATATCATAGGCGCGGAGATGCTCCAGCTTATCTTTTAGCAGCAGGCGGCATGAGAAGACGACTGTCCACCTCCATGAAAAACCCTCCAAGTATTAAATATATACTTTATATGCAGATCTTTACATGAACAATGTGACATGTATTCATGTTGACGGCTGATCCTTCATTGACTTACACTGGGGATTATTGGCTGAACCCGTTCCGATGGCCGATCCACAGACAATGGATGAGAGTTCGGCTGCCATAGGTCAGCTAATAGAGAATCGCTGCTAGAATTTATGGTCATTGCAAGAGAGAAAATAGCTTTGTGATATATTTCCCTATATTATTTATTCTTGCTATAAATTATATTATAGGTTTTTTCTGAACAGAGCCAGTTCATTAAGAAAACCAAACAGTGAGGACAGGGAAAGCAGCACGAGGCCGAGGATGGATATTGAACCACTAAGGTCATTTATTTTGTAGATAAAATCTAACCTGGAGTTTAGAAAACGGATGGGTTGAAGGAAAAGCAGACAGAAATGTTATGCCCTGTCATTTATAAAGCACCAAGATATTCCGCAGGACTCTATAGATAGATGGAAATACAGGTGATGAAGAGGACTCCAGAGGGTGGAAAATGCAGCCAAAAAGTAATTTATTTTTTGGAAATGCTGCATAAACATAAAAGCTAACATTCTGTCAGCCACCACTAGAGGGAGCTTATCACATACTGTGTTATCACTGAGTTCATGCATTCCAGTGGGAAGCGAGCTCCTAGGCTCCCTCTACTGGTGACTGCAATTAGCTAGAAGGTAGTGCACATCGTCTTCTGGAAATGCTTTGTTCAACCAGTCCACAGTCCAGTGTCGAGGCATAGATCAGGAGTAGATGGGTAGATAGATAAATAGAGGTACATGGGAAAAACACGGAAGAAGCAAACTTTGTGAAAAACAAAATTAGTATCAGACTTTTGCCCACAAATGTAGATGGGTAGGTAGACAGATAAAAAGATATAAGGTAGATGGGAAGATAGATAGATAGATAGATAGATAGATAGATAGATAGATAGATGATAGATATGATATGAGATAGATAGATAGATAATAGATGATAGATAGATAGATAGATAGATAGATAGATAGATAGATAGATAGATAGATAGATAGATAGATAGATAGATAATAAGGGGCTGCAGCACTTGGGTTGCAGGTTGGTTTGTACTCAAATCTTCATCCTTTTCCTCGGGGGTTGTTCTGAGTATGGCGGCTTCTCTCATTCACCTGATCAGCAGCGTCGCCAATAATCGGACCCCAAATACTGATGCCCTTGGACTGGCTTTCAATTTTACATAGCTGGAGAGCCCCTTTAATCAGCAATCTGATGAATTCAGTACAGACTTGGTCTGACACTCTAGTCAGCAGGGGTGCACCACCAATGAGGCCACGTTAGGCGATCACTTCAGGCAGCACCAGGTAGGGGCAACAGGTGGGCAGCAGAAGGGCTATGGGCAATGAGCGCTTTCATTGTGGCAAAGGGGTTAGGTTAAGAAATTGACATTGGGGGGGGGGCACTGTTTCAGGGCTAGGTGCACCCCTGCTAAACAGCTATACACTATGAATACCTGGGGCCACGGGCAAACACAGATCCGCACATCCACTATACTCAGCAACACGACTATAACGTGTCCAACAAAGAATGTGCTGGGACCGAGCAGGTAAATGTGAGAACCGGAGCACCTAGGTATTAGTCACCCTCCACAGATTACACTGTTGAGCTGCCTATTTGCATTAATGAGTGAGTGGGCGCTGCCATATGGACACTGTGAACGGGAGAAAAGATAATGTACTGTACACTTCACGTTATCAAGAAGCATGACATAATGTTCTTTAGTCTGATAATAACTTCTGAACCAGGCACGAGCATGTGTGTTCAGACGCTGAGACTGGAAGGACCCTTAAATTGTACTTAAGCCTATAAAACTATGAATCACACGTAATGCATTTTAGTAATATACTTTATTCCGCATGTCAGTAAAGGCTTTTAGCAGAACGGAGCAAGTGGGCGAGACCTGAATAGCACATCGCTACTCCTGAATATGCCGCCCCACTAAAGCCTGGCATTTCACATCAGATGTGCTATGCCAAGCTTCAGCAGAGCGGCGCTGCCACCGGCAGGAGACGTCAGTGGTGTGGGAGTGCAAATTGCAGATCCGCTACATGCGGATGCCTCTGTGTGCCGTCACAGACCCATTGACTTCAAAGGGTCCATAGTCTATGTTTTTGTGGAACGGACACATGGATACTGAAGGCACACGGATCATCTGTGTGCTTTCCACATCCATATATCCGTTCTGCAAAAAGATAGAAGTTGTCCTATGCTTGGCCACAAATTGCGGACCACCGACCAATTGAAGTCAATGAGGCTGCAAAAAAATGTGGATGGTATCTGTATTTTGTGGATCTGCAATTTGTGGACCACAGAATACATATGGTTGTGTGCATACGTCCTTAGAGCAGTTTGTTTTATAAAATTGTTTTAAAGGTTTAGGTACACTTTAAAGGGATTGTCCCACCATAACAACTCATCAGCGATCACGCATGATGCCCCTCATCTCTATAGAATTCCTGGAGATAGGTGAAGGCTGTGCTTTTGTTCTGCAGTCCCACAGAGATAAATAAAGCTGCAGCGCGCGTACATGAGCAATGCTGCATCCGCTTGGTTAGGAATCCTGATCCAGTCATCGGTGGGGGTTTCAACAGATAGACCTCAACCGACCTATTCTTTGGATAAGGGATAAATGTTATGGTGGGAAAACGTGTGAACTGAAGAGCTGTAGAAATGTCCCACCGCCCCCCATCTCCTCCAGGTTTACTGACATCTCTGAAATCCTGGCAAGAGGGATGCCTGGAGGAGACGTTCTTACAGAGAGGACTCCGTGACTCTGCAAGGCTTATGGGAATGCCCAAATGACTCTTAGCAAGGCATTTCCATACTCCAGACTCTTAAATTATAGTTACGATATCTTTCTAAAGAAAGAAAATTCGACCGAACATAAAGTGAGCATGGTTGAAATGTCCTACCCCTTAATAGACAAAAAACTGAAGACATGTTCTCTTTAGTAACACCTTACCGCTTTGTGCAAAGTGTATAACCGCAGCCATGGTTACAGACTACAAACAACCCCTGTGTGTAGTCTGACTCTGCAGACATGTCTGACTCTTTACAATTTTCCACCTCTCCCTGGTCTAACCACAGGATATGCCTTCACAGGATTTGTTTGTGGTCTATTACCATGATGAAACCTAGGTCTGCATAGTATGTAGCTGAATACACAAAATGGTAGTGCATTAAACTTTTTTTTTTACTTTTAAGAACATCTTGATTTTTTTTTTTATTTTAGATGTGGTGGGCCAAACAAATATGTGTACAAGTGGTCACACCCTTTAAAAGTTAACTGGAACTCCAGGTAATATTTGCTCAATGATGCTTGATTCTGTTGATACAACTCCATTACGTAAAATCTACATCGATATAAAGTGAAGAGCAGCAATGGGACGAAGCACCTGACATTTCCCGGCCAGTGATGGATTTTGAGAATTCTACCCAAATATCCGGTGTCGTGATGAGAATAGTGTTTTTAATTAGATATAACTTATGTTCTGAGCTGTTCTCGCGTCTCACCTGCACTGTGGAATGGAGCAGGAGCAGACAGCTATGAGAGCTTACCCTGTAGAGAGGATGGCACTTGTCCTTGAAGCATGGCGCCAAATGGGCATAGATCTGCAGGCTGTAGTAATAAGCCGCCAGCTGGAGAGACAGAGCTGAATGCGATTGCTTTTCAAAGCATTTGTTGGCATCTAGCACCTAAAAAAAAATGAGTGAGATGGAATTGACTTGGCTGAAGACAACACACGAGCCTGTGATTTAAAGCCTCGGCTGGTGGAGAGAGCGCGATGCTCTGTGTAATGTGATGGCAGCTCGGCTAATTCATGCCTACTTTACATAATCTTTAACTAATTATGCCGCTTATCAATTTCACTTAGAAATGTGATTTCATATTGCAGTTAATGGAAAAGCTACAATCCAACTACCCGGCAGCCAAACAGACACAGTGTGGTATAGGTGAGAGAATGTTCTCATCAGCGTTCTGAAATCAAGAAGACTATTCCGGCAGAGTTCAGCATATACGGTGTATCCTGGAACCACCACATCCCCAATGTCTACAATGGGATCCGAAGGTGATCCAGATGCTTTCAGGCAACGATGCTGACCTTCGGCCAGACAAAAAGTCCTGCATGCACGGCTCTTTATCAGCCCAAAAGCCAGCATTATACCAAAATGCATCCGGATCCCTGTTGGATCCTACTGCAGTCATTGAAGATCTAGTGGTTCCTTGATATGCTGAACTCTGGCAGGATGTTCTTCTGCAGGAACAGCATGCCGGATTTCCGAACAAAACTTGGGGGCAGAAACAGGTTGATATGTTTTGCACCAGCATGTGTCTGTGTATGAAGTGTGTTGGGGTGGAGTGTGGGGGATAACATTCAGTTGTCTTCTAAGGAACAATCTATAAGACAGATTAGGGAATGAGGTAGGCCTGCCTAAAACATGGGGCAGATTTACACCATTGCAATTTGTACCAAAAAACTGGCATGAATGGCTTTGCATCACATTTACTAAATGTTTTAAACACTTTTCTAAGCATTTCACACCTCACTTGACAAGGGGACGTGGCTTCAACTGGAAAGAGGTGTGGCCTAAAAAGTTCCAAAATTTGGAGCATTTTTGGAGTAAAACTACACTAATGTATAAGCAGCGTAAACTTGGACTAGTTTTTTTTTATTAGAGCATGGAATAATTTTTTGGGACACTATGAGTAAATCTGCCCCAATGAGTTTGGCGGTATCAAACTTCGTAGAACTGGTGCAGCATGAGAAAACAGGAGACACAAGAAGAAGAAAATTTGGATTATACTGGCTGTTAAAAGGGTTGTCTTCGACCTAAAGGGAATCTGTCACCAGGATAATCGCTATTGCAGTAAAGCCATGGCCTAATAGCACTTAGTACCTTATTTCCAGATGTGCCTTTGTTTCAGCAATAGATGTTTTCTATCTTCTGAAAATCCAGTTTATTTGCTATGCAAATGAGCCAGTAAGTTGCCCAGAGGGGCGTCACTCTTGCAGGAAGGAGCCCAGGTCCGCCTCCTACATCACATTCAAGCCATAACTCTGCCCTCTTTTCCCTGCTCCCAGCACGAGGACGGGTTTGGGCTCTAGCAGGGGGCGTGCCTGGGCTTCTTCCTGCAAGAGTGGGGCACCTTACTGGTTCATTTGCATACCAAATAAACTGGATTTTCAGAAGATAGAAAACATCTATTGCTGAATCAAAGGCACATCTGGAAATAAGGTGCTAAGTGCTATTAGGCCATGGCTTTACTTCAATAGAGATTATCCTGGTGACAGATTTCCTTTAAAGACTATGTACACCTTTGGGGGCAATTTTTTTTTATTATTCCATTGTACTTATTTTGAGCTAAACATCATTTTTCAATAGGTTTTTAATAAAAACATGCAATCATTTTTTCTGTACAGCGCGGAGATGCTGCAGTAGCAGCCTGTGGATTTTCTGTCTTTTCTGTCATTTGAGGAGCTGACGGGCTCCTTATTTCTGACCTCCTAAACACTCATTATAGCTCAATTCATATTGTACTGATAAGAATGTGGCTGAAATAAGTGCTTATGACCTCTTAGTATTTTTGCGATAAGGTTTATTAGATGACCGGCACAAAGTGAAAGTCAGTCACACAGCTAGAAAAACAGTTAACCCTTTGTGACAGAATGACTCAATATTTTTAATAAAAACCCATTGAAAATCTGGTCGGGACTTCAGCGGAAGAGCCCGGAGCCAGTCGTGATCACGGCCAAGATAGTGGAATTAGCCGCCATAAAATAGGCACTAAAATGTTAATTTTGTGTTACATTGTAAAGGGTTTTTTTTTTTTTTTTTTGTAGATAAATGCCTATATCAGTGACCCATTGAAACAACTGCTTCCTAACATTCAGTCACAACATACAGCTCACTTTGTACAGACTTCTACCGCAGCCACTGAGCTAAAGAGCTGAGGATGAGGCAGCTCTTTAGCTCAGTGTTGTGAAGTAACTTGTCCTGCTGTGTGATTAGGACAGGATCTGTGTGAACTAATAGGACAGTGGCAATTTTATTTGTTCTTTCTTTTCCTATCATTACTCCCTAGACAAAACGAGCCATTATAACTAATGAAAGGTATTTGGGCATGTATTAGTTCCTGAATAACCCCTTCAACGTAAAGAGATACTCCTATCGGGACATTTATGACATACAGTATTCGTGCTGCCGGAATTGGAGAGGTGGACACACATGTGTGGCTCCCTCCATTCACCCCTGAAAAATGACAAGTGACTATTTTTGGATCTCCCACAGAAATGAATGGAGTGAGATGCACAAGCGCGCCTACCTCTCAGTTCCTGCCGGCGCAAGACCCAGAAGTGGGACCAGCACCTATTGGACATGTGGGAAAAGGTGAGAATAACCCCTTAAAGGAGTCTATTCTGGTAACAGAAGCCAGTACTGGATTCGAGGACTCGCATAAGACTCTTTTTTGTGTATCTCTTATTTCAATTTTAGGACAAAATGAAAAAAGGTGTGGACCTACCTGGGGGAGAGCGAGTAGATACGCAACAGACAACGTGATATCATTGGGCAAAGTGTCGCTCGCCAGCTGCAGCAGAACTGGAAAAGAATAAGATAAGAAGTATTGTAAACAGCATAGGGAATAATGAGTTGCGTAATTTAACGGAAGCGCTAGTTGGTATGATTCATGGCACAGATCATGGGCGATCAGGCTGTAATACCACCTTATGGTGATTGTTAGGCAAAATATTTTCACGCTGCAGCTAAACAGGAAAAAACAGATGCTGCGGCAGATTGTGGGAACACATCCGCCACACAATTCAGCAGGATAATCAGCAGGTTATAAAATCAGCTCCTGGAAGAAAGTAGAGGACTGCTCGGGATGAAAAGTGCAGGGTCTGCAGAATTCACTCAAATGAGAAAATAATCCTTGACTCTCCCCATTTTCGCTAACAGAAATGACAACCGCACAGGAGGCGTTTCTGATGGACTAAAACTATTCATAAAATGAAGCAGAAGTAGATGCATTCAGTCTTAAAGAAGAACTCCTGACAAAAATTTTATTCCATATCCTGCTAGAAATGTACATGATATAATCTGTAGTGAATGTCATTTTCTTACCAGTGTCTGAATTTTTGACTTATATCATACTGAAGTTTCTTATCTGTGTCATGTAACCAGCAATTAGACCCACCAACTCACACATAGACTTATGTGTGGACAGGAAGTCTAATTCTCTATGTATTCCTATGAGACTGAAAGTGAGGCTCCCATAGGAATGAATAGAGCAGTTACTGGCTTTCTGTCCTGGGTCAGTTGGAGGTCAGGGAGTTAGTCACATGACCCAGCTACAATAAGAAAAGAGGTTTTTACTCACAGAAACAGTCACTGATAAGAAAATGACAATCACTACAGATTATATAATGCACCTTTCTAACAGGTCAGAGAATAAAATTTTTTGCGGGAGTTCTTCTTTAAGGGGTTGTCCAGGATTTTACTACTGATGTCTTATTCTCAGGATAGGCCACCGATCAGTTGTTCTGCAGTAGCTCCAGCGTCAGAAGTGCTGCCGAAACTGGTCCATGGTGCTAGTTACTGCAATGTTGTTGCCACTGAACTGAACAGGAGTAGTGCTGTGGTAACCAGCTCCATCCACTACACAGAGGATGGAGCTGTGTGGTACCAGCCCCGACTCTGAACTACACCTGAAAAAGCTGATCAGTGGGGTTGCCATGCTGGATACCCAGTCGATCAGTTACTGATAGCCTATCCTGAGGATAAAACATCAATAGTGAAGTCCAATACAAACCCTTTAAAGGAAATCTGTCACATGATTTTAGTGTTTTAAACTAAAACTATAGCCATGTTCAGTAAAGTACCTTGAGTCTAGATGTGGTCTCCACTCTTTCTTTTCAGCTTCCGTTTTCGTTTTATTTTACTTTTTCTGATATGTAAATTTCCTCTGAAGGAGCCCAGAGGGGCGTTAGGGAGCCCAGTAACGCCCCCCTCCTGTGCCCAGCACGCCTTCTTCATGCTCCAAAATGCGCCTATTTAGGGACGGACTAACGGCCCATATTAGCATTGTAGGCCGCCGCCCCCCTCAACAACGTCACGGCCAGCTCTTGGGAAACCACTCGCAGAAGCTGCCTGCTGTTGCCCGGCCGAAATCTCCCCGAGATTTCGCCTGCTGCGAGATTTCGGCCGGGCCGAGAGCAAGGCAGCTCTGTGAGTGAGTTTCCAGAGCTGCCGTGACGGTAGTTGAGGGGGCGGCGGCCTACAATGCTAAATACTGCGGCCGTTAGTCCGTCTATTCACTGCCATGGGGATTTCAAAAATAGTCTAGTAAGCATCCTCGGCTATTTATGGAAGCCCCATAGCTGTGAATAGAAAACCAGCTGCAGATGTACAGCCAACCATTTCATTCACCGCTATGGGACTTCTGAAAAAACATTATGCCAGCCCTCAGTTATTTTTGGAAGACCCATTGCAGTGAATGGTGGGATGGCTGCATATGCACAGCTTGCTCACCAATCACTTCAGGGCTCTGTTTTTGAGAAAGTCGTCCCAGAGGTGGTGCCTATGTATATTCCATAAATGTCCAGATGGGTGTACCCCTTTAAGGAGCTTTGCCACAAACAACAGCATCAAGTGTCTCCAGCTCCATAAAGTTTTCCAAACTCATCATCTCATGAAACATTAAGTTTTCCTGATTAATACTGCTCAGTAATATGCTTCTGGCTGCGCAATCTCTCGCACATAATGCTCTTCTCTCATTATTGCGTCTATTGTCATTATACGAACAGTTGAGATCTGAAGGTGACATTACAAAAACAGCTTCCGCCAAGATAAATGGCTTTAATTGCTTTACAATTCTGACATAACAAAAAAAACGTGTTAGCAGATTAATAATCAGCGTTTTATTAACTTCCTTTTATTTTCCTTTATAATAGAAAATGCCCAGAGAGACTTCTGAGTGACGAGATGGTTTCTATCCATAAGAGCAGAATTATCTTAATTTATTCAGATATCGTGCTTGGAGGATTCAGCGCAGATAAGAACTGATCTGAGATCGGCTTAAATGAGCTAAAATACATTCAAATGGCTGATTAAGTTTAAGCAGAAAAACGGCGAGCTTTCCAGACGGGATTGTTAAAAAGTTTGTTGTGATGCATTTAGAAGCCAGATGTTAAATAAATCTTTAAAGAGGACCTTTCACCGCTCCTGACATGCCTGTTTTAATAGCTTCATGCACTCCCCATGTAATAACAATTCTGGAACATCTATTCTTATGGGTGCATTCACACGACCGTAGTTTTGGGTCCGCATCCGTTCCGCAATTTTGCGGAACGGGTGCGGACCCATTCATTTCAATGGAGCCGCAAAAGATGTGGACGGCACACAATGTGCTGTCCGCATCCGTAGGTCCGATCCGCGGCCCCGCAAAAAAGATAGAGCATGTCCTATTCTTGTCCGCAATCGCGGACAAGAATAGGCAGTTCTATCATAGGGCCGGCTACATTCACACAGCCGTTATCCGTGTTTTGCGGATCCGCAACTTGCGGACCGCAAAACACATATGGTCGTGTGAATGTAGCCTATGTCTGTATGGTGTGCCATTCCTTTATTATTTGCACTAGAAGGTATGGATGAATTTCTATTTGTCTTCAGTAAAGGAACAGAGGGGAGGTAACAAGTTGGGGGCGTGTACCTGCACAGACTGACTCTAGCAATCAGTGCTGCCGTGTTCAGACTGTGCAGGGACACACCCCCAACTGGTTACCTCCCCTCTGTTCCCTTACTGAAGACAAATAGCAATTCATTCATAACTTCTAGTGCAAATAATAAAGGAATGGCACAACATACAGACATAAGAATAGATGTTCCAGAATTGTTATTACATGGGGAATGCATGAAGCTATTAAAACAGGCATGTCAGGAGTGGTGACAGGTCCTCTTTAAGGAGTAAGGCTACTTTCACATTGGCGGCACGGGTGTCCGGCAGGCTGTTCTGGTTGGAACTCTGACCCGCCCCCATTATAGTGAATGGGGAAGGAGCGTAGTTCCGGCTCCACACGTGCACTAGCGGTAGCACGGATCCGGCGGGCTGTTCACCCACCGGAACAGCCTGCTGGACACCCATGCCGCCAATGTGAAAGTAGCCTAACTGTTATCTCATTTGTTTCATAGATCCATAGTAAAAGCAATAAGGGACTTTGAATTATATTTTTTTGAGAAAAATCCCTCCCCTTATCAGACTCCTTTTTCTCCTCACCATGCTTCCTCAACTACTGTATTTTCACTTTATAGGACTAACCTAAGTAGAAGATGCACCTTAGAAAATTTTCAGCAGACCTCAGATCAGACCCCCAATCTTCATCACAAATCAGATCAGACCACCAATCTTCATCACAAATCAGATCAGACCCCCAATCGTCATCATACATCAGGTCAGATGCCCAATCTCCATGACACCCCCAAATCAGACCCTCAATCTTTATTAGCCCTCAGATCAGACCCCCATCTTCATCAGACCTCATATCAGACACCCAATCTCCATGACACCTCCAAATCAGACCCCCCAATCTTTATTTGCCCTCAGATCAGACGCCCAATCTCCATGACACCCCCAAATCAGACCCCCAATATTTATTAGACCTCAGATCAGATCCCCCAATCTTTATAAGACCTTAGATCCGAACCCCCAATTTGTATCAGACCTCAGATCGGACTTCAAATAAATAAATGAACTTACCTCTCCTGCTCTGGGCTGTGTGCCGCAATGTTATCCAACAACACAAAGTGTCATGTCATAGTGCATGTCAACATGCACTAAGTACTGATGCTATATGCAGTCAGGACACACTGCAGCACGGCACCCGGAAAAAGACCAGGGAGTGCTTTCCGTTCCTGCTGCATACTAATCAGCACTTCCATAATGGAAGGACTCGTTAGTATTTTCTTTATGAGACACACTGCCACTCCCCCCCCCCCCCAAAAAAAAAAAAAAACAAAAACAAAAACAAAGTGTGTCTTATAAAGTGAAAAATACAGTAATTAAAATCTCAATTTACTACTAAAAAACTTGCAGAAGAATGCAGAATACAAGTTACATAACGGACAGGTGCATTTCTACTCCTCATGAACATATATCTGACTGCATTTTACACAGAAACTACAACTACGACAATGTCTTTAAAGTGGTTATACAGGATTACAAAAATATCTCTGCTCCTTCTAGAAACAGAGACAATCCTGCCCTTGGGTTTGGTAATACAGCTCAGCTCCACTGAATTGTTTTTATTTGAAGGCAGTGATGCACTCTAATCCTTTAAACAATTTGTGGTAATGTGTACAGTATAAGTGCTGGAAGGAGTGTATATCCACAGCCAGATACCTCAGCTGGGTGAGATAACGGAAATTCAGAAAGCTGCAATGGTTTCAGCAAAGTGTAGTTTGCTGAGACAGTTTTGTCTACATGTTGTTCTGGGCTGGGGGATAGGTTTGGAAGTGGGATCTGCCAGTCCACACCCTACCACTACAGGTGAGGCCTGCTAGTGTAATCACGGAGGGATAAAACGTCGCTCTGTGTATGAGAGTGGGGAAGAGAAAGGCTGAGGAAGTCTGAGAGGTTGGAGCCTGCAGAGGTTCTGTGTGGTCTTAGCAAGGAGGGCTAAGGGACCACAAGGCTTTGTAAAGCCTGAAGTTTGGGGAACCCAGCGATGCCTATGGATAGAGGGTCGCACGGTCAGCGTCAGGAGGACTACTGGACCCTCTCCCCCCAAAGGTGCTGGTGAGGTCACAGCCAGGAGGATGCTGGACTGTATGGCTGAGGAAGCTGGATCTTATACCGGGTGTGAACGACGCACTATAGGTGAGATAGAGACAACACGTGTATTAGGTAGAGCCCAGACAGGCAGGTGTTTATTTGAATGTTTTCATGTGTGTTGGTGCCAAAGAGCAAAAATAAAGCATTTTGAACAGCCCCTGTGTGTCGGAAGATTTGTGACTGCAACCCCCTGAGAGAGAGCGATCACTTACAAACTTTAAAACGTGTCTGTTTTCTAAATCCTTACTGGTAGTATTTGTCCACCTAAAAAATGTGTGTTCCCGTCAGTTGGCAAAGAATCGCACCTTGAGAGCTGACTATATGTGAATGAATTTATCACAGGGTCCAGAGTTAGTGGCAGCATGCTTCTGGGGTGCGTGGACTGATTTGGGGTGTGACGTATGCTTAACATGCAACCTGAATGGAAGATGAGTGTATAACTGAGTGGAGGTAGATTAACCCCTAGCAGTCGTGCCCATGTGATCTGCTAGGATGGGGCACATGTAACAATCACAATGCACTAAACTGTTGACAGGAACAATAATAACTATCAAATACAGGTGACGTGTCCACTTTGAATTAAACATCTGCCATCTATGGGCGACATCACAAATCCCTCGTGCATCGGTCTCTATAAATGTCCGCCTTCTAGAAGATGAGCAAATTGGTTTTGGACTGTCTTAGAATGTAACCAGCAAGGACACGCACAATAATCATTAGCCTTTTCATAGTCTGCAGGGCTGAGTAGACCCGTCATAAATAAAACATATTTCAGGGAATTAATTTTTAAGGACACTGGCATTCCTCTTCAAAATGCCAACGACAGCGTCCAAACATTTAAACAATAATTACACTTACCATAAAAGTCGAGATGGAATAAATTGTACATCTGGTCATGAAGAGGGAAAAAAAAGGCACAGCATCTATAACAGCCTCTCATTCTTTACTGGCACTGAAGGCCGAACACAAGCGGCTAACGGCTCTGCGGTTACGATTATGTTTATTGCTACGGCTCAACAAATACATTTAAATGGCGGTCAATGTCATAAAGCTCAGTGGAGTAGGTAAACAGGATCCGAGGTAAATGATGCGCTTAATTCCCCTCTTTTTTTGAACAAATTATTCTACTGTCCAGATTTTTATCTTTCAAGGTTACGTTTGCTAAGATCTATGCAGAGGTCCCATAATGCACTGCAGCTCTGCTACAACACAATTCGTGACAGTCGACTTATTCACAGATATGGTAAAATCACAACCCTCCGGGGGGCCTACATTATGGAACATTTCATTTCTATACTTGGCAGCTGTACTTAAAATTCAGTAAAAAAAATAAATAAAAATAAAAAAATGTAGACTCAAGACTCAGTTACACAGGATGTATAAAAGGACAAATCCACCGTAACTGTATTCACATAGCAGCACAAAAAGCAATCTCTAAATTTATATTAGGTTCTACACTTAAAGAGGACCTGTCGCCTCTCCTGACATATCTGTTTTAGTAACTACTTGCATTCCCTGTGTATTAATTCTGGAGCATCTATTTCTATCTCTCTATGTTTTGCCATTCCTTTATTATTCCTGTTAAAAGTTATGAATGAATTACTAGCAGTTTGCAGTGAAGGTCCAGAGGGGTGTTACCAGTTAGGGGGCGGTGTCCCTGCACTGTCACACAGTGGAAGCACTGATTGGATAATGCCAGATTGTGCTGTCCACACCCCCGACTGGTAACATCCAGTTCATCCTTTCATGCCAACTTCTAGTAATTCATTTATAACTTCTTATAGAGTCATAAGAATAGATGCTTCAGAATTGTTATTACATGGAGAATGCAAGAAGTTACTAAAACAGACATGTCCAGAGAGGTGACAGCTCCGTTTTAAAGGGGTATTCACACAATCTACTGTACATTCATCAACTATCCTATCTTCGTTAGATCCACTGTGGAAGACATCCACCATGTTTTTCTAATCCTGTACTAATTTTTTTTTTTTATTAAAATGCATCCATCAGGATTTGGGCCTCAGTGGGCTCAAATTAAACTAATGACTGCAGGATATCCGCAATACGGTGCAGCCATTAACAATACAGACTGACTAAACAATGTGGTCCTAATTAGTTTAATTAGAGGCCACCTTGGCTCGCACGGCCACACAGGACTCGACCGCAATCCACGACATGATGGTGCCGTGTGGCTCAACCCGAAGAAATCAACATTAGATATGATACTGAGCAGTTTCCAATTATAGTTCTATGCTTTAAGTACAGAGAACCATTTCTTTTCTCCCGTGCAAATACACATAAAAATCTTGGCTGCCTATTGTCACCACTAGGGGGCTGATCAGTATACACCCATTCTTTTTCGGGTCAAAAGGAAGTATATAGAGCTGTATACAGATTGATCTCCTAATGGTCGCTACAGGCAATGCTATGTGTGGGTAATGTTAATCTGTAATAAAGAAAGGGAGCACAGCATGCAACTGTTTATTTTGTATAAAAAAAAGTTTTTGTTTTTTTTCATTATAATTTCTCTAAAAGATTCTCCTCTACTGTATGTTTAGTACTAACTGGTCTATTGATGGTGCAATATCTTCCCTGATGGCATGATAGGGCAGAGACAGCAGAAGCCCAATGGGCAGAAGGGTTCACCTTCTAGAATATGTCAGAACTTATCAGCGTTCTGCCTTTCTTCACTAAATACAGGTGGAGGTAAGGCATCTTTTACAAGGCAACACTGGTGGCCCACTTACCAACTGCTGCCTATAAGCTATGATACTGCAAGGAACCAAGAAGGATATTGACAGACCCAACAGACTGCAGTGGATGAATTTTGACCAGAAAACTCTCAATTAAAGGGATTGTCCAGGCCGTCTTTTTTTCACAAGAAAAATGGCTATGATTTCTATTTCAAGTCATACTTACCTCCGCCGATCCAAGACTGATCATTTAACCAATCACTTGCTATAGCGGCGACCTGCCTCAGTCAACGATTGGCAGAGCGGGCACTTCCTATGTCTCCAGATGCACCAAGAAGCAGCTGTAGCTAGCATGTGTGGTCTCCTTGGAGAGTTCAGCCCATCCCGAATAGTCCAAAGAACCCATGTCCACCACCGCAACAAACCCTACCCTAAATCTAAACCGAACTGTTACAGACAGTAAATGTGGACTCACTGTGCCAATTAACCGGTTTGGCTTTGGGCTAGTCCTGAGGGTGTTATTCTGGCAGTTCCCTGGTTTTCATCCTATAAAACCTATACAGGGATCTGGTCTTTACTGCAGTGGAGCCACTAGACTGCAGTAGGGTGTGGTTGGCTGCTGATCCACTGGGGTTAGAGACATTGATGCTAAGCACCAAAAGATCAAGTCAAAAAACAGGCAGAGTTTGTGTGAATCCATGAAACTAATCCCAGGTCAGGGTGCGGGCAGCAAAAGGACAGTATGGTAAACAGGCACCGGTCAGGTCAGGCAGCGGAGGGTCAGAATGAGTAGACAGGCAGCGTTTGGTACAGGGTCAGACAGACAGAAAGGAAAGGAACACCTTCACTTGAAGACTAGGAAACAAGAAAAACATGAACTTCAGACACCAACCCACTGGGGGAGGTGTCTAAAATACTCTGAGCCAGCCAGCCGTAGGCTGGGAAAAAATAAGGACGCATCCACAATGGTCGTTTAAGAGCCAGGAAATGTGTGCGCCCTATGGTGGGAAGCACAGATGGACCAGTGAAGCGCAGGTTGCAGCCAGCAGCAGGAGACTTAGTGGGCTGGGCCCACCGTGGGCAAGGATGGGCAGCAGGTAAGGGCTGCTAGACAGCGCTGTGCCCGTATGTGCCACTGTGCTAAAACAAACCCACATATAATCCCTCAAAAACATAAAAAGTTCCAGAGCACCCAAAAACAGTGCTTTCCTCATTTCACTACCAATTGTCTTAGCACCACATGACCTCATGCCCCCAGGCGCCCATATAGCAGAGGCCTGGATTGTGTTGGACCAGGCATGAAGGTGGTTTGGGGGAGGGGAGTATTTTTTATTTTGTTTATTGAAAAAAAAAAAAAAAGTTCACTTGGTCTTCCCCTTTAAATCTACATCACTCTCCAAAATACCTTCAGAAACCTATTTCTACATATATTCATTGTAACGCTTTGGCTTATTGCGGCCATGAGCAATTACATTTCTAAAACCCAATTTCTGCTGCTCCCCGTTAGTCACGCTTATGCAATCAGCAGAGTGCCTTGTATATATTAAATATTACTTGGATATGGTCGGGTCATAGGCCAGCTTCTCCTGGAGAGACTGAAATAACTGCATTTAGAGTCTATGAATAAATACATGGTGCGCTGCTTTTTACAATGAATGGGCACAGTGGGTCTGGGGTCATTTATGTTATCTCCCCCTGGTTTATGGGACTTCATTTCATCCTTTGCTATGTAACTGATGTGCCATGTCATTCGGTGTATGATATGTACAGGGAAGATTTGTGATCCTGATTAAACGAGACACGTCGCTCTGTTCTTTTTCCACCTGGTCGACTGCAATCATCTTAAAGTCCAGCTGACTGTCGTTTGTCTCCATCTATATTGGAGGCTGATGTATGTCTATTACCAGTCTCCACATTTAACTGCTCGACACTAGGAAAAAGCTGAAAGTTATATATTCTGGTGTTTCTGATACGGCAAAATGGAGGCTCAGAGAGGTTTCCAAAAAACTGCTTCGTAAACCTACAAAAAAAAAAGAAAAAAATTCCAGTCTACATATAGGACTATATTAATTACTGGGTAGGTGAACGGTGAGGTCTGACCAATGGGACACCTGCAAATCACCCTAATACCACCCATCCGCACTTTAAGGACCAATGTTGTATGGGACCTCTTGCTCCATTCGGGTCTGGGCAATGAGCGCACCACAATTCTGACTTGTTTTCAATACTAAAGGGGTATAAAGCCCTTACAGGGTTATCTCACCATAAGAACTTATCCCTGATCCACAGGATAGGTAATGATAATATCTGATCATTGTGACTTCACCACGGAGACCTGCACCAAGTACAAGAATGAGGTCATGAATGGAGCGGCTGTCACGCACACGCACTGGCACTTCATTCAACTATATGGGCCCGGTACATCGATGACATTTTCCTAATCTGGCATGGTACCCCGGAATCCTTGTGTCTATTCATTGATGATTTAAATAAGAATGATTATAACATCCATTTAACATGTAATTATGATCTGAAGAGGATGGATTTTTTGGATGTAACCATCAAGTGTGACAATGCTGGTTCTTTACAGACGGATGTATACCGAAAAGATACTTCAGTGAATTCTTTATTACATGCTTCGTCTTCCCATCCATCACAAACAATAAGGGGAATTCATATTGGCCAGTTCATTAGAGTAATGCCCCTTTCACACGAGCGGGAGACTCGCATGTCTCCCGCAACGCATCTACAGGGCTGGACTCCGGCACTGACTAGGGTTGAGCGATATACCGGTGTCTACGGTATACCGCGGTATTAAGAAATGGCGATATCACCATTTCCTAATAACCACGGTGTTTAATGACGTCGCATGTGTGCCGACCGCTTCTAAAATGTCCACATCCTGTCCACTGCTTAGTGCTTACATGTCAATCCCCGCAGCGGCCGCATCCCACTCTTCAACCCTAAACGTTGACGGCAGAGAAGAAGGGCCCGTGATAGACGCCGCACAGCACCGCACAGGATTGAGGGGCGGAGAGTATGGCGTCATTGGCAGTGTTCCCTGTAAGCTGCGCGGGCGCGCGGCCGCGCAGCTTACTTTGTGCCTCCGCTGACGGCCTGTCCTGGCCCGCTCGCCGCCGCAGCCTGGATTTTATTGTGTATGCCTGTTCCGATAGGGAAGCCCTGCAGTGGTGGGCTCGGAACAGGCATTCACCATACTTCCCTTAACGTCCTGACGTTAGCTCGTCAGGACGTTCCTGTGCGGCGCTCCCAGCAGGCCCCGCCTCCTCCCTAATGCCGCGATTCTGGACATGGAGAACCAGTGCAGCGCGGCAACAGGAAAAAGAAGAGAGAACAAGGCCCCAGCCCCCTCCAAAGTGTGGAAGTGGCGCCTGAGATCCCCAAGGGCCAAGTAACTAAGTATTCATGTGTGTTTGTGTGTGAGTATACTCTATGCAACACAATACATATACAGAATATACCTCTACACTGTGTATATACTGTATATTGTACAGCATGGCACAGGGGATATATTTTCCGGCATGGTGTAACCGCCATGCATTTGCTGTACAGTATACATTATAATCTCTGTACCATGCTATACAATGTACAGTATAATCCGTACACCATGCTGTATAATATACAGTATAATCCATACACCATGCTGTATAATATACAGTATAATCCGTACACCATGCTGTATAGTATACAGTATAATCCGTACACCATGCTGTATAGTATACAGTATAATCCGTACACCATGCTGTATAATATACAGTATAATCCGTACACCATGCTGTATAATATACAGTATAATCCGTACACCATGCTGTATAGTATACAGTATAATCCGTACACCATGCTGTATAGTATACAGTATAATCCGTACACCATGCTGTATAGTATACAGTATAATCCGTACACCATGCTGTATAATATACAGTATAATCCGTGCATCATGCTGTATAAAATACAGTATAATCCGTGCATCATGCTGTATAATATACAGTATAATCCGTGCATCATGCTGTATAATATACAGTATAATCCGTGCATCATGCTGTATAATATACAGTATAATCCGTGCATCATGCTGTATAATATACAGTATAATCCGTGCATCATGCTGTATAATATACAGTATAATCCGTACACCATGCTGTATAATATACAGTATAATCCGTGCATCATGCTGTATAAAATACAGTATAATCCGTGCATCATGCTGTATAAAATACAGTATAATCCGTGCATCATGCTGTATAATATACAGTATAATCAGTACACCATGCTGTATAATACACAGTATAATCCGTACACCATGCTGTATAATATACAGTATAATCCGTACACCATGCTGTATAATATACAGTATAATTCGTACACCATGCTGTATAGTATACAGTATAATCCGTACACCATGCTGTATAGTATACAGTATAATCCGTACACCATGCTGTATAATATACAGTATAATCTGTGCATCATGCTGTATAAAATACAGTATAATCCGTACACCGTGCTGTATAATATACAGTATAATCCGTACACCGTGCTGTATAATATACAGTATAATCCGTACACCTTGCTGTATAGTATACAGTATAATCCCTACACCATGCTGTATAATATACAGTATAATCCCTACACCATGCTGTATAATATACAGTATAATCCCTACACCATGCTGTATAATATACAGTATAATCCCTACACCATGCTGTATAATATACAGTATAATCCCTACACCATGCTGTATAATATACAGTATAATCCCTACACCATGCTGTATAATATACAGTATAATACCTACACCATGCTGTATAATATACAGTATAATCCCTACACCATGCTGTATAATATACAGTATAATCCCTACACCATGCTGTATAGTATACAGTATAATCCGTACACCTTGCTGTACAGTATACAGTATAATCCGTACACCATGTTGTATAGTATACAGTATAATCCGTACACCATGCTGTATAGTATACAGTATAATCCGTACACCATGCTGTATAATATACAGTATAATCCGTACACCATGCTGTATAATATACTTTATAATCCGTACACCATGCTGTATAATATACTTTATAATCCGTACACCATGCCGTACAATGTACATTATATTCCATACACCATACCGTACAATATACAGTACGCCTACACTGTGGGGTTATGACTGAGTGGGTGGACTGCGTTACCTTGTGCACAGGGGCTGATGTAGTCTCCCCATGTAGTGCTCCAGCCTGTAACATCTCCCCCTGTGTAGTGCTCCAGCCTGTAACATCTCCCCCTGTGTAGTGCTCCCGCCTGTAACGTCTCCCCCTGTGTAGTGCTCCCGCCTGTAACGTCTCCCCCTGTGTAGTGCTCCCGCCTGTAACGTCTCCCCCTGTGTAGTGCTCCCGCCTGTAACGTCTCCCCCTGTGTAGTGCTCCCGCCTGTAACGTCTCCCCCTGTGTAGTGCTCCCGCCTGTAACGTCTCCCCCTGTGTAGTGCTCCCGCCTGTAACGTCTCCCCCTGTGTAGTGCTCCCGGCTGTAACGTCTCCCCCTGTGTAGTGCTCCAGCCTGTAACGTCTCCCCCTGTGTAGTGCTCCAGCCTGTAACATCTCCCCCTATGTAGTGCTCCAGCCTGTAACGTCTCCCCCTGTGTAGTGCTCCCGCCTGTAACGTCTCCCCCTGTGTAGTGCTCCCGCCTGTAACGTCTCCCCCCTGTGTAGTGCTCCCGCCTGTAACGTCTCCCCCCTGTGTAGTGCTCCCGCCTGTAACGTCTGCCCCGTGTAGTGCTCCCGCCTGTAACGTCTCCCCCCTGTGTAGTGCTCCCGCCTGTAACGTCTCCCCCCTGTGTAGTGCTCCCGCCTGTAATGTCTCCCCCCTGTGTAGTGCTCCCGCCTGTAACGTCTCCCCCCTGTGTAGTGCTCCCGCCTGTAACGTCTCCCCCCTGTGTAGTGCTCCCGCCTGTAACGTCTCCACCTGTGTAGTGTTCCAGCCTGTAAAGTCTCCCCCTGTGTAGTGTTCCAGCCTGTAACGTCTCCCCCTGTGTAGTGCTCCCGCCTGTAACGTCTCCCCCTGTGTAGTGCTCCCGCCTGTAATGTCTCCCCCTGTAGTGCTCCAGCCTGTAACATCTCCCCATGTGTAGTATAACGTCTCCTTGTTGCCCGTGCCCGAAAGTTTATGTTGGGCTTACTACAAGGGAATTGAAGGTACACGTTAGGGAACATGTTAGGGACATCATTAAAGCACGTGAAAATGAAGATCTGATTAATTTAAAATCAATTCCAAGACACTTTAAGATGTACCATGGTTGTGATCCATCTTTGATTATGGTTAGAGGGATAGATTGTGTAGATTTGGGTATGAGAGGTGGGGATACTATGAAGATTCTCGCGCAACGTGAAGCAAAGTAGATTTGGACCCTGGGGACCATGTACCCCAAAGGCCTTAATGATGCTCTGAGTTTTGCTCCGTTCCTCTGAGTATTGTTATATATACATTTATTTCTCTTTTTTTAACAGTTTCATTTTTAATATTTTTCATCCATAGTTTTTGTGTTTATTTTTCCTTGTTTTTAACAGTGTTTTTTATTTTTAGAATACCAATCAGTTAATTACTTGATGTCTGAACTCGGAAGTATGGTGTTTCTCTTCATCAAACTACCCTATTGTTGAATGATAGTAGTGATGGGGAGTGGAGCAGTTGGGGATTGGATATATGGACAAGATCGTTATGATGAAGAGATATTGAAGAGAAGAATATAATTGAATTCTTTTTATATTTTCACTTTTGTTTCAAATTTGTATTCACTTTGTATATAATATGAATTATTTATATTTTTATATATTTTTTCATATTCACTTTCACGCATTATTGTGTTCACTTTAATTATTGTATATATTTATTTATATTTTATATTTTAATTTTCTTCACTTAATTTTACATAATATGTGATGCACTATTCACATTTTTTTTTATTTTTTTTTTATTTTTCTCAATAGTATGCACTTTGCACTTTATATTTTCATTTTTAATTTTCTATTCTCCCTTCAATCATATTCATTATTTTCTTATTGTGTCCTTTCCCTTACATTTCCTCACCTATATTGCGTTGATGAGGTCTGTTATCCCCTATCGGTGTGATTCTATGCATGCGCCACACACACACACACAAGTGGTCCTTAAGTCTATGGAAAACTAGTAATTGCTTCCAAAGGCCAAAAAAAAGCCATCCCAAGATAAGAAAAAGTGAAGTGTCAAGAAAAATAAGCAGATAACCCAAGACAGATGAAGCAAGCCCTTATGTAAAAAAGGCAGGAATAGATGGTCAAAGCTGTAAATCACTTTCTATGGTGAGGGATGGAGCTTCTTCAGGGTCTTGGGTAGTACATAGATGTACCAGAAAATGAAGCCACCACTCACCTGGTGTCCAGAGGAGCAGCTCATTCTGGCACAGACAGGGGGCAGTACAAAACATTTAGTACCACAGAGGAGCTGCTAGACAACCAATAAAGGTGTCTTACCAAAGAAATGGCCATGTCAATTGGTTGGATTTGAGACATTGCATGTTGAGTCTAGTTTCAACTTACGATGGGTCAGAAAAGACCACTGTATGTTAAAAATATTGTACTCTGAGGCCATTGTATGAGAGGGACCACTGTATATAAATGTGTTGTCCACAGGATAAAGCTATCACTGTTGAGACTCCCACTGATCACAGGAATGAGGTGATGGAGTCCCCGGAGTGGTGGTCACGTATGTGACTGCCGGAGATGGGCTAGCTCTGGCAGCCCCATATATGTTAGTAATATGAGATTACCCATATACAAAATGAAAGAACAACAAGAAGGTTAAAATACCCTATCTGTTGTATCACCCCTATAAACTGAGCAAGACTCAGAAAAAAGAACCTACAAAGAACAATAGAATCCATATAGCTCAAAAGATATTGTCTTTATTGAAAATACATAAATATAAATATATTAAAAAATGAGGCTAAATAGAGATGAAAAGCACAAAAAAGGTGCGGCTACCTCAGGTCACCAGCACCACTGCATTAACATAGGGCAGTCGTAAAAATACAAATGCTGTACTATATTTTAAAAAAGTATATAAATGTTGCTACAGCCTAGACATATAAGTATAATACTATGAGGTTCGCATACAAATATGTTATAATGGTTTCAATGAACACATGTCAAGTGACACAAACCTCCATATAAAATGTAAGAAATACATAGAGACTAAAGATTGTAGCCTAACCGCATATAGTATTAAATGTAAAGAGACATACCCATAAACAGAGCGCTGTGACCCGGAGAGCCGCACACCCCAACGCACGTTTCGGACCACGCCTTCTTCTGGGGGTAGAACTCTCCTTAACAATGAATAGGTATATATATAGTGTCAGAACCCACCAATGAATAAATCCAACAATCAGTGCATAAGTCCCTACCGGTGTGATCGATGAAAATAGCGCCAAACAAGCAGGCACAGACGCAGCGTGTATCCCGGAAATACGTCGCGATCACGTGATGGCCAGTCACGTGACCGCAGATGTAACCCGGCAACAGGAGTAACAACGAACTCCCTGAATATGCCGCGGTCATGTGATGACCAGTCACGTGACCGCCGGCATAATGTCAACTAGTAGAGAGATGCATTTGGACATTGGACATTTTTTTTTCCTAACTGTATGCTGAAAGCCGTAACTTTTCTGTCTTTCCACCCGCAGAGCAGTGTGATGGCTTGTTTCTTATGCAAGATACGTTGATGTTTTCATTGGTACCATTCTGGGGTAGATTACTTGTTTGACACTTTTTTCTATCGTTTTTGGGAAGCAGAATGAACAAAATACTAGCATTTTGGGTGTATTTTTTGTTATTTTTTAATAGTCCACTCTTTGGGTTAAATAACATGATCCTTTTTGTTGTTATTGGTTTGTTGTTGTTTTTTTTTTTTTTTTTGCATTACGGAACATATTTATTCATGGTTTTTCTTTTTTAATACATTTATATTTTATTTTTTACTTTTTATTTTAGTTTTTCTATGGTATACTAGTGTACAGTGACCACACACAGACCGTTGACTAACAGAAGACTGCTATGGACATGTTTAACATATACGTTGGGAGCTTTTCTCACCGTAATTCCCACAAAGCCATATAGAGGTGGCACTGTACATGCCGTGTGTCATGCAAAATTTTCCTTATTGCAGTCGGTGGGGGAAGGTTGAAGGGCCCACGTTCTTGAGATCATGGGGTCGTAACAGTTTTGACTAAAACAGTTTAAAATCTTTCACGTCTAAATGTTTTTGAGTGGTACACCCTTTTCATTCTCACTTACTCTCACAAGGCCCCTGAAGGCAACATTTTTCCCATTCTGCAATAGTAATTTACAAAAACCAAACATCGGCCTGAATTTATATAAATGATGAGCAGCAGAACCGCCTCTGTAAATGCAGAGATAAATCAGCTCAAGTGCAATCCCACACTGAGCATTCACATAGACTTTGCTCTCTGTTTGTAGCAGCTTTTATTTTGGGATTAATGTTGTTTTATGAAGATATTTTTACTAGAAAAGCCACCGCTACCTAATACAACAACCCCTAAAACACATTTATGAGATAACAACTTCATTAAAATGTGCAATTAGTACATTTCCTATGTGTCGTTTTAATGAATAAGTACTAAGGATATGAAAGCTCTTATTTTTTATATATTCAACTCGATTGATTTATTCATTTCTACAATTTACGAGGGCAGAGTAATTTCTCGGGAAGAAATATCTCCAGTCAGATTAAGGAGAGCTTTGATGGCTCCAAGTAGAAAGGCAAACGACATTAATGTGTTATTACTTTTTAAGTATTATTCCCCTAAGAACACACAAACAGAGCGATCGCTGCCATCTTACAAAGGGAACTCATTTCAGAGAATGATGGCTTTGGTTGGGTAAAATTGTTTCTGCGCTTGTAATTTAGCACTGGCTACGTCAGGAAATGAATAGACTGTGGAGACTCGTTCCAGGAACGTGCCTTGTTTGGATAAGAAGACAGGACTCAGACAACCCCGAAGCAACAGGTCGTTGAGTCATCCTCCTTTTTAATGCATCAGCCCACTAAGTTCTTCTTAAATCCCCTCTAATACCATCTGATCAGATGATCGCCATGACCCAAGGGTTTTAGAAGCTGGATCGGCATCGATTATTTGATTTTGCAGCTGGTCATACACTTAGCATTACATGATAGACAATCAAATCGATCCTTTTCCATGTAATACAGGACGTTGGAGACAGGGGGTATAATGATCCCAAGTGATCAACACCCTCTATGATATCCAGCATGGCTGTAGGCCGGAAACATATGAAGCTGGAAGTGGATCCAGCAGGAAGTAGGAGAAGCTCCTTCTTTATATTTCCCGTTCCTTTTTGAATCAACCCCTGGCATTAGCTGAGAATTTTTGATACTTAGCATGCTGAAGCATATAGAGGTTGGGGGTCCAAAGTAGGGAAATCCCTCTAAGTCAGGGATGCCCAACCTGCGGCCCTCCAGCTGTTGCTAAACTACAACTCCCAGCATGCCCACACAGCTAACAGCCTACAGCTGGTTGAGTTGGGAGTTGTAGTTTTACAACACTTTGAGGGCCGCAGGTTGGGCATCCTTGCTCTAAGTCATCCAACATGGCTTTAGGCTGGAAACATGTGTGCTGTTTTTTTATTTAGTTTCTGAACCAAAACTAGATGTGGATCCAGCAGGAAGAAAAAAGTCCCTTCTTTATACTTGCACTTTTTTGTGAATCTACTGTTGGCTTTGGCTAAAAAAAAAAAAAAGCAAACACAAAAAAAAAAAAGTATCAAAAACAGCCACAAAAATCTGATTCTAGTCTAATAGGGCTTAGGCTGGGTTCACATGTTCTGGACAAACCATGGCTGAGGTGTACTCAAAAACTACTCTTACGTGGACATCAGTACAGTTTTAAATGTCTGCTGCAAAAATCAGTGTGTCCAGAATGTCTGAACTCAACCTTTTTGCCATTTCAGTACAACACACCCTTCAAAAACAATAATAACCATGAAATAACCAGTAAGACGTCTCAGCGGTTACCACCGATGCTTTCTAACCAAAGGCATGCACGGCATATTGGCCTTCTATTTGGTATCATATTTGAATCTCTAGGGGCCCTTTTGGCACCATCTACTTAGCTGCTCTCCTGACCAGGCACTGGTCATGACTGGTCCATTCAGGTGTAAGTAGCAAGGCTGTAGAACCTAAAATGTACACAGAGGGCAGCCTTTACTCGGTGGCCTAAGAGACTGGTTATGGTTTTGTTAAGCTCCCAAGAAGTGCTACTTTCTAGCAACGGGAAGCAAGCAGAATTATGATTTTTGCCTAAACGCATAAAACAGCATAAAATCAAAATCAGTACGAGCTCGACAAAGCAAAAGCTTAACGGAAATCTGTCACCCCGATTTTGGATTGTCTACAGTAATACATGTGTAATACTACAGATATGGAGTCCAGATCACCATTGCATCATATGATCATGCTGCGAACATCAGGTCTTGCTGCCTGTAGGGAGGATGGAATTTTCCCGCTCATGCAGGTCAATGCGTTTTTTTTTTTTTTTGTTTTTTTTTTGGGGGGGGGGGGGGGTTCCCAACACAAGCAGAATGGGGGTCACTAAGGGGGGAGGTTGAAGGGGCATTCATCCTGCAAGGGGGGGGCATTAGTCATACTGGGGAGCACTAATGGGCACCATTATTCGTACTAGAGGAGCCAGTTGATGTCCAGGGAGCATTATGTATACAGTGATGGCACTGAAGGGTTGGGATGTCAAAAATTCATCCATTTTAATATTAGTCAAAAACTGATGCAAAACGACTATTAAAGGGGTTGTCTCACTTCAGCATATAGCATTTATTATGTAGAGAAAGTTAATACAAGGCACTTACTAATGTATTATTATTGCTTCCTTTGCTGGCTGGATTCATTTTCCATAACATTATACACTGCACGTTTCCATGGTTATAGACCACGCTGCAATCCATCAGTGGTGGTGGTGCTTGCACACTGTAGGAAAAAGCACCAGTCTATGTGTGCTCCTATGGTCCCGGCCACCAGAGAGGCCTGCACTTTTTCTTATAGCGTGCAAGCACGATCACCACTGCTGGATTACAGGGTGGACGTAACCATGGAAACAAGCAGTATATCATGTGATGGAAAAATGAATCCAGCCAGCAAAGAAGGCAATATGGACAATCACAATACATTAGTAAGTGCCTTGTATTAACTTTCTCTACATGATAAATGCCACTTAAGTGAGACAACCCCTTTAAAAAAAGATAGACCACCAGAAAATGGATGCAAAACAGCCATGAAAACCTGACTGATTTTTAATGGATGTTTTTTCCACTGTTGTGTGAATGTAGCCTAGGTGAAATCACAATGACTTCGAAGCACAAAATCTCCCTGTACCTGCTGCTCACCTCTGGACTCACTACACTGGTTTTTGTGTACACGCGGGGAATTATTTTCGATACTGAGCGATTTCAGCAATTTCCTGCAATTAAATGTCAAGCCCGGCATGCATATTAAACTGGGGCATAGCAACGTGTGTCATTTCTTAGCAGTTCCTTGGACAAGAGAATTTACATTTTCCGCACAAAAGATCAGTCATGAATTTTTCATTTTGCGATGACTGACGTTCCTGAAACAAGCCGACTGCCTTCCGCGTTTCAGGCAAACTTCTTGCTGGAAAACCGAAACTGAACTTTATTATAATATCAAAGTAAGCGGAGTTAAAGAAAGGAGGGTGGCGCGGGCGGCGAGCGGGCTTCAGATTTGTTAAATTGCCGCCATGTGAATTAATACATAATTGTGTGAGTGGGCCCTTAGCTGCTTTATTTGACGGGGTGATTCCAGCCTTGGCGGTTGATCACTGTTTGTTCCATTTCATTCTAATAATAAGGATTTTGTGACTTTCTTTAGGGCTCTGAAGTTCCTTCTGTACGATCCATCTCCAAAATTCTCGACAGGCGCAGCTCCCTGAAATCCATGGCTGCCTGGCATCTGCTGAAAAGGAGGCATCACATTTCAGGTGTAACTGGCAGCCAGGGGCATACACAGATCTCCCAGGGCCACATAGCAAAGCTTAGCATGGCCCCCTCTCGCCAATGAGGTCAGGGGGTTGTCCCATAAAATATGTTCTACAGTTTTCAACCCGGCACCTGGATCTGAATACTTTTGTAATTGCATGTACTTAAAAATTTAGTATAGCCACCAAGTTATTCAATGAAATCTATCTGTATAGCGCCACCTGCTGTTTGCTCTTATTCTTATTTCTCTGTCCTGCTCACTAAGAAGGCCGCACATGCTCAGTTTCATCCTTCAACTGCCACCAGCTGCAGCAGACAGGACACACCCTCAGAGAAAAGACATACCCCCTGAGCTCCCATTCTGAAATAAATCTAGCAGAACAAATGGAGCAATGAATGTGGAGATCTCTGGATCAATGTGAGGTACAGGGCTGGTTCTAGCTTTGGTAGAAAGGTATTGGCATGAACTATATGATATCTGATTTCCATTTTTTTACATATTGGCATAACCCCTTTAAGTGGAGGGATTATGCCCCTTTAAATGAAATTTAAAAAAAAAAAAAGTGTATTCCGCATCACCCAACGTTTGTGTTGGGATTAGTGGAACTAGTCTTTTATTCATATGGTGTTCATTCTCCACAGCTCAGTGTATCTACACCAGGCATCTGGCATAAATACACTGATACATTTCCCTCATACAGTCCTAAATCCTCTTTTTTCCTCACCTGCTATAATAAAAAAAACATTTTGCATGCAGCTACAACTAGAGGGAGCTGTGTATAAAGGAAATTATACAGCTACTATTGAATGCAATGGCAGCTGTAAATCTCTTTGCATTGTGCTCCCTCTAGTGGTGCTGCAGAGAAATGCAGTGGATTTCAGGTAGAAAAGAAAGGGTTTTGAGCTGGACCACCATCCCCCAGACCCCATAGCAGTCACGTGGTCTGCCTCCATGGTAGGTGCAGCACTGCTGGTGTAAGCTACCTTAAACCTCTCGGGCGCAAAAATTTGCTACCCATCTAAAACAGAAAACTAACACAGAACCCTTAATATATTTTCCCCCTAAGATATTTGGGGCGAATTGTTTAGTTATCGTGTGACTTCTCATAAAGAAGTGACTTTGGAGCCCAGTGAAACAGTTTGAATCCCTTCTTCAACAGCAACAACTTTTATTTTTTGGCTGATTTCACGGCTACCTATCCATTACGCTATAAAAGAAGGTAAATTAAGGCAATACCGCCTTAAAATCCAGCCGGGGTCTTTTGAACATTTAACGTATTGTCACAAATAACCCCATATTGAAAATATACAGCACGGAGAGATGATGGATGTAAATGTGCAAACTGACTCAGCTCTAACCCTGCAGAGTTTGGTGACAGCGCGAATGTCAGTGATTAATGGGGAGGACTGTCGAGTCATCCCGCGAGCACAATACAGTAGCTTTAAATATTAATGTTCAACAAGCAGAACACATTACCAGCTATTTATCAGCGAATAGCACAATGACATGTAATTCGGATAGGACTGCACCCCAGTACGCATAGGAGCATCTCAGGCCATAATAAGAACCACTAATATCAGTCACTCATACTGTATGCATGTCCATGGGAGACATCAGCAATATGTGATTTAGGGTAGTGAGCACAGGGCAGAGATCTCTGTGGACTGCGAGGTCAAAAAATACCATCAAAGGACATCTGTCAGCAGTTTTGTACCTATGACACTGGCTGACCTGTTACATGTGCGCTTGGCAGCTGAAGACATCTGTGTTGGTCCCATGTTCATATGTGTCCGCATCATTAACATGATGTTTTATTATATTCAAATTAGCCTCTAGGAGCAATGGGGGCGTTACCATTACACCTAGAGATTCTGCTCTCTCTGCAACTGTTGTGCCCTCTGTACTTTGATTGACAGGTCCAGGTGAGATGACCATTACACTGCCTGGACCTGTCAATCAAAGTGCAGAGGGTGCAACAGTTGCAGAGAGAGAAGAGCCTCTAGGAGCAATGGCAACTCCCCCATTGCTCCTAGAGGCTCATTTGCATATATTAAAATATAATGTTTCTCAGCAATGCGGGCACATATGAACATGGGACCAACACAGATGTCTTCAGCTGCCAAGTGCACATGTAACAGGTCAGCCAGTGTCATAGGTACAAATCTGCTGACAAGTGGGTGAGGCATGGGGTGTATAACAGGAGGAGCGTGGCCTCTGATGACCCCGCAAATCCACTATAATTTACCCCAGAAACTGGCATCAATGATGTCTCAAATCTAAGGCAACTCATGGTTGGCACAGACATGACTTTCTGAAGGATAAAGATGTAGAGATGCCCTAGTTTAAGAGGGCTGTGTGTCTGCGACAGGGAACTTCGTAGCAGAGAAATTGTGTCTATTCTGATATGCAAATTAGGTCCTTGGTGCAATGAAGGCGGCACCCTTGCACGTCCTCACGCCAAAAGCTCTGCCTGTATGGTGAATAGCACCGTCCCCTGAGCTGTGAGTGTAAGGGCCAGTCTGGCAATGTTATCTCTGGTGCTTGACAAGGCTGGCGTTATCTGTAATGCGGGTGCGGCAATTCCCAAAGTGACAGCACATGTGCAAAAACAGAGGGCCAGGCGAGATTGACAATACAAGGCAGAGCTTTTGGTGCGATGATCTGCAAGGGTATCACCCTCGTTGCACCATAGAGCCGATTGGCATATCAGAGTAGACGCGCTTTCTCCGCTACTGAGCCGTAGATCTGGATGGGGGTCAGAAAGCTTCAAGTCAACAGAAAGAAGGAATGTGACAGAGCTCTTGGTTTAAAGAAGAACTCCCACAAAAATGTTTATTCTCTGACCTGTTAGAAAGGTGCATGATATAATCTGTAGTGAATGTCATTTTCTTATCAGTGACTGTTTCTGTGAGTAAAAACCTCTCTTCTTATTGTAGCTGGGTCATGTGACCAACTCCCTGACCTCCAACTGACCCAGGACAGAAAGCCAGTAACTGCTCTATTCATTCCTATGGGAGCCTCACTTTCAGTCTCATAGGAATACATAGAGAATTAGACTTCCTGTCCACACATAAGTCTATGTGTGAGTTGGTGGGTCTAATTGCTGGTCACATGACACAGATAAGAAACTTCAGGATGATATAAGTCGAAAATTCAGAGACTGGTAAGAAAATGACATTCACTACAGATTACATCATGTACATTTCTAGCAGGACATGGAATAAAATTTTTGTCGGGAGTTCTTCTTTAAGGGCTCATTCAGACAGCCGTATACTGTCCACAAAAATGTGGACCCATTTTTTTGCGGACAGTTCCAAAGACTTCAATAAGGCCACATCCTGATTTTTACTGACAAATATAGGACATGTTTTATTTGTTCTGCAGAGCCATAGAACAGAAGAAAAGGGCCCCACAGAAGTGAAAGTGTCCGCATCTAATCTGCAAAAAACGGATCTGCATTTTTGCGGACAGCATATAGCAGTCTGTGTGCTGACAGATTGCCTTTAAACTGTGGCCCCCCATGTGCATGTAGACCATATAGAACATGTCCTATTCTTGTCCGCAATAGCGGACAATAGGCCTTTTGAATGGGGCGCCCGGCCGTGTGTTCCGCAAATTGCAGAAACGAATATTAAAAACAGACCCATGCAATTGTATGGGGGCAGTCTGTGCACGAAAAACAGACAAGATAGAACATGTTGTATTTTTTGACATCCATTTTTCACTGCCCGTCAAAAAAACTGCCGTGTGAATAACTCAATAGACTACAATAGGTCTTAAAATGGACATGTGATGACCGTTAAAAAAAAAAAAAAAAAAAAAGGACATCACATGTCCGTTTTTCACTGTCGTGTGCATGTAGCCTAAGGGTTTTGGAGTTTCTGTCATGGTTTTCCACTTTGAATGCTGTGGATTCGCTCACAACTCAGCCCCACTGAATGTGGCTACTCTGCTGCGCCTGTCTGGACACCGCTCCAGAGGTATGTCCATTCTTGGCACGCTCGCGGCTTTAAACCATTAGCTGGACAAACAACTGCAAGTTTTCCCACTGAATCTGCTACCAAAACTCCAGTGGCACAAAGACGCCATGTGAATGAGCCTCAATGCCTCTTATTCACAAAGGCTGTACGGAGGCACATAGGCCCCGATTCATTGAGACCGACATCTGCTGCATCGGCCTTGATAGGGCCTCTGCTGCCGGAGGAGGCATGTCCTTTATGACGAGGCGCAGGCCTCCGTATAAATTACCTACCTTAGGCTACTTTCACACTAGCGTTTTTGCTGGATCTGGCAGGGTTCAACAAAAACGCTTTAGTTACTGATAATACAACCGTCTGCATCCGTTATGAACAGATCCGGTTGTATTATCTGTAACATAGCCAAGACGGATCCATCATGAACTCCATTGAAAGTCAATGGAGGACGGATCCGTTTTCTATTGTGACAGATTGTGTCAGAGAAAACCGATCCGTCCCCACTGACTTGCATTGGGGGTCATGACGGAAAACACCTTGCTGCAGTTTGCTCTCCGGTATGAGAACGCAACGGAATGTATTTTGGAGCACTCCGTTCTGTTCGGTTACGTTTTGTCCCCATTGACAATGAATGGGGAAAAAAAAACTGATTATTTTTGTTTCCGGTATTGAGACCCTAGGATGGATCTCAATACCGGAAAATGTAAACGTTAGTGTGAAAGTAGCCTTCTCCTGCTCTCTGAATGCCGAAATGAAAATTACAGCAACTCGGACCTTCCGTAGATTTTAGTCATTATTTACGCCTAATGGCTGCACCTACACCCTTGCTATTTTCCTTTTTCGTAAAATTGGTGAGGGTGGCACAAAACGCTAATTACAACTAGAAAAGTTGCAAATCCATGAGATTTGCGAATTTTTTCGGCAAAAAATAATGTAAGAGGAATAATGAATATCCCCCATTTCTACAAAGCACTGTATAGCGACATATCATGGAAACATTACTAGAATAGCTCCCGAATACAACATTCAATGGAATACAGTACAATTTCATAGAATTCCATATAAATAAAAACAGTAAAAGGCCGCACAGTCTATCTAGTCCGCCCTTACATTATTTTACCGAAGGATAGATGCAGGGTTATTCCAGGACTTACTGTAGACTTTCCAATCACATCTACTGGAAGTTTGTTTCCAAGCACCTACTACTCTTTAGCTAAAATAATATTTTCAGATATTTCTGACAACTCTATGAATTCAGAGCCACAGTATGACACTATAGAGCGGTATTACAACCCCACAAAGGGCAATAGAGCAGGAACAAGAGACCACCTAAGATGCTGCTTGAAAAGCCTGAAGAAGACACAGCATAGCAAATAAAGAGCGACATGAACACAGTTATGGGCACAGGGTCTTTTCACTAATTATACCCCAGGAAACCATAGTGATGGCTATAAGAGCGAAGATAAATGATATTTTAATGAGAATGAAAAAACATTACGCTTCCATGTGCTGCTGGAAGATTGCTATTCACTTGGCAAACAAAAAGAAAACAGGTGCTATCCTCTATAAGTGTCTATTCAACACCACCCTCACCTACTCCACGTGCACAAAGCAACAAGAAAATCCCATTAACTCCACTGCAAAGACTAGAAGGTAAAAAGAGAGAAAAAAAGAAAGAAAAAACATAAAAAAAAAAAAACCAGCATCAAAAACCTTTAGAAACATTAGCACATAAGATGATAAGAAGTAATAAAATAAAGGTCTATACAGTGAGATGATGTATATACAAAACCACAGCAGTATATGTACAGGGTACAGGCTGCAATGTGTGCAGATAAATGCTGAAAAATGATCATTCTGGTAAAGGGAAGAATAAGTCAGATCTCATGGGCCATAATAAGGTCAGGTCCCACCAGTAAATGCAACGGCGGCTGCCTGCCAGAAGAACTCTGCCTGATCATCAATGTGGACAACAAGGGGAAAAACACAAACCTAAAGTCTACATATCTTGAGTGGATATGAAAGTAAATTATTAATGTTGTACACGGCATCCACCTCCATTATTCATGTCATCAGACCACAGCGGGAAGGTCTTATTTAGACAAATGTTTTGTTACATTACTGGGGCCACAATCAGGGGATATATCTAGAAAAAAAAGTATATATATATATATATATATATATATATATATATACATACACTAGAAGAAGGACCCGGCTTCGCCTGGGTATAGTTCATCTATTTCATTTAATGTTTCTGTGTGTCGTTGCAGAGAGAAAGTCAATGCAGCTGACAGAAGTTGATTTTTCCCTTCATTTTTTCAATCCCCATTGGCTGCGGAGTGGGAGGGGGCGTGACCTGACCGGGGGCGTGGTTTAGCGAGACCTTGGGGGGGTTGCTTTTAAGTCCTTCTTTTGAGGGTGGTCTGAATTAAAGGTCGATACCATGGTAATTTATGAGGAAACACAGTGGGTAGCAGTGGAAGAAAACATCTTTTATTACTACTGAACGGTCCTGGTCTAAAATTAGTCTAAATCATAAGTTATATTCATGGTAACCAGAATACCCCTTTAACAGTGTCATTCACAGCGCTCTGCCCCTTTAAAGCAGTGAATAGAAATGGCTGGGTTGTTATTTAACTGAGCTCCTCAGCTGGCTGCTAATTACCTGGCTGTGTTGTTATGGAAACCTGCCCTCCCTGTGTGTGTCTGTGCAGAGAATGGCAGTTGGGGTTTGAAACCGAAGCTCCCAGACTAATATTGGCTAATGCAGGTCATATTTTTGGAATATCTCGGGAACGGTACATCCTAGAGAGATGAGACCTGGTCTAAAACCTTCCCGGGCACCTGATGTACCTGTGTGCCGAATTTGGTTAAAATCGGTCCAGTAGTTTGGTCGTGCATAGAGAACAGACAGACAGAAACTCATTTTTATAATATTAAGAGATAGATAGATATATATATATATATATATATATATATATATATATATATATATATATAAATACACATATAAGTTTCCTTCTTGGTGATGCAACTTCAATCTTGAGCAATATATTTTACATTATATATATTTATATATAGATAGATATATATATATAATATATATATATAGATAATGATATGCAAATTAAATAAAAGCACCACAAGCAGAAATACACAGAGTTACAGACCTTGGCATGCCATCGGTGAGGTTGACTGAGGAATGTTCTGCCACACTGAACGCACTTGGGCTGGCAGCTCCCTTTGCAACTGGCAAACAGTGACGTTCCAGATGTACCCAATGGGAGACAAATCTGGAAATGCTGTATGGTAGCACATTTAGGCCATTCAGGCTGCTCACAGTAGCACAAGCAACATGTGGCTTGGCATTGCACTGTTGAAAAAAGTCTCCTGGGACACTTTGGAGAAACGCCTGAACCACAAGTTCCACGACCAAATCAATGTAATGCCAAGCTGTTAGGGTATCTGAAATGATCACTACAGGGTCTAGCTACCATATATTATGCCACCCCCACTTCATAATCCCGTGAGTAGGATCAGTGTGACATTTACAGACCAATCTCTGGTTCTTATTGCATTCGAGAGAAAAGCAGGACTCATCACTGAAGAGGATAAAAGACCTTCATTCCAGCCTCCATTGCCTTCGAGCTGTGTGCCATGATAGCCTATGAGAGCGGTGGCTTGGGGCCATTGGAACACCTGTAGACCAATGTCATGTAATCGACTGAGATGGATTGTGCAGACACTGTTTGCCTCCCTAGGTTTGGGTGATGTCCATTTTCACTTGCAGTAGAGAAAGGATCACTACACTTCATCTTTCTAACCAGACGATCCATCTGTGCAGAGGTTTGCCTCTGTGCACTTCTGGCTATCATCTCAGTTTGTTGTTGTTCTCCCAACCACCAAGACACACAACATTGATCGGTCCTGATATCTAGACCTAGGCATGTAGTGACCTGCCAGAGAGATAAACCAAGGTCTCTTACTTCAAGAATTCTGTGCTTCTCATTGTGCAACAAGCAGGGGCGTAGCTATAGGGGGTGCAGAGGTAGCAGTCGCTACCGGGCCCAGGAGCCTGATGGGGGCCCAAAGACCCTTCTGCTGCATAAGAAGACACACAAAGCACTGAGGTAAGGGGGGCCCAAGCTGAACTCTTGCACCCGGGCCCATGAGCCGTTAGCTACGCCCCTGGCAACAAATGACGACAGCTGGCATCTCAACAACCAGAAGGCATCGCACAATCATCCCACAGGAATGATCCAAGTTTTTAGGTTAAACATGGTCAAAAAACTTTGCTTTCAATCTGACATTTATGCTCTTCACACAAGCCACAGGTTGGAGCTAGGTGCTTGAAAATGTGCACATCTGTAGATATTAGTGTGAGGGAAAGCATATAGGCATCCATTTTGCATATATATTCATTTTATATATAAATATCACCTGCACTTAGATAGGGGGGATTTACCCTTGGAAGGAAGGAGTACAAATTCCACAGTGGGCCCCTACTACCCCCATGTTGATGCTTCATTTTCTTATCTGAAACTAAACATAGTAACTCAAAGCTTGTCTACACTAGGACACTTTCACTGCATTTGTCTGTGTATAAATATGTGCACTGCTCATTATACTAAGGGAGGGCATTAGAAGGAACACATCTTACTGCGTCTCTGTGTCATGACCTCGAGCCGGCTCACTAAATTTCAGAACTATTAGGACACCACATCACATCCGAAGGTCGGTTTGCGACAACATTAGCGACAACTGCTAACCTTATAGCTTGTCCTTCTTGGTGTTGCAATTTCAACGTTGTGGAGTGTATTGAGATAGACTGCAACAGATGTAGGTATTTAAAGGGGTATTCCCATCTTGGACAATGGGGGCATATCGCTAGGATATGCCCCTATTGTCCTATAGGTGCGGGTACCACCGCTCGGACCCGCACCTATATCGAGAACGGGGCCCCGAAAGTGAAGGAGGGCGCACCGTGCACGCGCGGCCGCCCTCCATTCATTCATTTGTATGGGGCCGCTGAAAATATATATAGTATAGAAATGAACTGGAGCCCGGGCCGCGCATGCTCGGTGCGCCCTCCTTCACTTTCGGGGCCCCGTTCTCGATATAGGCGCGGGTCCGAGCGGTGGGACCCGCACCTATAGGACAATAGGGGCATATCCTAGCGATATGCCCCCATTGTCCAAGATGGGAATACCCCTTTAAAAGAGGAAAAGGCACATGAGAGGCTGGAGACTGCGTTCTGTGCAGAAGCATGCAAGTCACAGGCAGTGGGAAAACTGCAGCCCAAGGCAGGGAGAAGCAAAGAGATGACTGGTTGGACATAGCCTTGAATCATCAATAGGAAACAGCCTGTAGAAAATTCTACAGAAAAAAAACTACAAGTCTATGAATATTTGTAATTGTCACCCGGTGGAAACCCCGGACTGTTGCTATGTCATTTTCCAGACACGTTCTGACTGATTTTACAGTGGTGGCTTGAGATATCATAATTTCCGGTGAAAAGTCAAAATTGGAAAAATTAAAGTTTCACCTTCAAATTTTCCTTTAACCAGATCAGCAGTACGGTGTGATGGCATTTAAAGCGGGTGTTAAAAATTTACGGTATATCCACAGCAGGGGCGTAGCTAAAAGCTCATGGGCCCTGGTGCAAGAGTTCAGCTTGGGCCCCCCTTCCCTTAGTGCTCTGTGTGTCTTCTTATGTGGCACATGGGTCTTTGGGCCCCCTCAGGCTCCTGGGCCCAGTAGCGACTGCTACCTCTGCACTCCCTATAGTTACGCCCCTGATCCACAGCAAATACTATAAATGTCTGATACATGCAGATCCCACCTCTGAATTCAATCGAAACCTGGAAGGGGTGGAAGAAAACCTCCGTTCTTGAGTCCTCTGCCCCAAGTGTTTGTTTAACAGGTAAGGAACTGTGAGTGTCTAAGTCACTTCATTAAACCTCTGTGCAGGATTAACATGCCACCGCACTCACACAGCCTCTAGGATTAGGCAGACAGCTCTGCTTTAGGCACTGCTGGCAGAGAAAACCGAAGAGAGCGTTCGGACGGCTTACATTATCGCGCCTGTATTAAGACTTCATTTCGATATGACACTTTAGCAGAGCTCTGCATATTTAGCTGCTGCTTGTGACTGATATTGCCTGCAGGTTGCCGTTACCTCCATGCACTCACTGTAACCTGCTCCGACCCTGGTGAAAACGTTGGCACCTTCATCCCTGCTACACTTCATTAACTCTGAGAAACTGAAGACAGGTGGCAGCAAGTTGAAGGTTGAGCCACGGTTGCATATAAAAGAAAAAGTGAGACGTTGTAGCACCTATCTACACTCCTCAAGATTGAAATTGCAGCGCCAAGAAGGAAATGTCATGTAATTATGGAAATCACAGGATCGACAGACATGATAATGATATGCACATGATAAAATCTTGATTTATTCAGTATCGAGTACGAGCACCACACGCAGAAATACACTCGGTTACACGTCTTGGCATGCCATAAGTGAGGGTATTATTGGTTGTCTGAGGAATATTCTGCCACACTGAACGCACTTGGGCCCACAGATCATCAAGATCTGCAGCTGCCAGCTCTCTTTCCAGATGTGCTCAATGGGAGACAAGTTTGGAGATGCTGCAGGCCATGGTAGCAGGTTTAGGCCACGCAGGTTGATCAGAGTGGCACAAGCAATATGCAGCCTGGCATTGTCCAGTTGAAAAACAGTTCCTGGGACACTTTGGAGAAATGACCGTACCACTGGTTCTACAACCAAATCAACGTAAGCTGTTAGTATAGCTGAAATGAACACTAGAAGGATCCAACTACCTAACATGATGCCACTCTACAACATAATCGCAGGAGAAGGACTGGTGTGATGTTCCTTTGTGAAGGCCTTTTCATGATGTTGCCCACATGGTCTCCAGACCAATCTATGGCTATTGTTGCATCTGAGACAAATGTGGGTCTCAACTCTTGAGAGGACAGACCTCCATTCCAGCCTCCATTACCATCTTGCTGTGCACTATGATAGGATTTAAGTGGTTGTGTGAGGTGAATGGAACACCTGTAGCTGGACGTCTGGCTCATAGTCCAATGTCGCGTAAATGCCATCTTATGGTTTGAGTACACGTCTAATGTTACTTGCAGTACAGAATGGATCACAACACGCTATTCTTCTAATCAGATGATCTGTCCGCATAGAGGTTTGTCTTTGTGCTCCTCTTGCTCTCCTTCCAGTTGACCGTCGTTCTTTCTCCCGACCACCAGGACATGCAACATTGAACACTGCTTACATTTCAGCTTAGCTTTCTCGTCCCACATGACTGATTTTTGAGGTTTCATGTGGCAAAAAAAATGGATCTTCTCCTCCATCGATCTGATATGGATGATCTATCCTGAGGGTAGGTCACCAATATCTGGAGGCCAGAAAAAACCCTTTCAAGGGAATCTTTCACCTGATCTGAGCGTCATAGACTGCCTACGTTCCACACATTAAAACAGTACCTTTATCATACATGTCCCTCGGTGAAATCGCCAAAAAAACACTTTTATAAGTTATGCAAATTAGCCTCCGCAAGTGCTGGGAAGCGTTGTTATTCAAGAAGGTGCCCGAGCCCCCTGGGCGATTTGATCTCCAAGCCCCTCCTATTTCGCTGCTCCGGCCCGCCCTCCTTCATTATAATAACCTCCTACTCCAGCTCACAAATCCAGCCCCTCACCATCATCCAGCGCCTGCGCAGGGGTTATTAGTGCACATGTGCCGCTGTTCCCAATCTAGCCAGCTGAAGTAAAAAGTCGCCGCAGTGCGCAGGCGCCGGGCACTGGATGAGCGGTGCAGCGCTGGATTTGTGAGCAGGAGGAGGAGGTTATTATAATGAAGGAGGGCGGGCTGGAGTAGAGAAATAGGAGGGATTTGGAGATCAAATCGCCGGGGGCTTGGGCACCTTCTTGAATAACGACGCTTCCGGGCACTTGCGGAGGCTAATTTGCATAACTTATAAAAGTGTTTTTTCGGCGATTTCAGCGAGGGACATGTATGATAAAGGTACTGTTTTAATGTGTGGAACGTAGGCTATAGCCTGGTCGGAGCAGTCTATGACGCTCAGATCAGGTGAAAGACTCCCTGTAAAAGGTTTTTCTGGTACTAATATAGTGGTGGTGCGGGATATTGCACTTTTGTTCTGTTCACTTGAAAGGGACAAAGCTGCCCTGCCACTACTAAGTAAATGGAGTGTAGGTACACGGCCACATGTAAGCACTAGACTGCCCCTCCAGCAGTTGATTGCCTGGGATGCTGAGAATCGGACCTCCACTCATCTGATATTGATGGCCTATGCTGAAGATCGGCTAATAATATCTTCAACCTGGAAAACCTGTGTAAGCTGCTGAGCTCCCTCTAGTGGTGGCTGTTAGATTTGCAAAACTTAACTCTACGTTTTAGGAAATTTGAAGCTCTAAATAAGAAAAGAAAAACAGAGTTCTGACCTTTATGAGGACGGATTAATAAATTAGTCAACACAGACATTTGAAACTATAAAAAAAATACAAAAAAAAACCTAAAGGGTCGACATTCCCTTTAAACTGAATCAAAGCAAACAAGCCAGAATACACAGTGTATTTGGTATTGCGATGAAGCCGGTAGACAGAGGTCCCAGACAGAGGGCTATGGAGAAATCAGGAAGAAGAGCATCTGGTAAGCACACTCAACAAAATGTCAAGAATGACGCAACCGAGTGAAGCATGACCCGCTCCCAGAACGGAGGGCGTTCAGCTGCAGGTGACGTGGGATTTATTTGATATGGGTCATAACCAGGTTGGATTATATGAAAGGCATCTAGATGTTGTGTAGGAACCTTGTTTTCATGTGTCAGATGAATAAAATGGCAGAGGAGCGCAACGACCCGGCGGGTTACACGCCATGTCTATTATAAAATCACTAGAGATACAAGGAATAAAAAGAAACAATAAAGAGATGGAGGGAGGTCAAATGATGTCAGCAAGTGAATGTCACCCACCGAAGGGGACAATAGACTAGAATCACTTCTCAGATGACAGATTTCAGTGAAGTGTGGGCTGGTTAATGAAATACATGCTTGGCAGTGGATGTGTTGTGATCATCGTGGTACCTTATATAAAACCAAAAGTATGTAGTCTTCATGCAGTTATCAGTCTTTAGATTTCAGGACACACATTTCCTAGTCTAAAAACAATGGGTGACATAAATCTTTTTGAGTTCAGCAATGTTGTTCTCTCATTCAACTATGAGAGAAAAGCAGGAACCTCCGCATTGCACCGTTGTCCACATGGCCTATTCGGGCACATGGAAATCAAAGAGGTTCCTAGGTCCGCACCCCCTTTGATGACCTAGAATGCACAGCTGCTCTGTAAAGAGGGGCTGCCAATCCCACCAGGAGGACAGTTGCCCCTTTATTGCCCTCAGCATCTCAAGGCTCTGGCAGACTCGAGTCATCCACATATTGCATTGCCCCGGCAGGGTCTTCATCAGGCCTAATCACACCCCAATCTAAAAGGGGATTGGTCAGTAATTATTTTATTATTATAATAACCAATACTGAACTGTGGAACCGCCCCAGTGCCACCGGTCGCCGCTTATACCTGGGCAGGTATCAAGCAGGCTAATCCAGCGCATCCAAGCCTGTGACCACAGAAGCCAGTGATTGGTTGAGAGGTGACATTTCCATGTCGTGAGGGACCAGGAAGTAGAGACCAGCGATGGAACACAGAAGCGTCAGGAGATCAGTCAGGTATGACTTCATTTATATTTTTAAGCTATTCTGACCTTTTTTTAATCTTCTGCTCAACCCCTTTAGAGGGGTATTCCCATCATAGACAATGGGGACATATCACTAGGATAGGATAAGCCCCCATTGTCCAATAGGAGCGGGTCCCACCTCTGGGACTGTCACCTACAACGAGAACGGAGCAGGAAATTGATCGGAGGGCACACTGCACCCTTTCAATGGGGCCGCCGAAAATAGCAAGATCGCTGACTCGCTATTTCCATTGCTTTCCGTCCGCCCCATAGAAATGAATGGGAGCAGGGGCTGCGCGTGCGTGATGCGCTCCCATTCACTTGTATGGGGAAGCAGTGAAGGTGGTGGATGGACCCTGGTAAATCCGGGGTCCTCCAGCCACAGCTCTCCCCCCTTCATTCTCCTTGTAGATGCGGGTCCCAGAGGTAAAGTATTTCATTTTATTTTTCATTTTGGCATGGAATAGATGGAAAATGAAATGTCAAAAATGTATTTGCATTTCAAATTTTTTTTTTTTTTTCAATTTTATTTTTGGCCGCTATTACCTTTCATATCGGCATGTGGTCAAAATAACAGACTCCATTTTGAGTATGTGTTGCAATACGCTGATTTAATTTTTACGGATTCGTTCTGCGTGTTTAATTTCATTGGGTAACTATTAAATGTTATAATTTATAAGTAATTTTTCCACATCTTCAATTATATGATCACATTCACATTACCCCAGATGTGCATTTTTTCTGCATAAAAATTAATGACTGAGGGAACAAAGTAATAAAAATAATAATTATGTAATAAAAACAATAATTACAATGTTACAGTACGTCACATCAATGTGTCTGTGAATGGATTGTGCACCCCAGACTTTACCTTCCGTGGCAGGGAACAGCGTATCACCTTCACTTTTGGTTTCAGCTAATTTTCCTGTCCTGAGGAGAACTTCAGCGAAGCTTTCCTGGGAATTGTAGTGGTAAGTGGTGTACGTAGCTTCACCCTGATAACAAGCAAAAGAAATTGGAGAAGTCAGCATTCACGTATGCCCTTTCTTCAACCAAATACGTTGTCTTCTAACTTAGAAGCATCTACCAATGCTGTAGTCACATGCACAACCCTGAGCATGTATACCATCAACCATATTAAGTGGAAAGCTTCCAGTGGCTGCAGCCATCCAATATTAAATCTGGCACACTTCTAGCATGAATGATCTTTACTTGTCCTTGCGGGTTTCCTTTACATTTCTGGTTATATTCCAGTGACTGAAGTGTGAAAATTACAAGTGTTATATCTGGAAATTGCCAACAAGCTGCTGTTGGTAAAGTGAGCCATTCTGCTTGCACATGCTAACAGCAGCTTAAAGAAGAACTCCCACAAAAAATTTTATTATCTGACCTGTTAGAAAGGTGCATGATATAATCTGTAGTGATGTCATTTTCTTATCAGTGACTGTTTCTGTGAGTAAAAACCTCTCTTCTTATTGTAGCTGGGTCATGTGACCAACTCCCTGACCTCCAACTGACCCAGGACAGAAAGCCAGTAACTGCTCTATTCATTCCTATGGGAGCCTCACTTTCAGTCTCATAGGAATACACATAAGTCTATGAGTGAGTTGGTGGGTCTAATTGCTGGTCACATGACACAGATAAGAAACTTCAAGTTGATATAAGTCAAAAATTCAGACACTGGTAAGAAAATGACATTCACTACAGATTATATCATGTACATTTCTAGCAGGACATGGAATAAAATTTTTGTCGGGAGTTCTTCTTTAATGCAGCAAAGCAATCGCCTTGTAGTAAAACTGTGTGATAACCCTGAGATCACCAGGTTTCTGTAGCTCCATCTTCTCAAACCAACCCTGGTCATCACAACTGTTGAAGAAAGTTGCAACCAGCCCTGCAAGCAAGGTACTGTGCAGTGGTGGCAACTCATGACATACATGTGTGCGCTGGGTCCATCAGAATGGGATCAACTCATAGCTCCCTTATCATAGAAGGATGTCCACAGCATTGTCCAGAGCATGGACATTAGTTGATTTTATGAGACAACTTTGCAAGCAATGAGGAACATCTAAACGATGCTGCTGCCCTGTTCTCATACAAGCGAGATGAAGAGGTGTGGGTGAAATGCAGCCAGCATGGAGGACATTTTTTATATGGACCTTCCTTCGTTATATCAAAGGCAATCATTACTAGGCATATACTGTCATATATGAGAGCTGTAAAAGTTGGTGACAGAGGCTCTGAGTCAAACGTTGGGTCACTTACCTTTGTGCTAAAATCCCAGTTCAGAAGTTTCAGCAGGACCTAAGCGCTGAACGTCCTCATATTCATGAGCTGCAGTTCCACCCTCCCATGGATGATTGAAAGACTTCTTTGTAAATTGTGTATAGGGAGAAAGCTGTCAACCAGCAGCAGGGGGGTGGAGGAGCGGAGCTCTTGAATACAAGGACTTGAGACCTGGGTCGCTTACATTAGTGCACAAATCCCTTCTCATGAACACCAGGACTCCAAAGCTTAAGTCACTTAACTAAAATCCCTGTTCAGAAGTTTCAGTGGGATTCCAGCACTGGAAGTCATCATATTCATGAGTTGTGGCTCTGCCAGCCCCCATGGTTGATTGAAAGCCTTCTTTCTAGATTTCGTATAGGGAGAAAGCTGTCAATCGGCAGCAGGGGGCTGGAGGAGAGGCAAGCTCAAGAATATGGAGACTCCAGAGATTGGCTCCCACTGCAGCTGCTCAACAGGGCATAAAAAAAATGTTACCCTAGCTTTGAATTAGGGGGCAAGTTTCCTTTAAGAAAGACGACTCCTACAACTGATACCTTATTAAAGGGGTTCTACGGGAATTAAGAAAATGAAAATACTTAAATATTACTTTAATATAAATATATTCCCAAATACCTTTCATAAGTTATAATGGCTCGTTTTGTCTGGGGAGCAATCATTAGGAGAAATAAAATGGCCGCCGTCCTATTAGTACACACAAAACCTGTCCTAACCACACAGGAGGACAAGTTAATTCACAGCACTGAGGTAATAAGGCTACTTTCACACTGGCGGCAGGCCTGATCCGGCAGGTGAAGGGTGCTGCCGGATCAGGCCTGCCGCAGTGACATGTGTGGAGCCGGAACCGCGCTCCGGCCCCACACATGTCACACAGTACATACATATACATACACATAAACATACACACACATATAGACATACAAACACACATACATACTTACATGCTCCCCGGCAGGTCTTCGGAGCGTCAGGACGGCTCACACAGGTCACGATTCCCCACAGCGCCCTCTGCTGGGCGCCTGGTGGAATCGTCATCTGACGATTCCACCAGGCGCCCAGCAGAGGGCGCTGTGGGGAATCGTGACCTGTGTGAGCCGTCCTGACGCTCCGAAGACCTGCCGGGGAGCATGTAAGTATGTATGTGTGTTTGTATGTCTTTATGTGTGTGTATGTTTATGTCTGTATGTGTCTGTGTACCCGGATCCGTAATGGACTCCATTGAAAGTCAATGGAGGGCGGATCCGGTTACCATTATGGTCACACCAGACGGATCCACCCCCATTGACTTGCATTGGGGGTCATTCCGGATCCGTCTTGGTGCGGATGCCTGGACCGGAGAGCAAACCGCAGCATGCTGCGGTTTGTTCTCCGGTCTGAAGACGGAACGGAATGCTTTCAGGAGCCTCCGTTGTCTTCAGTTCAGTTTTGTCCCCATTGACAATGAATGGGGACAAAACTGAAGCGTTTTATTCCGGTATTGAGCCCCTATGACGGAACTCAATACCGGAATTTTAAAACGCTAGTGTGAAAGTAGCCTAAGCTGCCTCGTCCTTCTCTCTGCTCTGCTTGTCAGGGATTATCATCCTGAATACAGATGATAAAATCTTCTGCTGAATCTCTGTAGGGATGGAGTTCATGAGGAGACATGAAGGACAGGATAGACTGTGGTAATGGAGACTGCATACAAGTGCTGCTGCTCATTAGCCACATCTGCTCATGAACTCCATTCAGAGATTCAGCTAAAAATCTTATCATCTGTATTCATGATGATAATCCCTGACAAGGGATGAGGCAGCTCTTTACCTCAGAGTTGTGAAGTATCTTGTCCTCCTGTGTGATTAGGACAGGTTTTGTGTGAACTAATAGGACGGCAGCCATTTTGTTTCTCCTAATCATTGCCTCCTAGACAAAACGAGCCATTATAACTAATGAAAGGTATATGGGAATATATTTATCATGAAGTACTATTTAAGTATTTTCATTTTGTTAATTCCCAGAGAACCCCTTTAACTATACCCGGAGATTTGAGCAAAACTTTAAACAAAGCAATGTCACACGAGCTGAGCAGGAAACAGATATTAAATGCTGCACTCTTTGAAAGCAGGTGCACAGTAGATAAATATCTGTCCCGTTGAGCTGAACAGAAGCTTTAATTAATTAATCCTTAAGATCCACTCGAAGACGTTTAATTAAGTTATCTCAATCAAGATGGATAAAGGCTTCTCCTCCCCTCACTTTGTGCTGCGCTTGTTACACTTACTTCAGCAATAAAAGGATTGACGATCAGAGATTCATAAAAGGGCTGGCAGCCTTGGCCGGTACCCGGTGTGGTCGAGCCCTTGGCGCTCTTCGACGTGCTGCTCTGCTCCAGACCCTGGAACGAGGGAAAGCAGGAGAGGAAACGGTTAACCTGCAGCGCTGACTTACGTGAAGGCAATAGGGTGTAATAAAGAGAAGATCATACCCCTGGAGAAAGGGAAGAGGATTGAAATGGTAAGTTAGCGAGCTCTCTGACAGCTACCATTAGAAACGTTAAGTTACTGTGAGGAGTGATTGAAGGATGGGACTCGGCCAAGTCAGGTGTGGCGGAGCTGTCTCGGGGGGATTGTTAGGAAATGTCCTTGGAAAGAAGAACGATTCCTTGAGAGATTATAAGGACATTGCCGTGTGTTCATCACTAAATATCCCGCATTAATCTCTGGGTTTTTCTATTTTTTTCCTGTCTTTTGCCACAGAATCAATTTTCTAGCATGAGAAGCTAACAGGGTGTCTTCATTGGCATTAGCGGAGTACGTTCCCTTCTATTACAGGTGCAGGGGAGTAGTGTGAGAAAGTGATAAGAGAGCTGGTACTATGAAGAGATACCAACTCAATAAAAAAAAAATATGGCAATAAAAACAATACATTTTACATGTGAAAGTCTGAAGTTTATAGCGTGGGTTACAGAAATTGGATCCTAGTCCTGATGAAGTCAAGGCTGAAGAGTAGTCTGACTTCTATTACAGTGCATCTTGCACTAGTATGAGTCCTGTGAGTCTTACCGTCAGTCTGTCCTATACCAGTATCTTGTACCAGTGTATTCTGGTGCATGCCGATTATAGGGCAGTTCTGATTTATTGCTGCAGTGCATGTAAAGTATATATTAAAGCAACTCTAAAAATCACCTATCACTTTGTGTATACAGCGGCCACACAGACTTGTGTGTCTTTCAGTGGTTGCAGACCACAGACAAACCCTGTGTGCAGCCTGACCCTGCAATCCTGTGTCACTCCACTACCTCTGTCCCCACGTCTTGGTAGCCTACAGGCAGTACAAGAGCTCGGCAGGATGAGACTACAGAACAGTTTTTGCTGCTGCATATTTTTTGCTATTAAAGGGGTTTTCTGGTAATCAAATATTGAAGACCAATCCTCAGGATAGGTCACAAATTGGTGGGTGTCCAACTACCAGCACCCCAGATGATGAGCTGACGAGCGTCGCAGCCCTTTACAGTATACCAAGCACAGTGCCATACATTGTATAGTGGCTGTGCTTGGTACTGCAGTTCAATCCCATTCTCTTAAAGAAGAACTCCCGCAAAAAATTTTATTCCATGTCCTGCTAGAAATGTACATGATATAATCTGTAGTGAATGTCATTTTCTTACCAGTGTCTGTATTTTTGAGTTATATCTTCCTGATGTTTCTCATCTGTGTCATGTGACTAGAAATTAGACCCACCAACTCACACAGCACCTTATGAGTGGACAGGAAGTCTAATTTTCTATGCATTCCTATGGGAGCCTCACTTTCAGTCTCATAGGAATTAATAGAGAAGTGACTGGCTTCCTGTCCTGGGTCAGTTGAAGGTCAGGGAGTTGGTCACATGACCCAGCTACAATAAGAAGAGAGTGGAAACTCTCAATTACAGCCTCTTATAAGAAGATGGCAATCACTACAGATTATATCATGCACCTTTCTAACAGGTCAGAGAATACAATTTTTTGCTGGAGTTCTTCTTTAAAGGGTTGTCTCACAAAAACTATTCTTCAGTTTCTATCCAGAGGATAGGCCATCAGTATTAAAATGTCTGAAAACCCTTTTAAAGGAGAGGAAGCTCCCTGTCCACGTCTTGCCTGGCTTGGTAAACAGGTCTCTTTTATCATTTAGAGAGATATTTGTCAATCAAGCTGAGCCAGGTGGTCAGAAGCCAAAGAAGAACTACCCAGTGGACACTTCTCCCTGTGCCTGGCTCTTTAAAATACCTTAGTTTACTGTGCAAAGGTATCCTGTGGTTAGGAAAGTATGAAACTGCTGACAGGCTCCCTTTAGTTTTCATTGTGGTGATGCTGCAGGGGCTTTACCTACTTGCTGACAGCCTCCTCTGAACTTTTTAACACAAAAAGTTAGATGCCAGTAATAGATCTTCAGGAACATTGGCCACGTGGCTGCTGGTATATGCTCGAAAAGTGAGACCACTCTACAAGTGTCGTTGACGGTCACTTCTGAGCAATAAATCTTCCGAAATAGGCCGCTCGCTGGTTACAAATGCATAACAACAATACTTTCTTACATTCAGAGGACGGAGGTAGGTTAGTGACTTTTTCCAGAACTGCCCATCACTGACAGCATGCAGCACAGCCTTAGTAGTCAGGGTTGTATTAGTCAGAACTTTCATGGTTGTAGCAGTCGTTCGATGCAGCAAATCCACCGACTGGGGCTTGGAATCGGCCTGAAATATTTACACGATTGTTAATGATCCATGAACTTAAATACAGCCATCAAACTTCATGGCACTTTACAACACACCATAGAAAACAGGCGTGAGAACACAAACACACCAGTAAGAAAATCTAAAGGACTGGGAGAGAGAGGAGAAATATTACAGAGGCACAAATGTATACAGGATTAACCAGTGATCAGTAATGGAGTCAGAACCCTGGAGAGAAGACAAGAGAATTTCACCGCTTCTGCCTTCTCTATTTTCATACGCACAGTCCGCTGCCTGCATTGGTCCCACTGGTCATGTGACTGATAATGTAATAGTCGGGATAGCCCTTACGTCTTTGATAGCTGTTGCCGACAGCTATCACTACTGACTCCACTACACACATTGGTATTTGGTTTGGCCGAGCGTGTATGTGTTGCCAGTGGGAAGAGAAGAGACCACAACTGGCAGATACATATGGGGCAGCTTATCTACTGGAGAGCAAAAGGATTGGGCACTGAATTCTTCAACAGATGATGCCGGGAGCTCCCATACACATTAGATTGTCAGCTGAACCCAACAAAAAACAGAATTTCCGTCCAACAATAGTCTAATGTGTATGGGGGCCATCACTAATATCGCTATAAGAGAGCTAATTTTCCTATAATAAAGTCCTCAATTTTCTTTCCTGATCTTGGAGTTACAGACCTTAAAAATAAAATGAACAAAACTAAAAGTAAACTAAGTAAAATCATAAAATTTCCCCCCTCCGGTGTTTTAGAGGCCAGTCTTAATACCCCTTGCACTGACGGATGATGTGCCTAAGTTATATAGAGGTCCCGGCCTAAGGTGAATCCACCACCAGCCTAAATCTATGCCAGCTCCTTTTCTGATGTAGATTTAGATTATTTTCTACGACTAAAACAGGAGTAGAAAATAATAAATGAGACAGGCCAGCCCCTTTTTTAGACATGGAGTGAGTGGGGAAAAGTTCCAGATTCGGCCGCAAATCCCCATTTCGACCCACTCTACCACAGATATAGGCCAAAAATTGGCGTATAATAATAAATGATCCCCAAAATGTCTATTTTTGGGTAACCCTACATGATCACGATAAAAAAAAAAAAAAAAAAAAAGATTTGACTATAGTATACGTAGTTTTAGGATTGGACAGGGAGGGAGTACTGAGTGAGCCGTCAAGAGAATTTGGCTTATGGATTTAGCACAGAATGGCACTGAGCAGTTTGCATGTGCCTATACTACATGATTACCATAAAAAAACAAAAAAACTAGAGCAAAAAATTTCCCACGCAGGCCGGAGTCGCAACACGGATGGTAATGGGGAAGAGTAATTAAAAGGGGTTGTCCAAGATCAGAAAAAATATGATTGTGTTCTCAAAAGGGAGACAGGAACAAACCGCTGCCTGATACCCCTCCCAGCCGCTCATATCCCATGACACCTAAGGACTGGGCAAATTGAATTATTGAATTCCAACTGCCCAATCCTTCTTCACTGAGAATATGCCGTCTGTAGAACGTAGGACACCTCCAGACTGGACAGTTTTGCTAAAATAAGCCAGTTCAGCCAACCATCTAATGTGTATGGCCACAGCTGTCAGTGGAAGAGTTGTCAGAGAGAGTGACAAAGTAGGAAGAGAAAGGACAAATGAGTCAAGTTGTAGAGCTGAAGACACTGGACAAGTTTAGAGCCGTTTTCTTCTACAAACAGGACTAAAACAACAAAACTAATAGGAAATACTGTAAATATCATAGAAAACACTTTCATAAAATAACGCAGAGATATAAAATCATATGATACGACTTTTTAAAACATCACTGAGATGAGAACATGAAATTAAAATCCCAAACTCTCCAACAAAACGTGACCAACAGTCCAAAAAACCATAATCATAATCAAAAAACATAATACAGATTGCTGGGTCCTACAGGATTTCCAGCTGTGGTCAAGGGAATTCATTCACTTGTCTGAATCCATCACTTGTAGTTTACCACTAGAATACTGCCAGCAAAGCTAGAGATACATCAGTCCGACCTATCCTTGAAGGACTTGACATCTTGGAAGCCTGAGGACCATAACGGTATAAAGCAAAAAGATCAAACCCCAAGTCCTATCCTGCCAAGTCATCCTCAGATCCACATCCAGCTTACCCATGTGTTCTCCTGCAGCTTCTTCCACTAAAGGGCAGGAAATGAGATAGCGGTATATATATTCTCACTAGATAATTGGAAAGCAAAAGGCCAACTATAACTTGACACATGGAGGCCAAAGGCGCTTTACTAGAGTGCGGAGACTGCACAATATACCGCTCATGTTGGGCAGCGCTATTGATCCACACTTCAGCTAAACAGTCACTTACAGTCTACGAAGGAGAGATAAGTGTGATTATAGGTTACAAGCTCCATCTCTGCTACAATTTAACCGGTTCAATCACTACGGTATGGAAAAAGAAGAGAAAAACATAAATTTTTAGGTCAGAACAGTCCACTTTTTCTCATTATTATTGCAATGGTTTAAGGGAAGAGAAAAGGCTTGTGGTCAATCATTGCTGGGTGTAAACATACCGCCGATCAGCAACCAAGACAATGAGTGATATGGGGGGAGCCCTTATTTGCACCAATACAGTGTAATGATTGCTGCAGTAAATGCAGGTAATGAGCGCAGATCAACATTCTGTATTGTTGACTGGCTCTCGGTCCCATCTAAAAGGACCAAATAGACTTTAGATAGCGGACTTGACCGCCTCCAATGGGCACCCTCGCTTGGCTGGGCATGCGTGTGCTCTGAGGGGACAGAGAGGAGAAAACACCTGTAGCGGCGGTATATGAACAAATGGATCAGGCATGTTGAAATCCAACCACCCGATGCTAATCTCACCAGACATCTGCTATCGGGGGAGAATCAGGAGACCACCATACACATTACTGAAAAACCCACAAGTGTCTTCAGGCTACCACTTCTAGATCCCCTTTTAATGTCACTCACCACCACCTGCTCCTTCATCGGTCTCAGGTCTCCTCATTACTTTAGGAGCTCTTTCACAAGCTCTTAAAGGGGTTCTGCCATTGTTTTAAACTGATGATCTATCCTCTGTATAGATCATCAGCATCTGATCAGCGGAGGTCCGACACCCGGACCCCTGCAGATCACCTCCAGGAGCGCCGCGGCCTTCACTGTGTTTTCCTCAGGCCCAGTGATGTCACGACTAGTATCACTGGCCTGGGCGGGGCTAAGCTCTGTTCACTTGAAGGCAGCTTAGCCCCGCCCAGGCCAGTGATCCTAGTCATGACGTTACTAGGCTGGTGGTAAACAGTGAGAAGGCCGCAGTGCTCCTGGAGCCCTGCTGCCTTCTCAAACAGCTGATCGGCAGGGGTCGCGGGGGTCCCGGAGGATAGATCATCAGTTTAAAAGAACTGCAGAACCCCTTTAAGTGGCAATGCTTCCTCCACAGCTTTGGAAGATCTGGTGATGTTCACACCTAGCAGTGTTCGGCAGATACTTTTTGCTACAAACCTTAGGAGAGAAGAGCGGAGATAGTGTAGACCAGTGATGGCTAACCTCCAGAAGCAGTGAAACTACGACTCCCAACATGCTCCATTCATTTCTGGGGAGTTCTGAGGACAGCCAAGCAAGTGTGCATCTTGGGAGTTGTAGTTTTACCACAGCTGGAGTTCGAGATGTTAGCCATCACAGGTGTAGACCAAGTAAAGTGGTTTAGTCTCTAGACTCAATAATAATGAGGCATATAGCTTAAACCAAAACAGTTGATTTTTATGGCCGCCCGACCAAGGTTACACCCACTGATTGATTCTTGTGAATATGGAGAATAAACCACTTTACTTATGAATCTGCCAAACACCGGCTAGGTGTGAACATCACCGGATTTTCCGAAACTGTGGAGGAAGCGTTGCCGCTTGTGTGAGAACTCCTAAAGTAAAGAGGAGACCTATTATACCTTTAATCTGTTGTGAGAAGGTGGTGGTGAGGGGCACTGAAGAAGGATCTAGAAGTGGGAGCCTTAAGGCGTTTGTGGGTTTTTTTAACCTGTGAGAATTGGGGCTTTGAGGACTTGCCCCTTTGTCTGGTTCCTTCTGACATTGTGACTTTGTTGCTTGCCGATTCATGTTATATATGTATGCCCCACACACATTAGACAGTTGGTTGTTCCCACCAAAATTGGCAGGTTTGGCCAATATATGTTTACTGAATATGGCCAGTCTTTTGGTCGGACAAACCTGAGTTTCCCCAAACCCCCCCCCCCACCCAACAGCAGAAGTTGGGGGCAAAAAGGGCCGGCATCCTGGATTTCAATACTACTGATCCTGCGGGAAATAAGTTGTTAAAGAGGTGGCTAGCAGCGGCTTATTCCCCTCATCTCACTGAAATAATCATATCAAGTGTGCATGATAAAGTGAAGGCTCGGGAGGAATGCCTGCTGGCTGGAAGTTACCAAGATTCTGTGAGCAGCTTAAAGGGGTTCTCCAACTAGTGGCGTACATAGAAAAGTAAGGGCCCCATAGAAAAGGATTAAACCAGGCCCCCCACACAGGACAGAAGGGTTTCTGCCTAAACCCTTTTCAATGACCCTTGGGCCATTTTCCACTGCCTCACTTGCTAAAAGTCGTTCCTTTAGAGGGTAGAGTCCTGACCAAGTTTTCACCCCCAGTAGAAGAGGAGATGATCCCAACTAAGACTGGGCCCCCTCCTGGCCGACCAGCTGTTCTGGTGTAGCTCTGTTAACAAAAGTCGGTGCTGGAACTACACGGCTCCGTCAAACTTGTAGTGGAAAACGCTATAATTGCGGTGCTACTCTGACTGACTTCTCAGCACCCCCCATCGATCAGCTGTTTGAAAAGACAGCAGTGCTTTCGTTTTCATCCTTAGCCAGTGGTGTCATGTCCATGAGTCTCAAGGCATAGGTGAATGGGGCTGGGATGCAATACCAAGCACAGCCACTATACAATGTACAGCACTGTGCTCAGTAGGCTTCGAAGAGGCCGCAGCACTCACCGGAGTACCACGGCCTTTTCATACAGCTGATTTGCAGGAGTACCGGGCGTCATCAGACTGATCAGATTCTGGGGATAGGTCATCAGTATTAAACACTAGGGAAAACCCCTTTAATGCTATTCAAAGGTTTATCTCCAATTTTACAAAGAAGTTAATAACATAAAAGCGAGTTAAAACATGTAAAACTAAAATAAAATGTTATACTGATCATATGGATTCACATACACATTAAACTAAAATGACCTTCACTTAGTCCCAAACATTTCACTGCTTTTCTCATAGACGTTACTTTTGACTTGCAGCAAGTGCGGGGTAAGTAGTGACTAATGCGCTCTGCGGTGAGCTAAAAAGGCTGCAAATTGTGTGGTTAAGAGATCAGACACATGAAGGACATCGAAGGAGAATTATCACAGACATAGAAATGTGCATTAAACAAACACTAAGCAAAAAGATCCAAGAGAAATGTCAGATGTGTCACGGCCATCAATGAGACTAATGCTACATGCTTCACATTAAAAATATGTAACAATAGTAAAAGCTATACTGCCAAATATTACTGCAGAACATCAGTAGCAAGCAGCTTCACTTTCCTTCCAGAGCTGAATTCAGGATTCTGCTCAATACTTCTGAGTGACTGTCAGCATTATGTGATAATACCTCAGCTGGGATCCTAAGCATTGCGGACGGTGTTGTTTCCGTTCTATTAGACTCTTTTTTTACATATGATGCTAATACTATAGCCTACAAAGCAATAATACAGCACAGCTCAGTCCAGTCAGCAGGAAGGTGTGCGGCCATGAAGAATTGTGCTTAATGGAGGGGCTCCAGCTTGCAGAAGAAACATACTAGTCACTGGAAGGCTTGTAGGACAAAGGGATGTACAGATGTATCCTTCCATAAGCTTCTCAACATATCCTGAGATGAGTGGCATGATCAGTTTTTTTATAAAAAAAAAAAAAATGGAATTACAGCCTGTCTACATCTAAGGCTCTACAGGCCTCAGCAAGTTAAATGTTCACGCTCATGATTGTACAATTAGAAAAGTATGGCCGGATTAGAAGGGTTCCCAGGAAAAAGCCTCTTCTTTCTAAAAAGACTATGGCTGCTCGGCCTAAGTTTGCAAAGTTGCATCTGAACAAACCACAAGACTTCTGGAACACTTTTCTTAGGACAGATGAGACCAAAGTGGAGATGTCTGGCCGTAATGCTCAGTGCCACATCTGGTGGAAACCAAACTCAGCACAAACATCTCATACCAACTGCCAAGCACTCAATGTAGTATATACATGGCCTGCAAATTACCTGAAAGGTGCCTGCCATATTACTGCCTGACAGTCCAGAAAGATAGATAGATTGATAGATAGATAGATAGATAGATAGATAGATAGATAGATAGATAGATAGATAGATAATAGACAGATAGATAGATATGAGATAGATACGATATACTAGATATGAGATAGATAGATAGATAGATAGATAGATAGATAGATAGATAGATAGATAGATAGATAGATATGAGATAGATACGAGATATGAGATAGATAGATAGATAGATAGATAGATAGATAGATAGATAGATAGATAGATAGATATAATAGCAATGTTAGCTTGCACCTGTGCCTTTACTTATCCAGGAGGTGCTGGTTTATTCTGTTTTAGTTCTATGTATGTAGGGGAGGAGGCATCCCCTGGGAACCTACCACTCCCGCCACCTACCTGGTGCTTTTAATCAGGAATATCACAATAGCTGGATGCTCCTTTGACCAGAATCTTGTAGGATACAAGCCTGTGTTAGAGTAGGTCCCGTCTGTTAGAGGCCACCTTGTCGTAGGTAGATGGGCCCGACATATTTTTGATCCACAATATGCGTGAAGAGCTTCTACTTTATCTCATAGTAAGTACTTTTTTACTTTTTCACACTTTCACTGTTTACTTCTCTCTTAGTGCATATAGTGGTGTGCTGCTACTGATAGATAGATAGATAGATAGAGGCAGACAGACAGATAAAACTCACACATATACATACAATCTTTCATTGCAATTCCCAGCACAATACATAACACATTCTGATGCTGCATTTACCATTTGCCCACATCCCCTCTACAAGGCAATCAGCTCTCAGCTCGCTGTTATGTTATTGGCTTTTCCAATTATCCTTAAACCGCGCTTGACTTTAAGTAACAAATCCGTAGCGCTCTGTGACGCCGACCAGCTGAGAGGCACAGAAGATCTTCAGTGTGGAGCCCGGAGACACAAATAGGATGTAACACAGACAATTGGAAGATGTCTCCTCGCAGTGACCTCTGGTAAGCCACCTAGTGTATACACTATATATCTGCAAGCGCCAGCAGATAGGCAGATAATTGCTTTCTGGCTCCGTCGATGCATTTGGCTCTATTACCTGGCATCGCAGACCGTGCATAAATAGTTATCTGTCTTTCAGAAATATCTACACGCAGAGACAAATAAAGCAGATATGAGCAGCGTATTACCTGACTGGCTTCTTCTTTGCCAGCCGACCCAGGAGGTCCAGAATGCTGAGAATTCTCCAGCCCTTCGCCGCCACCGCCGCCGCCGCCACCTGGGTGTATCTGATAATTTACTGCTTGAAAGAGAATCTGGAGAAAACAGCAGGCCAAGTGAATAACTTCGGAAAGCAACGACTAAGAAAATGTTCAGTTTCATCATTGTCCTTTCTTTGTTTTTTACAGGCAAGAAAACTAGGGTCCACGTTTTATATACTTTCACACTCCTTGTTTTCTAGTTGAATGACTTGGTAAATCTAGCCTTTATCTTGTACTAATCCGCAGTTACCGCCACTTGGCCCAGCTGCAGAAGTGTAGCGGAGGAACATTCTTTAGAAAAAGCTCAAAGTGTTGGAAACACAAATGACCCTCACTGATCCCCGACTGCTCCTGCTCAACCAGTGATTGGCTGGACAGCAACCTCCAGTGAACCAAGAAACAAAGACCAGCTGGGACCTGGTAAGCGCCTGAACGGGAGCAGAGTGGGATCGGTGAGGGAGAGTACTCCTTTTATTTATTTATTTTGTATCCCACTTTGAGCCCTTTCTAAATAATGTTCCTCCCTACGACAACTTCTTGTGGTCGTCCACAATTCATTTTTTGTTTTTAAATCCTCACCCCCAACCAGCAGGACCTGTGAAGAGGACAATATGTATCTGCTGCTTGGTTCCAGCTCCATAGAACCTGGGCTGTCTTCACTATAACTCTGATCCCTGCGTGTAAACTTGGGTCTAGTGCGCTGCTGCAGCCAATCAGTTGCTTCAGCAGTGACGTGTCTCCAAGCCGGAACAGAGTGGTGGAAAGTAGGTGAGTATAGCACCCTTCACGGGTCCGGGGAGGTGGGGAGCAATTTGTAAAAAAGGTAAATCATGGACAACCACTTTAAGGGTAAATCCCAAAAGGCGTGGTGGCAGGATAGACGAAAACCACGCAGCCATGCAAGCCAGGAAACCGTGAGTAAGGACGAGTGCCATCAGAACAATGGAAGCCTAGCACTGATATAAAGAAGTCCTGATATCTACCACTATATGTATAGCAGCTGCCTGAGGCTGAAAATGGTGTTTTTTATTAACAATCCTTCCTTTCTCACCCATGTTAGTCCAGTATGTAGCATATGACCCTGCAAAACCTAAGGGGCACTGCATTTATTTCATTTTCTGTGAGAGGTGGTGGGAATATTAAAAAAATACACCTAATTAACAGATGAACTGATAGATAAATAGAAATATACTCCGATATCAGGGACAGATGCAGACCTCTGTGTGAGGTGTATCCCTGATAGAGAACTTGACTATAGAGAAATGGTTCCTACATCAAGGACTGTCTGAGGGTCCATTGTCCTAGTGGGTCTTGTGTAAAGCCCTGCATGGCGGCTCTAAGTGCCTTCTGACCACAGCACAGCCTGGAAGGCTCCACTGACCTGAGTCTGCAAGGAGCTGCTGGCAGCCAGCAGGGTCTGTATGGCACACGGAGGACAATGGGTTAACGCAAAGGCCATCAGTTCTTTACGAGTGCCGAGGTCCTCATAGCTCTCACACTGCCCCAACTTGCTGCATATTTCCCAACTTTTATTATATCCTGAAAAGAGAGGGAATAGAGAAACGGCAAGAACCATGAAGTATGTACTGATTATAGTAAACATCACAACGAGACTGAAAAGAAGAACGGAGCAAGAGTAGGGAGGAGGGAAAGGAAGGAAAGGAATAGGAAGAAAAGCAAGATGGATGGATTAGATAGATAGATAGATAGATAGATAGATAGATAGATAGATAGATAGATAGATAGATAGATAGATAGATAGATAGATAGATAGATAGATTTGGGATAGATAGATTTGGGATAGATAGATTTGGGATAGATAGATTTGGGATAGATAGATTTGGGATAGATAGATTTGGGATAGATAGATTTGGGATAGATAGATTTGGGATAGATAGATTTGGGATAGATAGATTTGGGATAGATAGATTTGGGATAGATAGATTTGGGATAGATAGATTTGGGATAGATAGATTTGGGATAGATAGATTTGGGATAGATAGATTTGGGATAGATAGATAGATAGATAGATAGATATGAGATAGATATGAGATAGATAGATAGACATGATAGATATGATAGATATGATAGATAAGATAGATAAGATAGATAAGATAGATAGATAGATAGATAGATAGATAGATAGATAGATAGATAGATAGACATGACAGATAGACAGATAGATAGATATGATAGATAGATAGATAGATAGATAGATAGACAGACAGAGTTCAGTATCTCCTACCAGCAGCCATGAGTTCTTGGCAGTGCCCATTGGCAGCCTTGTAATCCTGGCACTGAAGAGCCTGCTCAGCCAGCAGAGTAAGAACCTGTCCTTTCATCTCTGTCTCTTCATTTCCTAAAACACAGAAGATTTTTTATCAGTATTTTGATATTTTAGGGGTCATTACATTATTCTGACAACGCTGCAAATGCTGTGAAATCATTTACTAACAGTATATCTTGTCAATTCTTTAATAACCCTCGGCACCTCCTCAATAAAGTCGCTATATGACTTCTTCCCTCAGATTCCACATTCTCTGCGAGGCTCTGATTTATGGCACTTAGTGACTCTAATAGCTGGTCTGCTAAAAATCACAGTGAAAGGAGATTCCTACCGCTGTCAGATGGCCTGTGAATACCGACACCACAAGAGGAGGGGGTATGGACGATCCACATGCTTTAAGCAAAGTACAGGGGTGTCCTGCTTTGAATACATTTTTTGCTTGAGCAGCAAAGTAGATCCTGCAGCAGAGACCTTCAGTGATCAGCTGTAATGTGTGGCAGCAAGTGTTCAATGTTCCTGCAGCGCCACCACAGGGGAAATAGAGCATTACACGGTGTCCACGGAAATAAATGAGCTGTCCGAGAAATGCATGGAAGTGCATAAAAGAGGTTGTGCCCTTTCTATTGTTTCGACCTCCATTAGTCAGCTGTCTTCTGTGGGGGACCTAGTAGCAAGTGTTTGATTTCCATGCACAGGGGTAATGAAGTGAAATCATTGGATTATCCATGTTATGCATGGACACTATGGACTCCTGCCTAGTCCAGTCAATCAAAGTGCAGAAGGAGCTGCAGGTGCAGAGAGAGCAGAGCCTCTAGGTGTAATGGTAACGCCCCTGTTGCTCCTAGAATCTCATTTGCATATATTTAAACATCATATTTGTCATCAATGCAGGCACATACAGTGCTGGCCAAAAGTATTGGCACCCCTGCAATTCTGTCAGATAATACTTAGTTTCTTCCAGAAAAAGATTGCAACCACAAATGCTTTGGTAATAATATCTTCATTTATTTTGCTTGCAATGAAAAAACACAAAAGAGAATGAAAAAAAAGTCAAATCATTGATCATTTTACACAAAACTCCAAAAATGGGTCGGACAAAAGTATTGGCACCCTCAGCCTAATACTTGGTAGCACAACCTTTAGACAAAATAACTGCGAACAACCGCTTCCGGTAACCATCAATGAGTTTCTTACAATGCTCTGCTGGAATTTTAGACCATTCTTCTTTGGCAAATTGCTGCAGGTCCCTGAGATTTGAAGGGTGCCTTCTCCAAACTGCCATTTTGAGATCTCTCCACAGGTGTTCTATGGGATTCAGGTCTGGACTCATTGCTGGCCTGCCACTTTAGAAGTCTCCAGTGCTTTCTCTCAAACCATTTTCTAGTGCTTTTTGAAGTGTGTTTTGGGTCATTCCTCCTGGAAGACCCATGACCCCTGATGGAGACCTAGCTTTCTCACACTGGGCCCTACATTATGCTGCAAAATTTGTTGGTAGTCTTCAGACTTCATAATGCCATGCACACGGTCAAGCAGTCCAGTGCCAGAGGCAGCGAAGCAACCCCAAAACATCAGGGAACCTCCGCCATGTTTGACTGTAGGGACTGTGTTCTTTTCTTTGAAGGCCTCTTTTTTTTTTCCTGTAAACTCTATGTTGATGGCTTTTCCCCAAAAAGCTCTACTTTTGTCTCATCTGACCAGAGAACATTCTTCCAAAAAGTTTTTGGCTTTCTCAGGTAAGTTTTGGCAAACTCCAGCCTGGCTTTTTTATGTCTCTGGGTCAGAAGTGGGGTCTTCCTGGGTATCCTACCATAGAGTCCCTTTTCATTCAGACGCCGACAGATAGTATGGGTTGACACTGTTGTACTCTCAGACTGCAGGGCAGCTAGAACTTGTTTGGATGTTAGTCGAGGTTCTTTAGCCACCATCCGCACAATCTTTCGTTGAAATCTCTTGTCAATTTTTCTTTTCCGTCCACATCTAGGGAGGTTAGCCACAGTGCCATGGGCTTTAAACTTCTTGATGACACTGCGCACGGTAGACACAGGAACATTCAGGTCTTTGGAGATGGACTTGTAGCCTTGAGATTGCTCACAATTTTGCTTTTCAAGTCCTCAGACAGTTCTTTGGTCTTCTTTCTTTTCTCCATGCTCAATGTGGTACACACAAGGACACAAGGACAGAGGTTGAGTCAACTTTAATCCACTTCAACTGGCTGCAAGTGTTATTCAGCTATTGCCACCACCTGTTATGTGCCACAGGTAAGTAACAGGTGCTGTTAATTACACAAATTAGAGAAGCATCACATGATTTTTCTAAGGGTGCCAATACTTTTGTCCACCCCCTTTTTTATGTTTGGTGTGGAATTATATCCAATTTGGCTTTTTGACATTTCTTTTTGTGGTTTTCCATTGAAGACAAATTAAATGAAGATATTATTACCAAAGCATTTGTGATTGCAATCATTTTCTGGAAGAAATTGAGTATTATCTGACAGAATTGCAGGGGTGCCAATACTTTTGGCCAGCACTGTATGTACATGGGACCAACACAGATGTCTTCATCTGCCAGGCGCACATGTAACAGGCCAGCCAGTGTCATAGGTACAAAACTGCTGACCGATGCCCTTTAAATTCTTTCAATATGTCAACCATCACAACTCAGACAGAGACTTCTATAGTCTCACTGCTCTGACAGTAAAGAACCCTGTTCTCTGTTTGTGCATAAACCTTCTTTTTTCTATCAAAATGGTCCCTGTTCACAGTTAGGCTACCATCACACATACAGAGTTAATTCTGGCAGGCTGTTCCGGCAGAGAACAACCTCCTGCAGTTCACCGGATGCGGTCGGAATGTCCGACGGCCCTTTTAAGTATAATAGGGTCCGGCAGAGATCCAAGCACTGTTCTGGCAGACAAGCTGCGCTTTGTGTCTGGACAATTCTCTGTCTGCCGGAACAGCATGCTGGAGGTGTGAAACTAGCCTTACAGCTACCAGACAAATTTCTATACTGGCCATAATTCGGGGGGTACTCTCTCTCCTTGGGGAGAGAGCGCCTTAATCAGCGTGAGGAGACTTATAGGATGTACATGCTCCTCTGGAATCCTGGGGAGAAATGTATGTAAATGAGCTCTTAACAAGCTCTATCCTAGAAGTCAATGATCGGCCCTTTAAATAGGCCTTGAATCATGACTTGGATATTAAATAAGCCAGTATCTCATCTGCAGACAGCTGTTTCTAGGTGACTGGCCCTCATCAGTGCAATGCAGAGTACTGGCTTAACTAGGAGAGAGGCCTACATAAGGATTTGGGGGGTACAATCTTTCCTTGGGGACAGAGTGCCTTCATCGGCGTTAGGAGACTTATAGGCCATACATGCTCCTCTGGAATCCTGGGAAGAAAGGGATGCAAATGAGCTCTTAACAAGCTCTGCCTCTGATGCCACCAGATGTAAGGCAGCTATCCTAGAAGTCAATGATCGACCCTTTAAATTGACCTTGAAACATGACTCGGATTTTAAGTAACCCTTCACCTCATCTGCAGACAGTTGTTTCTTTGTAATTGCCCTTCATCAGTGCAGAGCAGAGAGAACTGGCTTAACTAGGAGAGAAGCATACATAAGAATTTGGGGGGTACTATCTCTCCTTGGGGAGAGAGCGCCTTATTCTGGGAAGAAGGGATGCAAATGAGCTATAATCACGTCAACTCTAACTAAACTAAATTTTCCAAACTAACCCACTGATTATTGGTCTTTCAGTCCACCCATTCCAATTACTATTTTGGTTGTCACCCTTGCCCTTGAATCTCAGCTTTGTTGATAAAATCACTCAGATAACAGCCAAAAATAATCTTCATTGTTTCCGATGGCTCTTTAAAAGCTGAAGCTACGCCAGCAAATAATTTTTTTTATTCCTTTTTTTACCTGCTTTAACAACTTCCTTAGAGATATTCATTTAACCACACTGTCCCTTTTGTGACAGAATAAAGAAAAAGTTGTGTGCTAATGACTGTTCGAGACGGTGGGAGCCAGAGCTGAAGTGGCACATTTATAATGGAGCCGTAGAAATTATTACCTGCTTCCTTATAAAGTGCTGCCGAGATAGCGCCGGCTTAAACAAAGCACAATGTCCTAATCAACAAATTACCTGCACGCTGTTTACAGGGAAGCCTTATCTCCGAAGAACGCAGCATGGGCGGAATACAAAATATGTATTTTACATCAAGATGAAGCTCTCCAGAGAATAGTCCTTGGCACGTGTGGCTGTGATGTCTACCTAATTCCTTGCCGGAGAGTTATAGAACTGCATTAGTGTAAAAGGCGTGATGAAAACACTCTGCTCCACCAGCAGCTTCATGCCCACGTAATTTAAATACCTGCTATCTAAACGCGGCTAAGAGAAAAAGCAGTCAGGTTTAATACGTCTAGGAAATTCTGCCTACATTGCTTGCCCAGGTTTCAAAGCCGATCCATCAGTATTCCAACCCTCGCAGACCCCAACTGTACAATTATTTCTTACAATGGCTTCATTTCAGGAATTCCTTGCCGTTTGAGTAGTCATCATTTCAGTATATGACAAAATAAGGCTGTAGAATCTTCTCTTTTCTGTATAACAGACTGCCTCTCCATCCCGAACAGGATTGTTTTAGGTTCATCCCCATCCAGACAGTTGGCTTCCAGAAGGGCCTTTCCATTGATGCAATTGCACCCATTATTTCAGCTTTGGTAGGTCATCACAAACAGTAGATGTCTGGGACTGTAAGCAAGAGGAGTATTTTAGCCACATTTACCAAGGCACTCCAATGTTGAGAAACACAAGTGCATGTGCCATTCACTTCTATGGGAGTTCTGAGAACAGCCAAGCAAGTGTGCATGCTGGGATTCATGGTTTCACCACATCTGGAGTGCCGAAGGTTGCTGACCAGGGGCGGACTGGGAACTTAAAGGGGTTGTCCGAGTTATTTTTTTTATTCTTTGTATGTTTCTAACTTGTCAAGTATAACAACTTTCCCAAACACTTTGTGCTTCTAAAGCTGCTGGTTTATCAGAGTTCACTGAGGGTCACATGACCAGTGATGTCACCTTATCTCCCTGGTCTGTGATGTTTAAAGCCTTAGAGATCAGATAACAGTCTGTACACGAGATGTCACTGGCCACGCCCTCCGGCTGCTATCTGCTCTCTCCCTGGATTCCTTCAGATAAAACATTAACCCCTTCAGCCAGAACACACTGAGGGCTCAAGGCTTTACAACAGGATTTACACTGCAGACAGTAAGGAGACAAATGCTGGGCACAGGAGCTGTAGAGGAATTGTATTGCACAAGAACAGGTAGGGGGAAGTTCCTGTGTATATCAGCAGTGTCATTGTACAGCTGGGACTTGTAGTCCTACACATACAACATGCTGCTGAGTATTCCAGCAGACAGACATGTAACTCAGGGCAGCTCTTGTATACTAACTTGTATACTCTCTGTGCAGAGCAGGGGGGAGGGGTAGAGATTGTTATTACTGCAGGTAAACAAAGACCAGAAGAGAACCAGGGAAATGAGGAAATCTAGATTTTTTTTTTTTTTGCCTAAAACTTGCTTAACTTAGTTATATATTGCTGCCTATCAGATTTACAGTGCTATGTTTTTTTTTTTCACAACTCGGACAACCCCTTTAAAGTGGCCCTGGAAAAATATGAAAAGTGACCCCATTTTGTAGTTGGGTCCAAATTGATGGAAAGCAGGGCCAGCAATACCATATTGTGGCACATTATACCTCCCCAACAGAGCCAAATACACAGTCCATCACAGAATACTGCCAGCAGCACAAAATACATCCCCAAAAACTTCCACTGGCCGACTGTGAGGAGGGCCCAGGCGGCCCCCTGGGCATCAGCCCACCGGGAAATTTCCCTGTAAGGTCTATGGCCAATCCGCCCTGTTGCTGATCCCTGACCTAGATGCTACAATGTTCCAGTTTTTATTTATTTATTTTTTTTTTTTTTTTTGGGGGGGGGGGGGTGTTCTCCAAGGAACCTTAAACGGTGAAAGAATCATTGCAATGAAAATATCAAGAACAATTCCACTAGAGCTTCTTCCAGGATTAATATTTTGTTAGGAATGCTTAAAAATAACAATGAAAAAAAAATCACATTTCTTAAAATAAATGCTTTTTAAAAATATGCAAATTAGGACTTAAACGTACTAAGGCCTAGCGACTCCCAGGTCCCAGCGAGTGGTGACGGGACGGAGTAGGCGGTCCATCGCAAATATTATAATCTACAACAGGAATCTGCCATAGATTATAGCAGAGATTTACACCAGATCCTTGCTGGTGTAGATCTCAGCTTTGGGGCATGGACCTGCACAGAGGTACACACATCTTAATAATTGTGCCGCATCAGATGCCAACAAAGAGAGATTAAGACCGGTGTGTAAAAACCGCAGTCTTGATAACTGCCCTCCCAGCCAGAGTATGCTTTTTATAGTTCAGAGGGAATACAATTATATTGTGGTCACTTTTACCTAGTGTTTCACAAATAGACACATTCCCAACAAGCTCTGCATTGTTAGAAATTACCAGATCCAAAAGGGCATCAACCCGGATGGGAGCTTCTACAAACTGGCCCATAAAGTGGTCCTGAAGCAAGTTGAGACAGAATTCCAGTCAATATCTGGGAAGTAAAAATCTCCCATCATGTCCACTGTACCAGCCTGTGCAGTCCGTTCTATGTGGTTATACTGCTGAACTTCTATCTCCTCAGTGATGTTAGGAGGTCTATAGATTACAATAAGTATTTCCTCTTTAATTACATCAGTAAGGTTTCAATATTGTCACCATCGTCACCTACAATTGCCTCTTTCACGCTCACTTTCATATAACTCCTCATACATAGACACCCTCCTCCTCCTTATAACATACAGACACACTCCTCCTCCTTATAACATACAGACACAATCCTCCTCCTTATAACATACAGACACACTCCACCTCCTTATAACATACAGACACACTCCTCCTCCTTATAACATACAGACACAATCCTCCTCCTTATAACATACAGACACACTCCTCCTCCTTATAACATACAGTCACAATCCTCCTCCTTATAACATACAGACACAATCCTCCTTATAATATACAGCCACACCCCTCCTCATTATAACATACAGACACACTCCTCCTCCTTATAACATACAGACACAATCCTCCTCCTTATAACATACAGACACACTCCTCCTCCTTATAATATACAAGGCACACCCCTCCTCCTTATAACATACCGACACAATCCTCCTTATAATATACAGCCACACCCCTCCTCATTATAACATACAGACACACTCCTCCTCCTTATAACATACAGACACACTCCTCCTCCTTATAACATACAGACACACTCCTCCTCCTTATAACATACAGACACACTCCTCCTCCTTATAACATACAGACACTCTCCACCTCCTTATAACATACAGCTCTCCTCCTCCTTATAACATACAGACACACTCCTCCTCCTTATAATATACAAGGCACACCCCTCCTCATTATAACATACAGACACACTCCTCCTCCTTATAACATACAGACACACTCCTCCTCCTTATAACATACAGACACACTCCTTCTCCTTATAACATACAGACACACTCCTCCTCCTTATAACATACAGACACAATCCTCCTCCTTATAACATACAGACACACTCCTCCTCCTTATAACATAAAGGCACACCCCTCCTCATTATAACATACAGACACACCCCTCCTCCTTATAACATACAGGCACACTCCTCCTTATAATATACAGACACACTCCTCCTCCTTATAACATACAGACACACTCCTCCTCCTTATAACATACAGACACACTCCTCCTCCTTATAACATACAGACACACTCTTCCTTCTTATAATATACAGACACACTCCTCCTCCTTATAACATACAGACACACCCCTCCTCCTAAAGTAAAGAAAAACGAGTGGCCATCATTACTTTAAGAAATGAAGGTCAGTCAGTCAGAAAAATTGGGAAAACTTTGAAAGTGACCCAAGTGCAGTTGCAAAAAACCATCAAGCGCTACAAAGAAACTGGCTCACATGAGGACCGCCCCAGGAAAGGAAGACCAAGAGTCACCTCTGCTGCGGAGGATAAGTTCATCCGAGTCACCAGCCTCAGAAATCGCAGGTTAACAGCAGCTCAGATTAGAGACCAGGTCAATGCCACACAGAGTTCTAGCAGCAGACACATCTCTACAACAACTGTTAAGAGGAGACTGTGTGCAGCAGGCCTTCATGGTAAAATAGCTGCTAGGAAACCACTGCTAAGGACAGGCAACAAGCAGAAGAGACTTGTTTGGGCTAAAGAACACAAGGAATGGACATTAGATCAGTAGAAATCTGTGCTTTGGTCTGATGAGTCCAAATTTGAGATCTTTGGTTCCAACCACCGTGTCTTTGTGCGACGCAGAAAAGGTGAACGGATGGACTCTACGTGCCTGGTTCCCACCGTGAAGCATGGAGGAGGAGGTGTGATGGTGTGGGGGTGCTTTGCTGGTGACACTGTTGGGAATTTATTCAAAATTGAAGGCATACTGAACCAGCATGGCTACCACAGCATCTTGCAGCGACATGCTATTCCATCCGGTTTGCGTTTAGTTGGACCATCATTTATTTATCAACAGGACAATGACCCCAAACACACCTCCAGGCTGTGTAAGGGCTATTTTGACCAAGAAGGAGAGTGATGGGGTGCTACGCCAGATGACCTGGCCTCCACAGTCACCAGACCTGAACCCAATCGAGATGGTTTGGGGTGAGCTGGACCGCAGAGTGAAGGCAAAAGGGCCAACAAGTGCTAAGCATCTCTGGGAACTCCTTCAAGACTGTTGGAATACCATTTCAGGTGACTACCTGTTGAAGCTCATCAAAAGAATGCCAAGAGTGCGCAAAGCAGTAATAAAAGCAAAAGGTGGCTACTTTGAAGAACCTAGAATATAAGAGAATATATTTTCAGTTGTTTCACACTTTTTTGTTAAGTATATAATTCCACATGTGTTAATTCATAGTTTTGATGCCTTCAGTGTGAATCTACAATTTTCATAGTCATGAAAATACAGAAAACTCTTTGAATGAGAAGGTGTGTCCAAAATTTTGGTCTGTACTGTATGTACAGACACAAGCCACTTCCTTATAATATACAGACACACTCCTCCTCCTTATAACATACAGACACCCTCCCCCTCCTTATAACATACAGACACACCCCACCTCCTTATAACATACAGGGAGACTTCCCTTCCTTATGACATACAGGCACACTGCTCATCCTTATAACATACAAGCACACTCCTTATAATATACAGACACAGTCCCCTTCCTTATAACATACAGACACACTCCTCCTCCTTATAATATACAGGCACACTGCTCCTCCTTATAACATACAGGGAGACTTCCCTCCCTTATAATATACAGGCACAATCTTCCTCCTTAGAACATACAGACACACTCCTCCTCCTTATAATATATAGACACACTCCTCCTCCTTATAATATACAGACACACTCCTCCTCCTTATAATATACAGGCACACTCCTCCTTCTTATAATATACAAGCACACTCCTTATAACATACAGACACACTCCTCCTCCTTATAACATACAGACACACTCCTCCTCCTTATAACATACAGACACACTCCTCCTCCTTATAACATACAGACACACTCCCCCTCCTTATAACATACAGACACACCCCACCTCCTTATAACATACAGGGAGACTTCCCTTCCTTATGACATACAGGCACACTGCTCATCCTTATAACATACAAGCACACTCCTTATAATATACAGACACAGTCCCCTTCCTTATAACATACAGACACACTCCTCCTCCTTATAATATACAGGCACAATCTTCTTCCTTAGAACATACAAACACACTCCTTATAATATACAGACACACTCCTCCTCCTTATAATATACAGGCACACTGCTCCTCCTTATAATATACAGGCACACTCCTCCTCCTTATAACATACAAGCATACTCCTTATAACATACAGACACACTCCTCCTCCTTATAATATACAGACACACTCCTCCTCCTTATAATATACAGACACACTCCTCCTCCTTATAATATACAGGCACACTGCTCCTCCTTATAATATACAGGCACACTGCTCCTCCTTATAATATACAGGCACACTCCTCCTCCTTATAATATACAGGCACACTCCTCCTCCTTATAATATACAGACATACTCCTTCTCCTTATAACATACAGACACACCCCTCCTCCTTATAACATACAGACACACTCCCCCTCCTTATAACATACAGACACACTCCTCCTCCTTATAACATACAGACACACTCCTCCTCCTTATAATATACAGGCACACTGCTCCTCCTTATAATATACAGGCACACTGCTCCTCCTTATAATATACAGGCACACTCCTCCTCCTTATAATATACAGGCACACTCCTCCTCCTTATAATATACAGACATACTCCTTCTCCTTATAACATACAGACACACTCCTCCTCCTTATAACATACAGACACACTCCTCCTCCTTATAATATACAGGCACACTGCTCCTCCTTATAATATACAGGCACACTCCTCCTCCTTATAATATACAGGCACACTGCTCCTCCTTATAATATACAGGCACACTGCTCCTCCTTATAATATACAGGCACACTCCTCCTCCTTATAATATACAGGCACACTCCTCCTCCTTATAATATACAGACATACTCCTCCTCCTTATAACATACAGACACACTCCTCCTCCTTATAACATACAGACACACTCCTCCTCCTTATAACATACAGACACACTCCTCCTCCTTATAACATACAAGCACACTCCTCCTCCTTATAACATACAGACACAATCCTCCTCCTTATAACACACAGGCACACTCCTCCTCCTTATAACATACAGACACACTCCCCCTCCTTATAACATACAGACACACTCCTCCTCCTTATAACATACAAGCACACTCCTTATAACATACAGACACACTCCTCCTCCTTATAACATACAGACACACTCCTCCTCCTTATAACATACAAGCACACTCCTTATAACATACAGACACACTCCTCCTCCTTATAATATACAGACACACTCCCCCTCCCTATAACATGCAGACACACCCCACCTCCTTATAACATACAGGGAGACTTCCCTTCCTTATGACATACAGGCACACTGCTCCTCCTTATAATATACAGGCACAATCTTCCTCCTTAGAACATACAGACACACTCCTCCTCCTTATAACATATAGGCACAACCCTCCTCTTTATAATATACAGGCAGACTCCTCCTCCTTTCCTAAAGAGAGTAAAACTTTGAAGATTAACAGCCCAGTCAAGTGATGTGAATAGCCATTCTAACTACATCATCATGTTCCTCTAGTAGAATGGAATTACTTAAGTATAAATATATATGGCTTTTGATCTTTCATCTGGGCTTTTCTTCATAGAACCAGTACAAATATACCTTTTCTGAAGCTTACATTATCAGTAGTAGTGTGAATATGAAGTTTTATTCTGCCTGGTTCTGCTCCTGCAAGCGCGCAGGAGATGGAGTTTCACTGTGAAATGCTTCTCTGCATTTTGCCGTTTCACAGCCCCTCCCCTCTGAGTGACAGTTGTAGCATCCAAGCCGGAGACCACTACAGTTGTCACTCAGAGCAGAGGCTGTGAAGCAGCTCATTGCAGAGAGCACTTCACAGTGAAGCTCCACCTCCTGGGCACTTGCAGAAGCATAACATGGAGGAATAAAAGTTCATATTCTCACTAATCCTGATAATTAAAACCGCTCAAAACATTATGTTTATTCTGCTTTCCCCAGCCTCTACCTAGTGCTGTCAGCAGTTTAGTATGGTCAAAACTTCTGATAGACTCCTTTTAAAGAGGCTCTGTCACTAGGTTGTAACCTATGTATTTAAATACATAGGTTACAAGGCCTAGTGACAACTTTTAAAATCATACCTTTCATGCAGAGTTCTGCGCAGAGGTCGCGTAGAAATTTAAACTTTAAAAAGTATGCAAATGAGCCATCGGAGCAGCGGCCTCTTTCCTCTGGAGCACCGCTCCTTCACCGCCCCCCCCCGGGCCCGAGGCACGTCCCCTGTCTCTAATCACGCCCCTTTCTTTATTTTCCCGGCGCATGCGCAGTAGCGCATGCAGTGTCTACACTGCAAGCGCTGTCTTCTCTTCTGCGCATGCGCCGTCACTTCGCTAGTCCCGGGAGTGACGTCGCATGCGCAGAAGACAAGACAGCGCTTGCAGTGCAGACACTGCAAGCGCAACTGCGCATGCGCCGGGAAAATTTTAGGGCGCATGTGCGAGAGTTCAGCGCTAGACTTACCAGTCTAGCGCTGTCTATCAAATACAGAAAGGGGCGTGATTAGAGACAGGGGACGTGCCTCGGGCCCGGGGGGGGGCTGTGAAGGAGCGGTGCTCCAGAGGAAAGAGGCCGCCCCCCGGTGCTCCGATGGCTCATTTGCATACTTTTTAAAGGTTAAATATCTACGCGACCGCTGCGCAGAACTCTGCATGAAAGGTATGATTTTAAAAGTTGTCACTAGGCCTTGTAACCTATGTATTTAAATACATAGGTTACAACCTAGTGACAGAGCCTCTTTAAATGAATGGCACATTATCTAAATATCTAAATGCCACAGAGAAATCTTCTGTTTGAGAGGGGTAGAACCTATGATGTCCCTACGACATGGTCACGGCTTGTTTCCCTGGTAGTACAACTTTATCCTTACTTATAATATGAAGGGTATTTACAGCGGCAGAGCAGAATTTAGCCCTCTGCCATCTCCACTACAAAAGTTATCTAGAAATGGACAGTTTCCAGAAACTCGGCAACAAGTATACAATCGCACATATCGAGCCCACAGCAACAGAATTCCAGTAGAAGAGAATTAATCAATAGTTCAGTCTTTCCTCTGGCACCGGGAGCGCAGTACCACAGAAAGAAATTAGTTACAGCTGAGTTGCAGCTAAAAGATAGCAAATTTATCTAAGAACTCTACAGGCAATCATTACTGGCACGCACTGGTGCAATAAGCCTGACAATGCTCCCCGTTAGGCCTGTGTCTGAGCGGTGTGAAATACAAATGCAATTCTGGGAAGAGAAATATGCCCGGCGTGCTGAAGCCAAAGCCACAAGCTTTTTAGAGCCTTTTGCTGTCCGCACTGTGTGTACGGCATCATTACTTATTTACTATTATTATACGGGCCACTTTCATGCAACGCTGTAACCTAATTCTTCAGGCAACAATTTCTTGTTGATTGAGCTTTGATGCTGCCTTTTGGTGTGCACGACACGTAGACGGAGGAGTCAATGCGGGCAGAGCGATCTTTACTTAGCCTTTTGTAAATCCTTCTTACAGCACAAAAATAAATAAGATAACAAGGCAAAAAAATATATATAAAGAAAAGCGAAGGAAGAAATGCACATTTACACAATTCAAATGAATGCTGCCAACAAGGAGTAGGGGAGAAATCGTAATACTGATACAAGAGCAGAGCAGCTCTCCAGCATGTAGACCTCTTTGTTGACCTGTATGAGAATCTTGACCTGTATGAGAATCTCACTCTAAGCGTGGTCACCGTATAGATTTGGAATCCATCCAGAATGTGGTATATTGTCCAACTCTTAAAGGGGTTGTCCTTTAACCATAGCATATGGTATATTGTCCAACTCTTAAAGGGGTTGGCCTCTACAACACTTACCCTGGTCCCTGATGGTCTCCTGTTCCTGATCCTGGGTCAACAGGATATACCAAGAGATGACTGCTCAGCCAATCAGCTGGTGACTGGCTGAGTAGGCATCTCCAGACACTTCCTGTGTGTTGACCAGGAAGTGGAGACCAGCAGAGGCCCAGTAAGCAACAGAACATCATCGGTAGTGGATCGAAGAGGTGAGGTAATACTTGTCTTTTTTTCTCTTTTTAACCCATTCTTACCCTTATGCCTCATTAACAGATCAGTGATTCCCATCAGTGCCTTTGAGCCAAAACCAGATGCAGCACAGAACAAGTTCAGATCTTTCCATTATATCTTATGTCTGTGGAGGCTCCAGTCCTGGCTCTGGCTTACAATCAGTGATGGAAATCACTGACGTGTGAATGAGGCCTTATACTGTATTAAGACCATTTATCCTGCTGGACAACACATTTAAAATCCACAGACATAGAGGAAGCAAGACAAGAATGCTCATGTGTTTCAAATGCCTCCCATGTTCTTTTTATTCTCTGACCTGTTAGAAAGGTGCATGATGTAATCTGTAGTGATTGTCATTTTCTTATCAGAGAATTTAATTGTGTGTAATAACCTCTCTTCTTATTGTAGCTGGGTCATGTGACCAACTCCCTGACCTCCAACTGACCCAGGACAGAAAGCCAGTCACTGCTCTATTCATTCCTATGGGAGCCTCACTTTCAGTCTCATAGGAATACATAGAGAATTAGACTTCCTGTCCACACATAAGTCTCTGTGTGAGTTGGTGGGTCTAATTCCTAGTCACATGACACAGATAAGAAACTTCAGGATTATATAAGTCAAAAATACAGACACATAAGAAAATGACATTCACTACAGATTACATCATGTACATTTCTAGCAGGACATGGAATAAAATTTTTTGAGGGAGTTCTTCTTTAATGGATTAAGAACCATTCAAAACGCGTAAGAATTCATTTCCTGGTGCTTCTCCTATGCCTGTGGATTTCAAAAACTGAAGAGTAAAGATTCCAGTTTCTAAAGAAACAATACTAGTTTTGTCATGGTTCCCACTCTACAGTGGTGCCCATTGTTAGAAACCATGATGCCACCACTGACAATTCAGATGGGGGCCCCACAACAAAAAGTGGGGTCAGGAGTTGTTAAAATGCCCTATAGTGACCCTACGGCTACCCCTGCCTAAAAGCGGAGCACTCGCCCCGAAAGGGGCGACCCCACTTATAGGTGGCTAAGCCCTGACCAAGTTGCCTAGACAGCCCTAAGCATGGAACATCTTGAAATATGGTGTGAATAGGACCATCTCTTAACAACTCCTGACCCCACTTTTCGTTGTGGCGCCCCCATATGGACCTAATGGATGATCAACTAACTGTGAGCTGTATATGAGACATCTGAGTGTGTACCAGATACTCTTCTATTTAATGTCACCTATCTGAGATAGGCCCATATCTGAGACAGTCTTATTCTTATTATTTTATGGTCACACTACTGAGGGTGGACCTCTATTTATCTATTTGATATATTGTATTGTTTGTTTGGGGGAATTACATTATTTTAATTTTATGATTTAATAAAAGTTATATTTTAGAGGGTAACTTTTTTCTGTGTAACTACTTTATATCCCTCTTTCGCATTATTGATCTGGTTCTGTGAGCCACTGACAGTTCAGCATTACATTTAGTTGTATTGTTGTAAGATCGTTTTGTTTTCTGTATTATCTTATCTACTGCTGATATATACTGAGAGGTAAAAAGCCATATTTGTAAGCCTCATGGATTGCGGCTGTGAACAAGGTCTGGGAGGACTGAAACGTAGGGAGCGTCAGCTCTATCATTAAATCACTTGGGTTGAATGGATACAAGTGCCGTGGCTTTCTCATCAATCACTAGGGGGAGAAAACATGTAATGCAGGACTGGCCGGTTGCTAAAAAAAAAAAAAAAAAAAACAGCAGTGAAGTTAGGAGAGTGCCGTATAAACTTCATCTTCTATCTGCTCCACTCTTTCTACGAGAAGCCACATGGTGGGACAATGATGGGACATGCAATACGAAGAGAGTGCAGAAGAAACAGTGGTACAACATTCTCCTAGCTTGGCAGCCACTTAACAATCATCCATGGTGGCATAATATGGTGATATGCCTCCATGGTCTATCCTGAGACAACCCCTTTCATTATCTGCTCTGATGCCAAGCTATGGATGATGTTACTTAAAGGGGTTCTGCAGTTGTTTAAAACTAATGATCTATCCTCTGGATAGATCATCAGCATCTGATCGGCGGGGGTCCGACACCTGGGACCCCTGCCGATCAGCTGTTCGAGAAGGCAGCGGCGCTGCAGGAGAGCCGCGGCCTTCTCTGTGTTTTCCTCAGGCCCAGTGACGTCACGACTAGTATCACTGGCCTGGGCGGGGCTAAGCTCTGTTCTCATGAATGGAGCTTAGCCCCGCCCAGGCCAGTGATAGTAGTCGTGACGTCACTAGGCCTGAGGAAAACACAGAGAAGGCCGCGGCACTGCAGGAGCTGATCGAACAGCTGATCGGCAGGGGTCCCGGGTGTCGGACCCCCGCCGATCAGATGCTGATGAGGATAGATCATCAGTTTTAAACTGCAGAACCCCTTTAAAGTCGCAGAGCACTTCTCATAAAAAGTGATCACCTTCCTACATACTAAAAATTGGGCTTGTCAATGCACACCTCCTGTCTAGAGCCACCATAGTACTGCATACTGTGTTATCATTCAGTTCCAATCTATAAACTGTATGCATTAAGCTCCCCCTAGTGGTGGCTGCAAAAAGCTAACATCACATTATGTGGAACCCAAAAAAATGTCATGGCATTAACAGATGGATATTCATTCTAAGGTATATAAAAGATAGTCACCTTCTTCCCACATAGCTTTCTACTCTCTCAAAGTTACCAATTCTGTGACTGTCATGACTGCCTAGTTACAATATATTATAGTGCATTTTCTAACTGAAAACAGATATATACACAAGACTCCCCAAACACCTTATATGATCATCATATGCTTCAACATGTTCTGCCAGTCAGGTATTGTCTACATCAGTGATGGCTAACCTCTAGCACTCCAGCTGTGGTGAAACTACGACTCCCAGCATGCTCCATTCATTTCTGTGGAGTTTTGAGAACAGCCAAGTAAGTGTACATCTTGGGAGTCGTAGTTTTACCACAGCTGGAGTGCCGGAGGTTAGCCATCACAGGTCTAGATGATCACTGCATGTGATGTGCTATAGGCCTGGGAGGCTGGAGGTCATGGCTCAAAGACCATTTTATAGGGGAATCTAACACTAGTGAATGCTAAGTACAGAAGTGAAAGGCTACAACAGCTCCTGTATGGAACTTCCCATTATTAAAAGCAAATCTTTAGTATTGATCAACTAAAATTTCATGCTTCCCGGGCGAGGGCACAGAGCACATGCTCATCATTAGCCGGCGAGCTCTCGAGTGCTACACATCCAGCAAAAATACTGCAGTTCGATGATTAGAAGGATTTACCTGCGACTCGCAGCAGATGAGCCAGTGCCAGCAATTTCGCTGACTGCTTGTAGCTGGTTGGGGACTGAGAAATGCACTTCTTGATGAGGCTGAGGCGGTTGGAGCACAGGCGCACTGTGAGGACAAAGAACAGAAGATGTTACACACAGTCCTTCCAAGGATTAATTACTGATCACAGACTTCAATCAAGAGCAGGAAGACACTATGGCATTAGAGCAGAATAACACAAACGGTAAGTCCAAGAACAGAATGAAGACGCGTGCAAAGTACATTATAAGAGGTACCGTTACAGGAACCCATCATGAGGATATAGGCCCCCTAAACTGCACCAACCTGTTATCTGGAGCAGGGTTTCTCAACTCCAGTCCTCAGGGCCCACCTGCCGGTCATGTTTTCAGGATTTCCTTAGTATTGCGCACATGATATAATTAGTGTCAGTGCATCAGGATTTGGGATATTCTCAAATCATAACCGGTAGGTGGGCCCTGTGAACTGGAGTTGAGGAACACTGATCTAGAGGAAGGCAAAAAACCCATGAGATAGAAGCCAATTTTACTCATCGTAGAGGGGGGAAATTTTCCTAGCTAAAAATCAAAATAACTCCCAGGATGAACAGCCTGTCTCCAGTCATCTAATAACTATACCCTGTAATATTATTACACTACCGAAATACATCCAGGCCCCCCACCACACCCTCCTCTGGGAGAGAGCTCCATAGTCTGACTGCTCTTACAGAATCTTCTTCTATGTTGGTGTACAAACCTTCTTTCCTCTAGAAGTAGATGATGTCCCCTCATCTTTTTTCTAGATGTAACAATCCTATTTTGATAATCTTTGTGGGTTGCTGTAGTCTACTCATTTCATTTATGACTCTGGTTGCCAGCCTTTGGATCCACTCAAGCTCTTCTATGTCTTTCTTGCACACAATATTCCATGTGTGGTCTGACTAATGATGGAATTCATGAGGAGACATGAAGTACACAGAGAACAGACTGTGGTAATGTGGGGTTGTGGTAATGGAGACTGTATTCAAGGGCTGCTGCTCATTAGCTTCACCCCCATCTCCTCATGAACTCAATCTCTACAGAGATTCTACTGAGTTCTTATCAGCTGTATTCAGGATCATAATCCCTGACAAGCAGAGCAGAGAGGAGGATGAGGCAGCTCTTTACCTCAGTGTTGTGAAGTAATTTGTCCTGCTGTGAGATTAGAACAGGTTTTGTGTGTACTAATAGGACGGCGGCCATTTTATTTCTCCTGATGATTGCTCCCCAGACAAAACGAGCCATTATAACTAATGAAAGGTATTTGGGAATATATTTATAATAAAGTAATACTTAAAGGGCATCTGTCAGCAGTTTTGTACCTATGACACTGGCTGACCTGTTACATGTGCACTTGGCAGCTGAAGACATCTGTGTTGGTCCCATGTTCATATGTGCCTGCATTGCTGAGAAAAATGATGTCTTATATGCAAATGAGCCTCTAGGAGCACCTAGAGGCTCCGTTCTGTCTGCAACTGCTGCGACCTGTCCACTTTAATTGACAGGACCAGGTAGTGAAAACCTAATTTTGCCTGGTCCTGTCAGTGTTTAGGACGTGGCAGTTTCAGAGAGAGCAGTGCATCTAGGTGTAATGGCAACGGCCCCGTTTCTCCTAGAGGCTCATTTGCATATATTAAAACATCATTTTTCTCAGCAATGTGGGCACATATGAACATGGGACCAACACAGATGTCTTCAGCTGCCAACAGCACATGTAACAGGTCAGACAGTGTCATAGGTACAAAACTGCTGACAGATGCCCTTGAAATATTTTGAAATTCTCAATTTCTGGAAAATCCCTTTAAGTTCTAATAAGGCAATCTCCGTATTCCCATATGCTACTAATTTTGCATTCATTTTTTTCCACCTATGTGACCCCACTTGTGTCCAGGTCTAAGTAATCCAATGCTTCCCTTCTCTCCTGACATTGCATGACGCTCCCACACAGTGCTCATCTCACTAGCACCCATTCCACCCTCACGGGCTCTTGACAAGTCTAGGTCTTTGCTTCTGCAGCTGGAAAAGGCTTCCCAAAATAGAAGAAAGAAAAGAAGAAGCACTGCTGTATATAGAGCGCGGTCAACCATCATAAGGCAAGCTCCCTAGACAGCTCTTAACGCAGGGGGTCGGCTCTCGTGACTCAGAGCATTGCCAGCCGCAAAGGGTGATGAGTAAACATTTCAATCAATACATCGGGCGGGAGAGCTGCCAACTGTGTGAGATTTCAGCCGCCCTGGACAGGATCACACACGCGCACACCTGACTGCGGCTTCGTTTTTCTCTTTCATCAGCTGCCCGAGGAGCCGGTTGGCTGGCGGTAATTCCAGCACGCGTTGAGCTGCTGGGGCTACCGCTCGTCAGATTCTCAAACAATCAGAATCACAAAGTACATGTAGAAGTGTAGACATTTATCACAATTGGAAAACGTGGAGCAGAGGAGCAGATGTTCTAGACAGACAATAATGGAGAGAGGGGGGATACAGATGCTTAACACAGAGCCGTACGCTCAGAGGAGGAGATAATGAAAGCTACATTAAGCGCTGGAGTGTGCGCGGCCCTAATAAGTCATCAGTATGCAAAACTGGAGAAGAACAAAAGGCGGCAAGGAAGTTACCCGAGGTAACCAAGTTATAACGGAGCAACTTTCCGACGCTTATTATTTCTCAATATACTCCGGTGTCTGCTCCTCAGAAACGCTCATTTTTCTTGCACGCAGATTAAGAGAGCAGTCCCGGAAATAAAGCATATTTATTTGGCTATTTTCTAGCGCACGTTTATAGCGTCTGTTATAAGGTGGTACATTGCTGCCCATAAAGCTTTGCTCAGGCTGCTGGATGGAGGAATAAAAACGTCTGCATATGTTTAATGGTCATTTCAAATGGGCGGAAATATTTTAGAAAAACGAGCAGGGATCTGCGCGCAGGAGAACGCGCGGCGGTGCATTTGCATTCACTGTAATGGACTGTATGAAGTAAATTTCTGATGAGGTGATCACGTGGCAATACTTGTGCTTTATACTGATGAGTGGAGCAATACGGTGATCTAGAGAAATGAAAGGCGGCCACCGTCCTAGCCACAGCTTTACTGATCAGCAGCGCGTGCTAAAGGGAAGCAGTAGTTTTGACCATGCAAAAACCATGTAAAATCTGTAGGGGTTGTCCGGCCTGGCAGCTGACAACATCTGCCCCCTGGACAGCTTCGACTCTACATCATTGCAGTAGCATTCAAGCCCCTGTGAACACTGAGGCCTATGGCCGGCGGCAGCGGACACAGCATGAAAACGCTTCCTGGTCCTGCGGGGACCAAAAGCAGTGGCGGTACTGCAGACAGGTGAGTGTTTTTGTTGTTTTTTTTATTTTGTTTTTTTTTTTGCTAAGGGGGACAGGGGTGGACCCCAAGGTTGGACAAGGAATTATACCTGGTGTAACACTGAATTTCCACTGTACTGTATTTTTTTATGACTTCCAGTGTGGTTTTAATGCTGCTGCTTTGCACAATTCTTACTATGTGACTAGCGAGTTTGGCATTAAAGAGGCTATCCCATGACTAATGTAAAAAATGAAAATGAGACATCATATAGTACAGGACAATCTTTTTCTAACAAAGCTAGAACCAGCCATGTACCTCACATGGACCCAGAGATCTCCCCATTCATTGATCTGCTAGATTTATATCAAGCTGACAGCTCAAGGGGAGTGTCTTTTCTGCTGCAGCTCAGGAGGCGTGTCTCAGCTCTACCTATCACAGCTCAGGAGGCGTGTCCATGCTCTCCCTATCACAGCTCAGGAGGCAGGTGAAGGATGAAACTGAGCATGTGCGGCCATCTCAGTGAGCAGGACAAAGAAATAAGAAAAAACAAACAGCAGGTGGCGGTATACAGATTTTTTTTTAATAACTCAGAGGCTATGCAAAATTTTTAATTACATACAATTACTAAAGTATTTAACCCCTTTAAGACTATAAGGGAAAAGCGTTTATTCTGCAATGTGGCTAGTGTTCTTATGAACGTCTACTCCAGAGCATGGCTGGCTGGTTAGCTGCATATACACACAGAAACTATCTGAGCTGGATGGGGTTGAACAATCATTACTATGATCGCTCAGCCCTATACAGGCACTGGAGTGTTGGCAGGATATTCCTGTTTATGAAGGGTGATGTGCTGCCAATGAATCAGGATTATAGGTGCCACATAAAAGATCTACCGGGTGACTGGGGCACCTTTACAGTTGTTGCAAGCTTTCTTATGAAAGTTCATCTCCTTTAGTTATCCTGATCCTTGGCCAGTGTAAAAGGTGTTACATCACCTTAAGAACCTACGGTGGGGGTCTGGCACCTGGGACCCTCACCAATCACTAGAATGGGGAGCTGGAGTCTCTGTCGTGAACATATCAGCGGTTATGTATGCGTGCTGCCATTCGATTTTATGGAAGCCGATAGCTGAGTGTCATACTCTGCTTCTCCACGGCAGTTCTAAGTTGAATGGCGTGCAAGCCTTCACTCCAGGAACTCTGACACCTCTTTCTTTCATTGATTTGACCCCCACTGATCACATATGTATCCCTTCTTAGGGTGGGACAACCCTTCCAGGACTACTGTCCAGTGTCAGACAGCTGATGCCAAGGCCAATAAGATAATGGGTTGCATCAAAAGGGGCATAGATGCCCGTGATGAGAACATAGTCCTGCCACTTTACAAATCACTAGTCAGACCACACATGGAGTACTGTGTACAGTTCTGGGCTCCTGTGAACAAGGCAGACATAGCAGAGCTGGAGAGGGTTCAGAGGAGGGCAACTAAAGTAATAACTGGAATGGGTGGACTACAGTACCCAGAAAGATTATCAAAATTAGGCTTATTCACGTTAGAAAAAAGACGACTGAGGGGAGATCTAATAACTATGTATAAATATATCAGAGGTCAGTACAGAGATCTCTCCCATCATCTATTTATCCCCAGGACTGTGACTGTGACGAGGAGACATCCTCTGCGTCTGGAGGAAAGAAGGTTTGTACACAAACATAGAAGAGGATTCTTTACGGTAAGAGCAGTGAGACTATGGAACTCTCTGCCTGAGGAGGTGGTGATGGTAAGTTCACTAAAAGAGTTCAAGAGGGGCCTGGATGTATTTCTGGAGGGTAATAATATTACAGGTTATAGTTACTAGAGAGGGGTCGCTGATCCAGGGAATAATTCTGATTGCCTGATTGTAGTCGTGAAGGAATTTTTTTCACTTTAGGCTTCTACCTCACAGGGTTTTTTTGCCTTCCTCTGGATCAACTTGCAGGATAACAGGCCGAACTGGATGGACAGATGTCTCTTTTTCAGCCTTATAAACTATGTTACTATGTTACTGCATTAATTATAGACCGTAATGTTTTAGAACTAACAAGTATTTTTGATGAACGGTCTCGTGTAATCAGGGAACACAAAAGTAGCTTCAGCGAGCGTTTCAGTCTCACTGCAGTCCATTGGGTTTATATCTGCCGATGTTCTTCTCTATGGCTGTCATTTGGCAATAAGGCTTTTAGTGCAGGAAGGAGTATAACTCCCAGCAGCCTTCTCACAATACAGCCATCACTCTCTATTTTTTGACTTTGCAGCTACAACCGTCTTTTTATAAAATGCTATGCAATTTAGCGAACAAGTCACACACCAATCAGCCTGTAAATGCTGTCGTGTCATTCTGCTACCGAGCGCTCTCCAAGGTACCGGAGCCCTTTCACAGCGAGGCCATTAGTAACATACGCACTACTACCTTGTGGGCAATTTAGCTTTATTTCACAGAGAGCTTTATTTCTCAATGCAAAACCCCTAATGGGAACAGTAACCGCCTCGCACAACCACAGTAGGGACTGCAGTAATGGATCTGCTACATAATCCCGAGGACTCAGAGGCTCCTCTTAAAAGTTTGGTTTTTGAAAGAAGCTTTTTGACTACAATGAATACAGCAGGCAAAAATGCCATGTCTTTATATTCAAGACACAAGTTCTGGGAAATGTTTTACCTCCGATGTCTGCTGCTGTAGGGAAATGTGCCTGCCTAATACATAAAAAGCTCCATCTGGAAGGTGCACTTAGCAGGGTATAAAGTACAGCAACGATGGAAAGATATATATCACGAAGACACTACACACTTACAGAGAAAGATGACGGTGGAAATGGTGATATAAGGATAAAAGGTAGAAAACAAGTGCAAATCATGAAGAAGAACTTCACTGTGAGAAGGGTTTTGTAAAAGTCCAAAAAGATAGATACAGTACCTTAAAAAAGTATTCACACCCCTTGAACTTTTTCACATTTTTTAACGTTACACCCAAAAACTTAAATGTACTTTACTGAGACTTTATGTGATAGACCAACACAAAGTAGTAAATATGTGTGACGTGAAAAGAAAATGATACATTGTTTTCAAAAATTTGAAAGGAGTTGTCCGTGTTCAGCTTAACCCCAACATATCCCCTTCTTCACCCAGGCAGCTCCTCTGAGATGCTATCCCTTGCAAGGGCTTTTTTTATTAGATCTGGTGATGTACCGGGTCTCTGCTAGGCGGAGTCTTCCACCTAGCAAGACCTAGTGTTCCTGATGACGTCACCGACGCTAATGGGAGGGATTTAGCACTACCCTAACCTGTAAAATGGCTAGAGCAGCGCTAAAGCCCGCCCAACAGCGCCAGTGACATCACCGGGAGAACTGTTAGGCGGAAGCCTCTGCCTAGCAGTGTAAATTTGCAAATAAAAAAGCCAATGCCCTGAACGATACAGCGCAGGGTAAGGGAGAGCAGCGGAGAATTAAATGCCCTGATGCTCAACTCAGAGGGGCCGCCTGGGTGAAGAAGGGGATATAGCCGCTCTGAACCAGGACAACCCCTTTAATAAATAATAATCTGGAAAGTGCAGCGTGCATTTGTATTCAGCCCCCCTGAGTCAATACTTTGTAGGACCACCTTTCACTGAAATTACAACTGCAAGTCTTTTAGAGTATGTCTCCATCAACTTTGCACATCTAGAGACAGAAATTTTGCCCATTCTTCTTTGCCAAATACCTCAAGCTCAGTCAGATTGGATGGAGAGTGTCTGTGAACAACAATTTTCAAGTCTTGCCACAGATTCCCAATGGGGTTTAGGTCTGGACTGTGACGGGGCCATCCTAACACACAAATATGTTTTGATCTAAACCCTTCCATTATAGCTCTGGCTGTATGTTTAGGGTTGTTGTCCTGCTGGAAGGTGACCCCCCCGCCCCAGTCTCAAGTCTTTTGCAGCCTCTACCAGGTTTTCCTCCAGGATTACCCTGTATTTAGCTCCATCCATCTTCCCATCAACTCTGACCAGCTTCTGATCAGTCTCTTCTGAAGAAAAGCATCTCCACTAACTTCTTCACTAACTCTAACTTCTCTAACTAACCTCTGAGGCCTTCATAGAACAGCTGTAGTTACATCGAAAATAAATTACACACAGGTGGACTCTATTTACTAATTAGGTGACTTCTGAAGGCAGTTGGCAAGAAAATGTTAATTGGCCTTTTTCAATGGATTGCAATGGCTTCTGTGACGAGATAACACTGTGACGTGTTATCAGAGTCAATTTTAGCTCGGCTACATGTGTAGATATAGATACACAGACAATAGATTGATAATAGTTAAATAGATATATATTAGATAGAAAGGATACAGATAGATAGATAGATAGATAGATAGATAGATAGATAGATAGATAGACAGACATATACCTGTATCAAGACACTATTAGATTATGTTCATATCTATGTCAGAGGTTCCTTTCAGAGTCCATTGCAAATTCCTTCATATATGACAGAACATATAGTGCTGCAGCTAGCCGAAACTCAAAAGGTCAAATTATAGATCAATGGGGTCTGTCCGCAGCGGGCAAAATCTGTCACATGAATTATGGCTGCACATAGTCACAGGCAGCACTATAATAGTAAAAATTAATGAGAACAACATGCTGGAACTTCAAATATGAGAAATATAGCAGCACTATTAATCAGGGCACTTTGCTGGCACTATATTAACGGAAGCACAACGATAGTGTTACTAATTGGGGCAATGAGGGTCTCTTCCTTGCATATTTTATTAGTTTTTCTCCATAGTTTACCTCCAATGTTATAAAAAATGCCTATAGTCATATGAATCTTTAGTAAAACTGCCAATGGGGCTGAGCTGTGGCTAGGCCTTGTAACATAGTAACATAATAACATAGTTTATAAGGCCCAAAAAAGACATCTGTCCATCCAGTTCGGCCTGTCCTCCTACAAGTCGATCCAGTGACCGATAAACAAGTCACAGGCCTCACTAGAACACCACGGCCTCTTCAACCAGCTAATCGGTAGCGCTGGTGGGAGTCACCAACAATCAGAGGATAGGTCATCAATATTGTGCTCCTGGAAAACCCCTTTAAGACAATGACTAAGAAGGTCACTATGTAAAATCCTCTTTAGAGGCCAGCCAAGTCATACTTATCCTGACCGGCATCGCCTGAAGTCTCCCTCAGTTCCCGCCGATTCCCTCTACAGCCATCCATTGTTGCAGCCTGCCTTTAGCTTGTAGTAAGTTACGATTGTAATAAAAAAAGGGACAGAACAGACGAGACTGGGAATAAGGAGCACCAGAACATTAAGAGAAACAGAAATGTTGCATAAAGCAGAGGTGCGGTGCGTGCTGACATTTTCACATGGCCGTTAAACAGATGAAAGGAGTCAATCCGAGACCATCTCCGAAATCTCGCTAGACGGTGACCTTTCCAGAAGTACCTGTGAATGTGGGTGAGCACAGACCATTAAATGATCTGCATTTGGCAGATGATATAAGGCGCTTCTAAGACGACTGTCCTTCGCTTGGGACCCGGGGCAGGCGGTAGTGATGACAGTAAAGGAGAGTTAAAAAGCAGAATAATCTTATAAATTCTCAATGTTCTCAAAGAGTGAGATCAAGACTATCTATGGTCTACGGACACCGATCATTCAGGGAGCCGAACACAAATAAAAGAGTTCCGTGCTCAGCAGAGCACTTCCATCGCCTCATTTTAGCAATCAGGATCTCAGCACCCGGGCCACCATCAATCAAAATGTTTGTCACAATTATTTTTTTTAATTATAGGATCCTTTAAGTCATATCCTGGAGTCAATTGATGGGGGCATCAGAATAGACCACAATATCTATGGTTCCAATGTGTAAAGCACTACAGGAGTTGCCTGTTCAGATTTGTGTTTCTCACCAGGGGCCACCAAAAGGTCACTACTGAGATGATCAACTAGGGTGGGAACAGCTTTGGTTAGTGATCAGGAATTAAACGGGTTGTCCCATGAAAAATGTTCTATAGTTTTCAAACCAGCACCTGGATCTGAACACTTTTGTAATTGCATGTAATTAAAAATTTAGCATTGCCACTGAGTTATTCAATAAAATGTTTCTGTATAGCGCCACCTGCTGTTTGTTTTTTCCTTATTTCTTTGACCTGCTCACTGAGAAGGCCGCACATGCTCAGTTTTATTCTTCAACTGCCTCCTGAGCTGTGACAGGCAGAGAGGTCCAGCAGCTTTCTAAGCTACAGCAGAAAAGACACTCTCCTTGAGCTGCCATCTTGATACATCTAGCAGAGCAATGAATGTGGAGATCTCTGGATCCATGTGAGGTACAGGGCTGGTTCGGGTTTTGTTAGAAAGATGGTGTTATGGACTATTTGATTTCTGATTTTCATTTTTTACAAGGATAAACTATTTAACAATGATTAAATCATCTATGTAAAATTAACAACATCCCCAAAACATTATTTAGGATAATGTGAGGACTGGGCGTGAGAGCCTACTGCCGTCATGCATAGTTTGGTGACACACAGGACAACCACCAGGTGTCAGGGTGTGGGACACCATTAACTACCATGGGCATTCCTGTCTGGTATGCGTGGAGGTAACATTGACCAGGATAACATGGAACCAGTCCTAGTGCCTTTTTTGAATCAGGTTAGAATATCTAAACACGTTAACACCCATCCACACACTACCCGCGCTACACAAGGTGCTCTTCAGGGTATTGAGAATTTTTCCTTACCAGCCCAATACCCAGATCTCTCCCTCATCGAGAATGTCTGGGACTGGATGGGGTGATGGATCTTCCATGCCCAGCACTCAACAACCAACTATGGGTCCAGATTGAAAGAGCTTGGAGACCTACCACAGGAGGATATCCACCATGTGTATGACTGTTACAATGCCAGAGTGGCAACCTGTATCACAACAAGAAGAGATACAACATAGCAGATTGGCCACCTATAGGGAAATTTCCTGGTGGGTGCCCAGGGGGCCGCCTGAGCCCTCTTCACCACCGTATTTTGTGCTGCTGGCAGTATTTTGTGATGGACTGTGGTATTTGGCTCTGTTGGGGAGGTATAATGTGCCACAATATGGTATTGCTGGCCCTGCCTTCCATCAATTTGGACCCGACTACAAAACAGGGCCACTTTAAGTATTTTTTCCAGGGCCACATTCAGTTTCCAGTCTGCCCCTGGATACCACTCAGTATTAATGTGAACCTGCTTCAACATACACCCTACCGGAGAACCTAAAATAAAAGGGTGCACCACCTTGGATGTGTGATCATTGACCAAGCACCACCAGCAGCTTATATTTGGTCAATCTCAGCTCAATTACTAAGTTCTCCAGGTGTTCTTTTTTCATTTTCAAGTAGTGTATTACAGTAGGAATAACATGGGAACAATAAAATTCTGTAAACATGCTAAAGAACTGTTATTTCATCTGCGATACAAGTATTTACAAAAAAGACATGTACATATAGCTATCAGCACAGAGCCTGCAGTATGACTGCTCTAAACCCCCAAAGTGGCAAAATTCCTGTCACCTCAAGATAAAGGGACCTCATCCAGATTAGGGCAATGCTTGAATATGATGATATAATCTAAATACAATGTCATTTAGAGTTTACACAGGACTACAGGTAAACCTCTGAACCGGGCAGTACAACAGCGATAAATGACAGATTCGGTCTGCTACACGTGTAGATACACACATAATGATAAAGTATATATATACTAGCTGAAGGACCCGGCTTCGCCCGGGTATATTTAATCTATTTCATTTAATGTTTGTGTGAGTCGTTAAAAAAATATCGATAGTGACGCCGGACTGAGGACAGGGAGCCAGAAAACCGGACTGTCCAGCCTAAAGCCGGACATCTGGCCACCCTAACATCAGCCTGCCCCTAGGGTGGCCAGAGGTCCGGTTTTAGGCTGGAAAGTCTGGCTTTCAGACTTCCTGTCCACTGTCCGGCGCAGTGCCTGGATGGACACAGGGATCTCCACCCTTTCAGTAGCTCACGCTCAGACAGCTTCTCCTCTGTTTCTTTATGGAACCAAGGGGCGTGGCTTCGTGTTTAGGGGTGTGGCATCATGGGGACCAGTGGCACGGCTTCACGTTTGGGGGGAGGCTGGACATTCTGGCTTTCAGACTTCAATGCGCAGGGCCTGGATGGACACAGGGATGTCCTTTTGAGCTCACTCTCAGGGAGAAAGTCACCCTCCTCCTTCCCCTGCAGCTGACAGAAGTTGATTTTTACCTTCATATTTTCCATCCCGGTCAAATGCGGCATGGAAGGGGCATGGCCTGACTGAGTCGGGGGCGTGACTTAGTGGGACCTGGGGGTGGGGCTTTAAAGTCCTTCTTTCGAAGGTGGCCTGAATTACAGGTCGATGCCATAGTAATTTAGGAGGAAAGTGGGTAGCAGTGGAAGAAAACATCTTTTATTACTACTGAACTGTAAATATGTGAAATCTAAAACATAAGTTATATTTATGGTAACCGGAATACCCCTTTAACAGTGTCATCCACAGTGCTCTGCCCCTTTAAAGCTGACCTACAGCAGTGAACTGGCTAGGTTGTTATGGAAACCTGGTGTGTGGAGACTGCCTGTGAGCTTCTATTGGCTGATAAGGGTCATGTGACCAGGCTTCTATTGGCTAATGCATATTTTGGGAATATCTCAGGAACGGTACATCCTGGAGAGCTGAGACCCATTCTAAAACCTTCCTGGACACCTGATGTACCTGTGTGCCAAATTTCGTGATTGTAGCTGTGACGGTGCGGATTCCTTTAGCACACACACACACACTCAGCTTTATATATATATATATATATATATATATATATATATATGATGGGTTGAGTGACGGGGGGTAATTTAGTTCTGTGACACACATGAACAGATAATCCCCTGTATAAACCTTTCTGAAGTTCACTTCATCTCCTCCATATGGAATAATTGCTGCTAAATCAAGTGTGATTGATCTGACAACTTATCCCAGTCAAAAATGACACCTTTCAGGAATAAAACTGTTCTATTTCTCCTTATGAACTTATTTTTAAAGATGTGACTGCAAAGTGACACATGTCACATGCCAAGTATTGCAGTGTAGCAGGACTGCCATAGAAATGAATCAGGTTGCAGCACGACTTGCCACAGTTTTTTGCCATCAAGGAGATACATTTATTTTTTAGGGCTAGACACATCCTTTGAAAAGCCACAGCACATTTAAAACAGATCACACCCGCTCTAATGTTAGGACATAGGGGCCATGTCTGATTAAGTAGCCCCGGCAACACACACGGCTAGGGGCTGCAGAAGTGTCGGGAGCACCTGGAAGATTTACCAACTCCTCTTTTTAAGGACATTCTGGGGAGACCATGGACTACAAATGATATTGTGCAACTGGCCTAAGGGAAGAGAGGCAAGAGAAACTATACTACATAACATGGCCCATCAGAGTCAACCTAATTCTTTAAAAAGTCACTGGACTTTCACACAATTTTGTTTAATAGAGAATGGTGTAACTTGCAAATTTCTAAATCACTTACTTTAAAAAATCTACCTGCATCCACCTGGAAAAAAGCTGTAAAGTCATGGCCACTAGGGGCCCCCCTTTCACTTAAGTTGCACTCCATTCCTAGGCTCAGAACACAGCTGAGAGGAAGTGGGGGCGTGTCAGAGCTCGCTGAGATCCTGAGCCTGATAAAACAACTGCTTCTACACAGATTCTGAAGATAGCAGGAGCCTCCTGTGTGTCTGTAAGTGTGATTTATCCCTTTTTATATGTTCTGTGAGCTCCAGAGCTGAAAGCAAGCAAAGTGGCAAGTAACGGAAAGGATGTCACAGCAGTACAGTGCTGGCAGAAGGGAGAAACTCCCTATGCTTCTGAGTGAAATGCATCTAGCTGTGCAACTGAAACAGGGAAAAATATAGCTGAAAAAAAAAACACCCACACATAATGTCACGCTCTGGTGTGGAGGGTTTAGCCACACCAAGCGTAAGAGGGAAGGGAAAAGGACCAAACAAACGGTCACCTCCTGCAGGAAACCCTGAAACTAGGCCCTGACTGACTACCAGTATAAACAGGCCTTAGTGGTAAGAGAGTTCATACACAGGACCTAATAACACCTGACCCTAGAGAACCCTGCCACTAGTGACAGGGGAAGGAGTCAACCCGTTCCTCCAAAAGGATGGACGAACAGGAGACTCCAGAAGGCAAAACCACAACAGGGAAAAGTAGGATAAACACAAAAGGGAAAATGACACTTATCTTAATGCAGATATTGCAGCAACCGGATCTCAGCCGAGATCCACACCACACACAACAAAGTCAGCAGAAAGTATAAACCGCAAGGGATACTGGGAGAGGAAGGGGTAAATAGGGGAAAGACAATCACCACACCCACAACAGCTGAGGGGAAGGGGTGTGGTAAATAGCAACCAAACCCAAGAGGAAAACATGTCAAATTATGTCACTTTTGAAAGTCTTGCCAATCGCCTGCAACCTGATGCAGGCACGTTCGTGACACAACTGTTCCTTCACAGTTATGATTCTACAAAGAAGAAGTCATTATGCTAATATTTTTTTTCTAAACTCAGATACCCTTTAAAGTCTATTGGAGGTAAAGCTAAAAAAAAAAATGGGATAGCCCAAAGACGTGTTGAGGTAAAACGACCAGGTACCGAATTTACCAATGGAATTTCCTTCAGCCAGGCTAATCACTTCTTAACGTCTAGCCCACTATATACACATCCACTCTCCGGCTCTCTTTGCTTCTGGCTTGAACTTTGAAGCTTATTAATAGAGAAAATTCACATTCGGTCACATAAAACAAGCTCCTGAGCCCTGAACAGGCTACATGAGTGGCGCTTACAGATGTCTTCATGTCACAAGATCCACGTTTCATGAGAAAACTTCTTACAGAAGTTATCTCTAGGCTAAGTGCAGATCATATAGTCATGGAGGAGAATTACTGGCAGGTAATAAAACACACAGCGCCCGGTACAGAAAGCTAAATGCCAATTCACACCTCGCACTGTATAGCAGTATACAGTGGAAAATGTGTCTACTACTGATGACTTATACATATGATAGGCTAATATATATCTGATCGGCGAGAGTCTGACACCCCCTCTTATCAGCTGTGTCAGAGTAGGTCTGGCGCTGGAAGTCAGTACCGGGTCCACACAGCTTTGTCCATTGTGTAGAGGAAGGAGCTGGTTACTGGAGCACTCATTGAAGTGAATGGGGGCAGCACTACAGTTACAGGCTCCATCCACCGCACTATGGGCAGAGCTGTGTTGATATGCTACTGACTTCCAGCACCTGAACTACTCTGAAACATTTGACTGGCAGGGGTGCGGGATATCACACCCATGAGGATCAGATATAAACAGTAAAGGAAGGGACAACCTCTATACCGTGGACTTGTCATTTTAGGATCCCATTTGTGTTGCCAGCTTTTTAGACTATCTGTCAGTAGTCTGAGACATTCCCTCTTCTGTTCCTTGACGGATAAGCACTGATGATTTCAGCATGTTCTCATTATTTTATTGCATCGGGGCACCGTCAGAAGCTGCTGCTCTGCTTCCTCCTGAGCTTCTGAACCAGCCCCAGAACCAATGAAACCAAAAGATGGACACAAGGTGCAAGGTTATCAGCACTCATCCATCCAGGAGCAGAAGGGGAAGTATCTTAGACTGGTCGCGTAAACAAAACAGCGGCCATTTTGTGACAGCACAGAAGGGACCCTAAAATGGCGGATTCAAGGGGAGCAAAAGAGAACACCAAGTAATTAAATTAATTTATATCCTACCTATGGAAATTTGACCCTGGACTGGAGAGTCCCATTCATGCCATAGACTTCAATGGAGAGAACTATGCAGACGAACCCTTGAGCACCATGCCAAGTTGGACCTTGGGTACTGAAAGAATTTTTAATATTGTCTCTTTTTTATCTTTAGGCTGAATGAACTGTATGAGGCCTTGTAGTTGAGATTTCCCTTAGGTGTCAGTCTATGGTAAATTATCCTTTTTATCCATTTTTGTAGTGATTTGTGGCAATTTCTGACTGATGGGTGTTCCCTGAGGTCAGAATACTGCTGGCTCCTTGTAAAACAGCAGAGGTGCTTCAGCATGCACTCCTTATAGAGTCTATGGGTGACAAGCCAGCATATAATCATGTATGGTGATCTCTTCATCAGGAATGGGGCATGTCTATTTTTGGGACTAGTAGGATAGACCTCCACCGATGAGGTATATCTAATATGCTATGAACAGTGTGCCAGAAAAAGTCCTTTACCAGAAAACACTCGTGCAATGGGGGGAGCAGTTCTGTGAGAAGGGCATTTGTATATAGAATGATATTCGAGTATTCAAGTTGTCAATCAGAGCAGAAGCTTCGAGACAAAAACATTTTACATTCAAAAAATTTTTTACAAAAATTTCAATGCAAAACATTTCTACTGTACATTAGTCCTTTACCTTGCAGTGGCAAAATTGTCACCCCAAACTCCTCCAGGTAGCCCAGAGATCGGATCAGGTCTAGCTCCTCCTGAATGGAATCGGGACAGTCAGTAATCAGGTGCAGGCAGCTCCTGTAAGAACAAATACAAGAAATGACTCGCACGTTTGTGATGTAAGATTAAACACGAGCACTGAAGACATCTGTCCACCCTCAGACATCATGTCATATTACATACATATATCACATTGTTAATCTTGTACTGATCCTGAGTTACAGCCTGTACAGTCATCTAGAACTGCATTCCCAATTGTGCAGGCTTCACAGCTGAAATCTTCAAGCATTTGCATTCTGGGAAGTATCACCTGCACATACTTTTTCCTAGAGTATAGTGTGCAAGCACGGCCACCGCTGCTGGATGGTAGGGTGGTCATAACCATGGAAACGAGCATTGTATAATGCAATGGAAAAATGTGTTAAACCAGCAAAGTAGACAATAAGGACAATCACAATACATTAGTAAGTGCCTTGTATTAACTTTCTACATGATAAAGGCCATTTGCTTAAATGAGACATCCCCGATGCCTGTATTATTCCTGCTAGAAGGTTTCAAATAAATTGCCAGCAGTCTACAGTAAAGGTACTGCTGCCTTTTACTAGTAGCTGGTGTGTCTGAATATATCCAATCAGTGCTGCTGGTGTCAGACTGCAGGGACACACTCCCAACTGGTAACGTCCAGCTGCTGCTGACTCCTCATTCATAACTTCTAGCAGGAATAATAAAGGAATGGCACAACATAGAGACATAAGAATAGATGCTCCAGAATATTTATTACATGAGAAATGCAGTATTTTTAGACTATAAGACCCACTAAGGATTTGGAGGATGACAATAATCATCAGACCTCAGATCAATCCCCTAAATCAGACCCCAAGCTCCATCAGCCACAGATCAGACCCCCTTAACCTCCATCAGCCACAGATCAGACCCCCTAACCTCCATCAGCCACAGATCAGACCTCCATAAGCCACAGATCAGACCCCCTTAACCTCCATCAGCCACAGATCAGACCCCCTAACCTCCATCAGCCACAGATCAGACCTCCATCAGCCACAGATCAGACCCCTTAACCTCCATCAGCCAGAGATCAGACCCCCTAACCTCCATCAGCCTCAGATCGGCCTCCATCAGCCTCAAATTGGACCCTCATCAAACCTCAGATCAGACGTTAAAAAAAATAAAATAAACTTAGCTTGCTTGCTCCAAACGGCGCTGCCACTCACTCACCGCTCCCAGGTCTTCTTCCAGCCCGCGCTGAACTGTGACCTGATGTCGCACAGCGTCAGGTCATAGTGCGCGCCTACGTGCAATAAGTCCTGAAGCAGTACAATGTCAGGACACAGTGCAGAGCGGATCAGAAGACGACCAGGGAGCGGTGAGTACAGCCAGCGTTTCCATCACTGTTCCCCGTGCTGATGACCGCTTCAAATTATAAGACAGTGCCACTTTTCCCTCATTTTGTAGGGAAATAAAGTGCGTCTTATAGTCTGCAAAATATGACATATCAGGAAAAGTGACAGGTTCTCTTTAGTGAATGACAAGGGCATATATGTGTGCAGATCTACACCATCTGAATGTCTGGATCACATAAAAATTACATAACGGATTTGCAATATGAAAATCCAACACAGGAATTCAGCTGAGCTGACAACAAGGTTGTCGAATGTTTCCAAAAGCAATCAGCAGAAGTGTACCTCTAAAGTATTATAGAGGCTATATAATGCAGATATGTAACAAACTATCTACTCATTGTAAAAGTATGTTCAATAGGTAAATACAGGCGTAGAATATCTCCATTTTCAAGAAACAAAAACCTCATAAGCTAAATCAGTGTTAGGACGATGGATTTTGCAAAGGCAAGATCCACTGTGTCTTCCATGGCAGAGACCACTGCGGTTTTTCAGTTTCAATGCTGTGGACACTATCATTAATCTCAAGCAGGTCCACTTCACTGAAACACTGTTCCAGAAAGCCACTGAACCCAATGAATGCAGCTAAACACCAAGTGGACACCCACCATGCTTTTCACTGGTGTCCATCCAGACACCAATAAAGAACGTCCTTTCCTTGAGCGGTCATGGCTGTGAAAAGCAACCAAATTAAGCACAACACGGCCTACAACATGGGAGGCAGATTCATCTCTGGTGGTGGCGGCTTTTCGTGTCATTTATGTACTAGATTCTGCCTGCAAAAAACCTCATGTGAACAGGCCATATTCTGAAATGTCCCCATCTACAATATTCAATTGTGATTGAGAACATGTGAAAAATTCACAGTGGGGAGGATTTATCAAAAATGCTGCAAACACAAAAGGTGAAGCAGCCACTCACAGCGACCAATCAGATCCCTGCTCTCATTAGTCAGAGACCCTAATGGATCACTTTTGTCTTGTAATAATTACGGTACAAAGATTTCAACCCTATTTTATTGCATTGTGCTGATTTTGAGCTACAAATAACTTTTTTCAATTGCTCTTCATTAAAGATGTTGAGCCCTTTTCTCTGTACAGCCTTGAGATTCTCAACCTCTGTATTTTTACTCTGTTCTGTCAAGTAGCTCAGCTGAAAGCTCCTAATCTCTGAACTCTGACCTTAAGAAACACCCATTATAGCTCTATTCTTATCTTACTGATAAGAATGTGACTTAAATAAGAGATGGGGTTTATTAGATGACCGGCACAAAGTGAAAGTACGATTCACACACCTAGACAAACAGATAATCCTTTGTGACAGTACGGGGGAATATTTTTAATAAAAAAAACAACTGAAAAAATGATTCTTAGCCCAATGAAGGTGTATATAGCCATTAAAAAATATTATTCTTAGCCCCAGAAGATGTATATAGCATTTAAACGTGGAACATGTTAAACTCCATCTAGAAACACCTCAAATCACCCCCTTTAATGCACCTTAGCACAATACTTTGCAGCCGAGGCGGATTGGCCATAAACTCCACAGTGAAAATTCCCGATGGGCCGATGCACATGGGGCTGCCTGAGCCCTCCTTTAGGGATTTATTTTGTGCTGCTGGCAGTATTTTGTGCTGGACTGTGGTATTTCGCTCAGCTGAGGTGGTATAATGTACTGCAATAAGCTATTGCAGGTCCTGCCTTCTGTCAGTTTGGACCAGACTACAAAAAGGGGCCACTTTTAGTTTTTTTTCCAGGACCACTTTACGATCCCAGTCTGCCCCTGGTTGCAGCAGTCAGAGCCCATGGAAATGAGGGTCGCTGCTTCTTTCTAATTCTGAACAACTCTTTTAATGATGCATTAGAGGTCCTCCTTGGAGTACAGTTCTACTCAAACAACCAAACATTAGAGTCACAGGGATCACTTACTTAATGTAAACCAGCAGAGCACAGAGGGAGGGAGGAGGTATTTATGCACAAGTGAAATAACATGTCCTGCTGCTTAAACCGGGTCGGAAGTTTTATGCGCAATTATGAGCCTAATTAAAGCATAGTGGCATCTTTATGTGTCTGCAGGAGCTTTCCCATGCAAAACATCACATCAAAGGACATTTAATATTTGTAAGGTCACCACAACTCGCCCCTCTACACTAACCACCCAGGTGTCTACTGACCTGCATCTAAGGAACCACTTATAGTCCCTTTATGGAAAATATAATGCACATCGCAAATATTCCGCTTGGACGTATCAAGTGAGCTTTACAAACATTAATCTTCATCCCACGTTACCCGTTCACTACAGTAACAACTTCAGAACGCAGATGTAGCAGAGCTGAATATATCATATAATGTGATGACTGTAATTAACAATGAATGCTATTATCAGGAACACTCTCTTTAGTCCTTACAACAATCAGTAAGTCACATGCAAATTCCAGCACTTGTTCTGCAGATTTGTCAGCAGAGATTACTGAATGCTAATGCAATTAGCTCTCCCCATACTATAGTGTCAGGGAGCTACCCTGTGTTTCTGGTTTGGGTAAGATCCCAATTTATGATTCTAGGCTCTTTAATGGGTTGGACACAGGCTTTTAAATTCCCCTCCCATCCAGCATACCAACATGTCGTAGTTTTATTGTGGCCACCTCTTGGTATGTTTGCGGTGCTGCGGCCGGACCTGATAGCGAATGGCGGCGGCGGCATGGTGCACCACTGGCATCACGGATCCGGCGAGAAGGCTGCCGCTAGTGTGAAAGAAGCCTTACCTGCTCCGCACCGTTCTGGCTCCCTCAATTGCTTTCACTGGGCTTCCATTCCTCATATGTCAACTTCTGCACCAATGCAGTCAAGTGCACTGTTGCAGCCAATTTTTGGGCCTCAGTGATGAGCCCAAAGATGGGCCACAGGCTTCCAGTATCCGTAGTTTCAGGTGCTGCACATCTCGTATCTTCACAGCATAGACAATTGCCTTCAGATGACCCCAAAGATAAAAGTCTAAGGGGGTCAGATCGGGAGACCTTGGGGGGCATTCAACTGCTACATGATGATGTGTTTCCCTCTTTATGCACTGAAGCTGGCACGTTCCCTGAGTTTTTCCAGCAAGATGGTGCACCACCACATTATGGAGGTCAGGTCCGAGCATTCCTAGATGAACACTTTCCTGGAAAGTGGATTGGTCGTCGTGGGCCAGTTGAATAGCCCCCAATGTCTCCCGATCTGACCACCTTAGACTTTTATCTTTGGGGTCATCTGAAGGCAATTGTCTAGGCTGTGAAGATACGAGATGTGCAGCACCTGGAAACTATGGATACTGGAAGCCTGTGCTAGCATTTCTTCTGTGGTGTTGCTATCAGTGTGTGAAGAGTGGGAGAAGAGGGTTGCATTGACAATCCAACACAATGGGCAGCACTTTGAACACATTTTATAAGTGGTCAGAAACTTGTAAATAACTCATGAAAGAATAAAGTTACGTTAAAACCAAGCACACCATTGTTTTTCTTATGAAATTCTCAATAAGTTTGATGTGTCACATGACCATCTTCCCATTGAAAAAACTAAAGTTGGATCCAAAATGGCCAACTTCAAAATGGCCGCCATGGTCACCACCCATCTTGAAAAGTTTCCCCCCTCCCATATACTAATGTGCCACAAACAGGAAGTTAATATCACCAACCATTCCCATTTTATTTAGGTGTATCCATATAAATGGCCCACCCTGTAGAATAATTAATATCATTCAATACTATAATATCAATCCACATGCATATTTCAAGTCATGATTTATAATTTTTTCCATATATTTTCACAATAAAAATAATTTGTACAGAAGTCGAAAGTCAAAGTAATGAAATTGTGAACAACTAAATAACAAAAATGTAAGTGTATAAGTCAACTAATGCTTGGCGCTATATAAAAATACTAGACAAGCTGCTGCCCCAGGATACTGAAACGGGATTTTCACACAACAAATATGCATATAAACAGGTTAAAAACAAAAATCTGCTTATTTCGGGGGGGGGGGGGGGGGAATTATTCTAATGTACGGCAGCTGATGTGGTCAGATGCTGGTACCTGGAATTGGACATATTTTTTTTCACATAAAATTGACATAAAAATTCATAATAAAGCTTTCTCTCTCTCTCAATTAACACCTAATTAAGCTCCATTATTTAATCCTATTTTCATCACTAATGTGTAATAATTTGTGTTCACTTGCTATAATTCCATCACTTTACTCCATACTTGTAAAAACACCCATTCAGCCTAAAAGAAAATATTAAAAAAAAAAAAAAATCATAAATATTAATATTACTGATATAAAAACTGGGGCCAAGTTAGCCACTGTGTAGAAGCGGTACACGGATTGTATCAGCTCGACCAAATATCATTCCAGTGACCATGACAAATATGTTAGTGCTCAAAGGAGACGGAGAAAATACAAGCAAGGTCGCTGCATCTGATAGCGGTTCAGAATCCTGCTTCGCGGACCCTGCCATTACCGACTGGGCGAATCCGATCCCTGACATTTGCCTACATGTATAATGCATTAACACATTTCGCTAGTGCAAAGCACCGATCTAGACTCTCCATAAAGAAATGCAGGTTTGATTTTCTCTTTGACAAAGGAGGACAAACGAAAAATCAATTGCTATCAACACCCTGTCATGACCAATTACATCAAACAGAACAGGAGGCCTCAAAAGACTGAAAACGGCTGCCTTTTCTATAAATACGGGTTTTTTTTTTCAGAACAATAATAATATTGTAGGAGTGAAAAAGAGTAAAATGGTGGGAGATAAGTGTTGTGGAAGATGGGATATTTAGGGAACGTGGGCACGGTACTGAAAAAAAAAAAAGGCCATTAAAAAGGATACACTGTCAATATTTACAGCCGTTTTGCATCAATTTCTAGCTGTTTATCCATTTTTAACGGCCATTAAAAACAGATTAATTTCATTGTTTTGGTGGTTTTTTTTAAACATCAACCCCTGAAGTGTCCCCAGTATATATAATGCCCCCTGTGTAGTGCTCCAGTATAAATTATGCTCCCCTTTGTGCCCCCACAGGCACTTGCGGGGACACATTCTCATCACTGGATGCCACAGGACCTGCACCCCAGCGTGATCATGTGACGTCACCACGTTGTAAGTGTCAGGTCCTGATGCCACCAGTGAAGAGCTAATGTCCCTGCACATTCAAGTGGATGGCGTATTTTTTATTTATTTTACTTCAGCCCCTGGAAGGACATTTTTAACGTAGTGTACCCATTTTTAACAGCCTTAAGACAGGTGGACTCCTGTTTTAAAGGCTGTTAAAAACTGGCCCATTTCAATGGGGTCCGTCTAGCCATGAAAATTGCCAAAAATAGGACATCCTACTTTTTTATGCCCGCCTTTCACTGGCTGTTAAATGAAACATCCATATGAATAGCCCCAGATTGCAATGGTTATAAAAACAGACATGTTTTAAGTTCATGTGAATGAGGCCTTTAGGAGGAGTCCCATCATTTATGTTCTACCTCTATCTAATGTCACATCTTCTTAAATCAAGAGGAGAATGGTGTATAGGACACCAAGACTATCCATGTACATAGGTTGGACAGATACAGATACAACTTACCTAAAAGACCTAGGGGGGTTTATCAAACTGGTGTAAAGTAGAACTGGCTTAGTTGTCCATACCAACCAATCAGATGCCACCAAAGCTCCTTCAGAAAAAGAAAGGAGGAATCTGATTGGTTGCTACGGGCAACTAAGCCAGTTCTACTTTACACCAGTTTGATAACCCTCCCGCCCTAATTTTTATCTACACCAGATATTCTGTGAGATTTTTAATTCCTTCACCAAGGTATGTTGGCTTCCGTTCAATTTACAATGTATATTACCATCGCCTTTGAAAGAACCACCCTCTATAAGACCCGTATTTAATCCAATTTTGGGTGGTTGTCTCAAAGAGGTTTCACTGTAGTTATAATGCTTTCCAATCATGGTACAAGTCTCAAAGAAACTATCAAAGGATGTTCTTCATTACCATCGACATGACTGCTGTATTATTATGAAAGAAATCTAAGGCATGATCCTACCAGCCCAACCACTCTGCTGGGAAAACTGAACTCGTTCACGCATGCAGTAGCTCCAGGCCATACACACCAAGATTTTGTGCAAAAGAATGAGCAAACAAGGACAAGTCTCTGTAGATATCTGCTTCATTTTAAACCTTATGGCTGAAGTATTTTTTTTTAAGTTACAATGAAAAATTATTTCAGCTACAGTATCTCGATAGGATATCTAAAAATACTTGCATAGTCTAATTGAGTGAATATACTGTAAGTCTGTTCCTAAGCAGGGGATAAGTTGGGTTGGTGGGTCAACATGTAAAGATCGTTGGCTAAACCCTCAGAGAACGGTAGGTTCAGCGGACAGTCTAATGTTTTTGGGAAGCTCCCGACTGTACCAGACAGATGATGTTAAGGGAGACCACTACAAGGGTTAATTCCACTTTCTGAACCTGTGCTCAACTCCGTGAATAATTGGCTGACCAGCTCTCCTATATTTTCTGGTCTGTTTGTTCCATTCTACAGCAATACGTCCTTCTAGCTTGCTAGGCCCAGTGAAAGAGCTGTAACCTGTCTGTCTGGTACCAACTGTTGCCATCTGACCTGACCCATGCCTGTGAGCCACTTACCCTAAACTTTTGACTGATTCTCGGATTCACACAAACTCTGTCAGCCCTGACCTCAGCCTGCCACTGACCATGAATACTGGCTGATCCCTTGGTTCTTCACTTCTGTGATTTCTGACCCCCATAGGTAAGCAGCCAACCAGTGGGTCCATATCCACTATCCATAACACAATCCTGTTTAGAAGAGAAAAGATGGCCCCTAACTAGTATAGTCTTGAGTTTATTTTGTAGGCCTAGGCCCAAGATAGGGGAGTCTATTTAGTTTATGGACCTGTCTGATGAGGTTACCGTGCCACAGTAGACGGGCCCACAGAACTTTCCAAAAATGTGTGCTAAGAACCTCAGATTTAGGCCCCATTCACACAACCGTATGTATTCCGTGATCCATATAAAAACGGAACGGAAGACATACGGAAAGTAGTGTTCCGCAATTTTGCAGACCCATTGACTTTAATGGGGCTACGGACGTGATTTTGCGGCCAAGTATAGGACATGGTTCCTTTTTTTGCGGGAGAACTTCCGTGAGATACGGGATGCGGAATGCACGCGGTGTGCATTCCGCATTTTTTTTCTCCTATGGAAAAATGAATGGGTCCGTATGGTTCCGCATCTTATCCGCAAAAATGCGGATAAGATGCGGAAATGTACATACGGCCGTGTGAATGGGGCCTTATAAGAACAGTAAATATAGATGTCATACAATTTAAAATAATCCAATATCTTAGAGCTCACGGGGCGCTGCTGAATCTATTCTGGATTTTGTAACTTGCATTTTACTCATTTCAGGCTACAGGGTTTTTTTTTATTATTATTTTTTTTAAATTGGTATTTATTAAAAATATTCAGTCATTTTTGAGATACAATGGTTAAAATAAAAATCTGTCTGTTTTTACAGTGTCACTTCTCAGTCCTGTCGGCTGATGGCTCATGTAGAGCTCTTATCTCTGATCTCCTGACCTCATAAACACTCATTATATCTAAACTAATCGAACTGTTAAAACTGGTATGAATATGGCTTAGGGCTGTATTAGGTTAAACAATCTAGCAGGCGATTATCAGGAAGACAATCACCTGCTCGCTAGTGGAGGAGACCGCTACTGTTACATGCAGCGATCTCCTCCACAGCATAGGAAGGAGCTATCGTGATGCTATGCCCCCATACTGTCTAGTTGTTTGCCGGCAGCAGATCGTGATTACACAGCACAATGCTGCCGGCAAACAATGACAATGCCGGGTAATCGGCAGCAGTATTACACTGTCAGATCATCGATAACAAGGGTTTCTATGAATAGGCGTAATACAGGCTTTAAATGAGTGTTTATAAGGTCAGGAGATCAGAGATAAGGTTTCACATGAGCGGACAGGACTGAGAAGTGGTACTCTGCAAATAGTCTCATTTTTAACCCGTTTCTTAAAAAAAAAAAGTCTGAACATTTTTAATAAAGACCAATAAAAAAAAGTACTTTTAGCCTTCTGATACACATGGTTACCACCAGCACTCCATGTTGACCTCCTCAAAGAGTTCTTTATACAGAGAAACCACAATCTAGTGTAAGAGTCAAGAATATTTGCTGAAATATTTAAAAAAAAGTCACATTATTTAACTGAGGTTTTGACCCTATCTGAAACAACTGATATCACTGGTAAAGCACAAATAACTGACATTCTGCTTATTAAAACTTAGCGCTACAATAAAACTTTCCAGGTCCAAACTGTGAACTTGCGGCACTCAGCTAAGTGCTGGGAAATATTCCATTAAAACTTCTGAATGCCTCGATACACAGTAAAAAACAAAAGGGAGCGTCTGCACAGGGCGGGTCAGAGAGACACAGTGAAGTGATTCAATTACAGAGAGTGTCTGCAAGACTTCTCCACGAGACTAAAACTCATTTTGGAAAGACTGTGACAGCATTAAGTCAATATACACATGACTGTTCTAAGCGGAATGGATTGAGCTAATGTGCTTAAGGTTCATGGCACAGGGAAAGATGTATTAATGTGATACAAATACAGCGGATCTGATGCCTCATTGCCCGATGCTCTCGACTTTCCTCTGTCTTAAGAAACATGTGGGTGCCACACAGCTATTAGTGGCTAACATTAAGCGGTCAGGCTTAAAGGGAACCTGTCATCACCGAAACACCCCCTGAACTAGAGTAAGCGGTGTATAGTGTAAGTGATGCTGAATCCGAATATGTAAGTTTTATCTTCATACTCACTTCCATTCTGACGCTGTGCTCCCACAAACCTGCAGTAAAATGCACTCACTGGACTCTTCTTTGAGTCCTCTCCATTATGTGAGTGAGCACTGGAGTCCAGTGAGTGCATTTTACTGCTGGTTTGTCAGAGCATAGAGTCAGAATGCAAGTGAGTATGAAGATAAAACTTACATATTCGGATTCAGCATCACTTACACTATACAACGCTTACTCTAGTTCAGGGGGTGTTTCGGAGATGACAGGTTCCCTTTAAAGGGATTGTTCAACTTTGTCGGCATTTTGCTCCAGATCAGGCTGCCGGATCTCCGAAATGGGCACGTGAACACAGCCTTACCTGATCTCCGCTGCTGGGTTCCGGTTCCATTGCTGCCCTGCTGGCTCTGCAGGTCCAGGGTCTCCCTGCGTCAACATCCAGTTTGACTCACGTAATCACCACAGCCAATGACTGGCTTTCCCTGCATACACTCATGTATATTCCTTTTGAAGGGGGTGCCCAGGATCAGAAAAACATGGCTGCTTTCTTCCAAAAAACATACAATGTTCATTACGATGGTGCCGAGCTGTAATACCACACACAACCTGTGAGCAGAAGTGGTCCACTCTCTTCAGGTCCACAGTTGTGTCGTGTGGCTGACGCTCTGACTCTCCAAATGACACAGCGTCTTGTGTGAGGATCTTAGAGGAGACTTAGGGCTCATTCAGATGGCCAGAAGTTTTTTTGGTCCGCAAACGTGGATACATCATTTTGCAGACCGTGCACGGCCAGCCCTATAATAGAAAGGCCTATTCTTGTCTGCAATTGCAGACAAGAATAGGGCATGCTCTATCTTTCTTGCGGGGCCACGGAATGGAATTACGGATGCGGACAGCTGTCCACATCTTATGCGGCCCCACTGAAATGAATTACAGAACGGATTCGGAACCATTCATGCAGGTTGTCTAAATAAGCCCTAAGTCACCGACCACCAGGCGGCCAGGAAACAGTGAAGCAGGACGGTGTTCTGCTGTTTGCGTAGCTTCCATTGCAGGGCACAGGAGATATGTAATCAGTGTAACACAGCAAGCTATGTTGTTTCCCAGATGCCTAGTGGTCTGGACTTGGTCCCATCTCACCTTAGCAACGGCGAGAAGAGACAACCCCTTTAAGAATTTTACCTTCACTACAATTTAGATCATGTACCTTTCTAGCGGACTAGACCTTAAAAAAAATTTTGGTGGTGCTTCTTTAGCATTTCAAAACCTTAGGCTTTGTTCACAACAGAGGTCATCCTCTGACTTATGCTGCAGTTTTCGTATGCCACAGATCTGCCCTCGTATTTAGCCCCATTTAGTTGGCCTAATCAGTGTATATATCCGCTATCCTTTCAACTGACAGGTAATTTTTGCTGAGCAATTATCAGGAAATCTTACTGATGTGTAAACAGGTCTAAAGTTTTTGCCTATCTCTGGACAAGTCTGTGGGGGTGAAGCTTGTAGACTTCTTTAGAGAAGGCTTCGACCAGGGGTGTAGCTATAGGGGTGCAGAGGTAGCAGTCGCTACTGGGCCCAGGAGCCTGAGGGGGGCCCAAAGACCCTTGTAGCATAAGAAGACACCGATATTATAGAAAGTGCATGCTGGTCAAGTTATACCTCTGGCTGGAAAGAAGGGGTTAGGTCAAGAATTTGGAATGGTGGGGGGAGGTGTTCAATTTTTGCCTAAGGCAGCATGAAGACAATATGCTTCTTTCCCTCTGGCCACAAAGCATTGAGGTAAGGGGGAGCCAAAGCTGAACTCTTGCACCAGGGCCCATGAGCCTTTAGCTACACGCCTGACTTCGACCAATGAAACTCAATGATGCTCAGTAATGAAGGTGACATCACGTGACAGGACAGTCAGCTAGTAAATGACATAACCCTTAATGGAAACTAACGAGCAGCCACTTTGACTAAGATACACAGCTGAAATGACAGATGATCATGGTGTAAATTTTATGAAGACAATAAAAATAACATAAATCACATAAACACAGCACGCTAATGACAGAAGCCACTGAAAAAGCTCTAACCGTACCTTGCCAGATCCATACAGTTATCGGTGAGGGTGGCGGATGAGTTAAAGTATTCTCTGCTGGCGGCCAGCACCAGCTCCACGCTCTTCTCGTAGTTGACCCTGTACTGTGGCTTGCCTTTGGAGTTGATGCTAACGGGAAGGTCTACGGAGGTTGAGTTACAATGCATCATGTGCCCGGCCAGCTTAATGTTCTCATGACGGCCCGAACATAGCAAACTCTCGGCAAATATCTGAAATATGTAAAAGCAATGGTTACAGAGTCACATATATCAATAGACAAGGATAATCGCTTCCACAAGCTTTACCTCCAGCTGCTCTTATATTATTAAACTAGGAGGTGTTATTTCGGCACAGCCCACGCCATGGTAGTGATTACAGATAGTTATGGTGAGGTAGTCAGAGTTAGGACCCGCATTTATCAGATTACAGGCCTCAGAGGTCACATCCATAATGAGGCCAGTGCTTGGCAGCAGGGACGGATTGGCCATAGACCTTACAGGGAAATTTCCCGGTGGGCCGATGCCCAGGGGGCCGTCTGGGCCCTCCTAATTGCCAGCAAGTAGAAAATTTTTGGGATGTATTTTGTACTGCTGGCAGTATTTTGTGATGGACTGTGGTATTTGGCTCTGTTGGGGTGTTATAATGTGCCACGATATGGTTTTGCTGGCCCCGCCTTCCATCAATTTGGACCCAACTTCAAAATGGGGCCACTTTTAGTATTTTTTCCAGGGCCACTTTAAGTTCCCAGTCCGCCCCTGCTTGGCAGCAGCAGTCATGATAATGAAGAATAGCAGGTGACCGCGGCAAACCCATTGCCATCAGGGATTAGAGTGGTGGAGACTAGAGCAGCAGCGTAGGACCAGCCTGACATATAAAAGGTGGGTATGGTTTTTGTTTTTTTTTGTTTTTTTATTACTTTTACACAACCCATTGCTCTAAAAAGTCTTGAAAATCAGTGTCAAACTGACAGTGATGAAAATTTCAAAAAGCTTTTTTTTCCCCTTCATCTTCACTTGTAAAGAACCCACCAATCTACCAAACAAATTATGGTGAGGGAATATGGGGGTGATGAACAGAGTAGAAACGTACAATGAAAAAAAGGAGGGGGGAAGGGTATTTGAAAGCAAATATGATGGTTTCTTCTGCTGGGCAATGAGGTAGCACTAACGTTGTAGAAAGCAATGGAAATAGATGGAAACGGCGCTTAATTTCATTTTTCATGGCAAGGCATCCACGTCTAAACATGATATTGTATTAAAGTCATCTAGAGCGAGATGGGACTCTCATTCATGGTATCGGTGACGGGGACATTGATGTATAGGTGCTTCTAGTGGAAACGCTGCTCCTGCTTATATCAAGTGTAGTTGTGGTTTACAAACACATTTGCCCATATCAGATTGAATATGTATGGGGCCGTTCTATCTTGCATAATGTATGATAGATGCTCGTGTCGCGGGACCTCTGGGGTCTGTCCTTGGCGCAAAGCTTTCTGCCCTGTAGCTGTTCTCTTAGCAAACTGATGAGCTCGCCTAGGTTTATAAGGCACAGCATACTAATCGCTTTCAACAGAGGCTTTGCTTCCTTATCCCCAGAATTCTTCACGTCCCTGAGTACAAATCCTTCATAGGTTGCCTTAAGCCAGCCACACACAACAAAAAAAATCAATCATGTCCTAAATAGCATAAGTGATAATCTATGTATTGATGCTCTTAAGAAAGAAGGAATTAAAGGAGTTAAGGAGTTAAATAAAATAATAATAAAAATCCAACGTATTTTCAAAATTTCAGTGGTTTTGACTTGCTCTTCAGAATACCAAGCCTAGTAAATTTTTACATTAAATAGCATTTCTTAAAGAAAGGCAGAACTAACTGTGCCTACATCATTCACAGAAGGATACAGAGAGGCAGAACTAACTGTACCTACATCATTCACAGAAGGATACAGAGAGGCAGAACTAACTGTGCCTACATCATTCACAGAAGGATACAGAGAGGCAGAACTAACTGTGCCTACATCATTCACAGAAGGATACAGAGATACAGAGAGGTAGAACTAACTGTACCTACATCATTCACAGAAGGATACAGAGAGGCAGAACTAACTGTACCTACATCATTCACAGGATACAGAGAGGTAGAACTAACTGTGCCTACATCATTCACAGAAGGATACAGAGAGGTAGAACTAACTGTGCCTACATCATTCACAGAAGGATACAGAGAGGTAGAACTAACTGTACCTACATCATTCACAGAAGGATACAGAGAGGAGAACTAACTGTGCCTACATCATTCACAGAAGGATACAGAGAGGCAGAACTAACTGTACCTACATCATTCACAGAAGGATACAGAGATAGAACTAACTGTACCTATATCATTCACAGAAGGATACAGAGAGGCAGAACTAACTGTGCCTACATCATTCACAGAAGGATACAGAGAGGCAGAACTAACTGTGCCTACATCATTCACAGAAGGATACAGAGAGGCAGAACTAACTGTGCCTACATCATTCACAGAAGGATACAGAGAGGCAGAACTAACTGTACATCTACATCATTCACAGAAGGATACAGAGAGGTAGAACTAACTGTGCCTACATCATTCACAGAAGGATACAGAGAGGCAGAACTAACTGTGCCTACATCATTCACAGAAGGATACAGAGAGGCAGAACTAACTGTACCTACATCATTCACAGAAGGATACAGAGAGGCAGAACTAACTGTGCCTACATCATTCACAGAAGGATACAGAGAGGTAGAACTAACTGTGGCCTACATCATTCACAGACAGAGAGGTACACAGAAGAGAGAGAGAGAACTAAACTGTACCTACATCATTCACAGAAGGACACAGAGAGGATAACATGAACTAACTGTGCCTAGTGCCTACATCATTCACAGAAGGATACAGAGAGGCAGAAACTAACTGTGCCTACATCATTCACAGAAGGAACAGAGAGGCAGAACTAACTGTGCCTACATCATTCACAGAAGGATACAGAGAGGTAGAACTAACTGTACCTACATCATTCACAATGGGACACAGAGAGGCAGAACTAACTGTGCCTATATCATACATAGAAGGATACAGAGAGGCAGAACTAACTGTACCTACATCATTCACAGAAGGATACAGAGAGGTAGAACTAACTGTACCTACATCATTCACAATGGGATACAGAGAGGCAGAACTAACTGTGCCTATATCATACATAGAAGGATACAGAGAGGCAGAACTAACTGTACCTACATCATTCACAGGATACAGAGAGGTAGAACTAACTGTACCTACATCATTCACAGGATACAGAGAGGCAGAACTAACTGTGCCTATATCATACATAGAAGGATACAGAGAGGCAGAACTAACTTAGCTGCTGCTATGAAGTGCAATACATGAATAAAATAATGTGCATGAAATTCTGTTAGTGTTGGAATTTACTCATATTACGGGAGGTTATCTGTGTATCATTTTCTTGAAAAAACAGAAAAATAGTACTGTCTGTACCTACATTATTTATATGGAGAGACAGATAGGCAGGACTATCTGTACCTACAATATTTATATGGAGAGACAGGTAAGCAGTACTATCTGTACCTACATTATTTATATGGAGATAAAGGTAGGCAGTACTATCTATACCTATATTATTTATATGGAGAAACGGATAGGCAGGACTATCTGTACCTACATATTTATATGGAGAGACAGGTAGGCGGTACTATTCGTACTTAGATTATTTATATGGAGAGGCAGGTTGGCACTACTTTCTGTACCTATACTATTCATATGGAGAGACGGGTAGGCAGTACTATCTGTACCTACATTACTTATATGCAGATACAGGTAGGCAGTACTATCTGTACCTACATTATATATGGAGAGACAGGTAGGCAGTATTATTTGTGCCTATGCTATTTATATGGAGAGACAGGTAGGCAGTAATATCTGTACCTATATTATTTATATGGAGACATAGAAAGGCGGTACTATCTGTACTTACATTATATGGAGAGCCAGGGAGGCACTGTTATTTATGTCTGCAGAATTTACAGGGAGAGACATGGGAAGAGTATTATCTTTGCATACACTGTGTCACTTAGATGGAGAGAGACAAAGAGGAAGTGCGCCTTCCACAGGATGCACTGTGATATTCGGTATTATTTGTATCATTACTATGACTGCAGTCATTTCTTCTTCCTTCATAGTCATACATATAATATTGAATGTAAATTCATACCAGAAGACATATTTCCACACATTAATTCCCACTGCTGTCAATTAGAGAAGGCTGGCACAATTACACCGCGTCTCTCTTCTAATAGACAGCTTGTCACATGACAGGTATGAGTCTCACAAATCTGTCACATCATCATAAGAAAAAATCTACTGATGTTCTTTTATGTATCTCACACAGTCACTGAGGAATATTTAACAAAGTCATATATAAATTTATCGATTAACTCTTTACTGCATGTGTACTGTGATAACGCAAAGTGTACCAGTCATTACGGTGGGGTTGGGGGTATTTTATAAATATATCTCATTAGGGAGAAAGTGTCTTAACTGCCTAAGTGCCTAACTCTCCGTTCCCTGCCAGCAGATTCTCTGAAAATGATCCGAAAATCCTTCAAATGCTTGTCTGCAGTAACAAAGGTGGAAGGGGAAGAGGGGGATGATGCTGCAGTATCTGTACATCCTAAGTGGGAACTCATGCTGTGAGAGGGGAAGAAGAGCAGCAGCTGGAGGGAAATGGGTTTACAACCCCAAAATCCATAGTAGAAACATTTCTCTAATATGCATGTAAAGTAAGCTAATGAGTTCTCTATAAAAAGCAATTATGGCTGTGAATTTTAAAGGAAATCTGTCACGATTTCAGTGTATTAAACTATAAGTATGGCCACGTTCAATAAACTATCTTCTGTCCAGGTGTAGTCTTCATTCTTTCTTTTGTGTGGTGGTTTTCGTTTTATTCCAGTTTTTATGATATGCAAATTTTCCCTGAAGGAGCCCAGAGGGGCGTTACTATCGATAAAGGGAGCCCAGTAATGCCCCCCTCCTGTGCCCAGCCTGCCTTCTTACTGCTCCAAAGCACTCCGCTTCAGAGCAGGTGTAATGGCCCACATTAGCATTTTTGGGCGCCGCCCCCCTGTTCTACGGCACGGCAGCTCTTCAAACCACTCCCAGAGCTGCCTGCCTCTCTCATCTGAAAGCAGTTGGTACATCACTGGGCTTGGCGCATGCCCAGTGACGCTTTTGAGCCAGTTCCCTTGATAGGTATTACTATCGCGCAGGCAGCGAGCGGTACTGCGCCTGCGCGAGATTTCAGATGAGATAGGCAGAAAGGATATTCTGGTTATACAGGGTGAGACAAAAGCCTCAGGACACCCTTCAGTTTCTGAAATGAAATATCTGAATACCCCAGCAAGTAATGGGTTAGGGTTCCTATCTTTTAGGCAATGCCTAGAATGTGACCGCCATCTTGAAAGCCGCCATATTGGATCAAGAGCTAATTTTTTCAATGGGAAGGGGGTCATGTAGCACATCAAAGAAGACCATCAGAATTTTCTCAGAAATCAATTGCCACAATCAAATTTGCAATATCTCGTGGTTCAAAAGTTACCAACACAAAGTTCAAGACTTCAAAATTCAAAGTTCTGTGTTCAGCACCAGGGACAACACACTGAACACGTCAAATAGCTGCACATCACAGGGAACGTCCCCGGTTGTTGCTGTAACTTTCTGTGTTGGTAACTTTTGAACCACAAGAGATATTGCAAATCTGAATGCGTAAATTGATTTCTGAGAAAACTGGTCTTCTTTGACACGCTACATGACCCACTTCCCATTTGAAAAATTTGCCCCTGATCCAGTAGCAGCTTTCAAGATGGTGGTCATGTTCTGGACATACCCTAAAAGATAGGCCCCCTCACACATTACTTGCTGGGGTGTGTTGCGACTATCGTCACCCTGTAGAAAGTTATTCCCTATCTTACCACTAGGACCCCCACCGCTCATGAAAATGGGGGGCCCTGTATCGCGTGGAGGCCCCCTGAAACGGTCGAATGCACCAGAGATAGAGTGGCTGTAAAGTTTTCCAACCAGCTGCTCCATCCATAAAAGAGGATCTCCACGGGGTCTAGGGGCGTTCTAGTGATCAGTGGCTGCGTAGGGTAGGACCCCCCACCGATCGGATAATTATCCCCTATCCCATGTATAGCCGGAATACCCCTTTAATGATCAAAAACTTGGAGAAAGGATTGAAACAAACATGAAAATCTGAGATAACACAGCATAATATTGTCATGGGCCGTGTGAGGTCATAAACTCGGCTCTGCTATATCTGTACACACAACTAAAAATATTCTAGGCAATCCTATCTCAAAAAGTTATTACAAGTGGATGTGAATTATGAAAATGAGGGCAATATTACTGCTTTTCAGAGGTGTTCATTTTAATAAATGATACATTTATTTGGGCATGAATCTGTAATCAGAGGTAAGTGCATATTAATATCTACTAAGATAGTGAGGTGTGAAGAATTCATTATGGTAGTGGTGCTGCGGCATTTTATTACATAAATATTGCTGTCGACATCTAAAATTACAGTAATTTGTAAGAAAACGCTAGTTACCAGGGTGGCAGCATTGCCAGACAGATCTGACGTAGTTCATATTTTAAAAAGGGGTTGCCTATCCTTAGGATAAGCAAAAAGAAGCAACCGTCGCTGTAAATTCATATGACGGAGGATGAGCTGTCGTATCAGACACAGCCACAAGCACATGGATGGCACTGTGTTGGATACTGTAGTTCTGCTCATCAACAGGGGTCGAATAAAAGAAAGACCATTAATCTTAAAACCAGAGAAAATTTTAGCTTCACGTTTGGTTGAATACAGTATCCCAGTCCTCATATTTCACAACCACAGTGGTTCAGGAGGGTAAGAGATGGGATGATGCTTGCTTCCCTAGTCATCTGTAAGTGATTTTCCACTGTTACAGTACCTCTCTCTTCCATAAGCAGGCACAGTTACACCAATGTATATAGAACAAGGATTTTCAGATTGATGGCCTTTCATCAGGATAGATAACCAATATGAGATTGTCAGGGGTCTAACTCCCAGCACCCCTGCAGATCAGCTGTTTGAGGAAGCTATGGCGCTTACCGGAGCTCTGGGGAGCATCATGTCCTCCTCGTAGTTTACAAAGCCCAGATCCATCCATTGTAGCATGGCCGTGCTTGGTATTACAGCTCACCCACATTCACGTGAATGGGACTGAGCTGAGCGTAGGCCAGGTGACAGATGAACGTGACATCACTGGTCTAGAAAGAGGCCAAAGTGTTCACTGAGGGCCGTGGCCTCTTGTACAGCTGATCGGAAGGGGTGCCGGGACCCCCACTGATCAGATATTGATGACCTATCCTGAGGATAAGCCATTAATATCAAAATCCGGGAGAACCCATTTCACAATTTGTTGGAGCTGTATTATTGATTGCTACTACCCCTCTGTCTTCAGGTTCGCTATACCTCTGTACAACAGTTGCGGAACAGTCACCCATCATTATAAGGAATAAATTAAAATCATTGTCGGGTTACGGCACCCCAACCCCTATTCTAGTGAATGGTAGCTAGAGATGCAGTAACCCAGCATGGCCACTACATGGTGTATGGAGCTGTCTGCTTCCGGCTTCATAAACTGCATTAGTTCTGGTGGCCGAGGCTCCAGCTAGCAGCCGATCGGTGGGAGTGCCAAGTGTCGAATCACCAACTATATGATACTGATGACCTATCCTAACAATAGGGCATTGATATCCACGTCCCGTTAACCAAATTAGAGCTTAGGTGAAGGTGGACACATCTGTAAATCAGTTTCCATTAATGATCACCAAATCCCTCGTACAGCCGTCATTACGTCCACTTGCAGCCACCGCTGAGGGTGTTTACTGAATCCAATAAGCTCAATAATTCTATATGCAGTAAGCTCCCCCTAGTGGTGGCTGCAAGTGGCAGACATTTTGTATTTAAAGGGATAGTCTCATGATTTTTCACCTGCCTCTGACACCGGTTACATGAACATCACAGAGGAATGTCAAAGGTGACTTTCTCCAGCCATTACAGCGGTTTTGCAATGGCTGATGAGAGACTCACCTGACCCTCAGGGGCCAGCCCCAATTTGGAAAGCATACACTGACGAGCAAAAGGGTAACAATGTTCTGAGCTTTTGACTTTCAGGCTTCATATCTCACCATCCACTACAGTTTCGAACATGAGAATACCACCATTTTATAGACAATCATCTTGGCTAATTCATACATAAATTGCACTTGCGACTCATCAAGACTGGCGAACAAATGGTTCAATGACAATGAAGTAGAGGTGCTGGATTGGCTCCCACAGTCCCCAGACCTCAACCCAATCGAACACTTGTGGGTAGAGTTGAAGAAAAAGCTTTATTTGTACCCAAGTGAGTCGACCAGTATGCACCAACATTGGGAATTTGTAGAAGAGACCTGGGAACAGATTTCAGTCAAGACATACCTGAATCTGATTAAGAGCATGCCCAGAAGGATACAGGCAGTGCTGAAAGCCAAAGGTGGAGCAAAATAGTAACAATGCAGTTACATGACACGAATGTGCGTAACTAATCATATGATAAATAGTTGCAAATCCAATTTATGTATGAGATAGCCAAGATGATTGTCTATAAAATGATGGTAGTCTAACATTCAAATCTGTAGTGGATGGTGAGATATGGAGCCCGAAAGTCAAAAGTTCAAAACATTGTTACCCTTTTGCTCGTCAGTGTATATTATGAAATTAATCAGCACAGAACAGCGGACATCAAAATCAAGTGGTGTCCACATCGTGTCCTAAAGTACCTGGCTGGACACCCAGGCCTCTCTACCTGACATGGAGAAGATGGACCAGGGAAGTGGGGAGTACGACATCTTTTCCTAGACCACTGATCAGCAACCTTCGGCACTCCAGATGTTCTGAAACTACAACTCCCAGAATGCCCCATTCACTGCTATGGGAGTTGTGAGAACAGGCGAGCGCGATTGCATGCTGAGAGTTGTAGTTTCACAGTACCTTAAGTGCTGAAGGTTGCTGATCCCTGTCCTAGACCATGCAAGCAGCTGTATGACAACCGGCAGACATTAGGCCAAAGCAGTTCTACATCCAGAAAATTAAAACGGAGCCAACATAATGTTTACAAAGCAGAAGGGACACCCTCATCCTACCTACCTACATAGCTGACATTTTTCATTTTGCCCAAATGGCTACATCCATGTTGGAGCCGGCCAGATACTCTGTGCACAAAGTCTGCAACTGTCCAATTTATATTTTATCAAAAAACGACTATTACACAACCCTCCATGAGTTCCTAACAATATCAAAATCTAAAAAATTTCTGGAGAGAAATTAAAATTTACAAAGGCTGGGTCTTTATTTCTGAAATCCAACGGGTGGTCCTGAATGTTTTCAGATTTTTTTTTTTTCCTCATTTGAAAATGACTTGCATTTTATTACTGGAGAAAATTGACACGTTCCGGCTCTTTGCTGAAACTCCCTCATGCCTCTTCAGAAAGATTTCGCCGTAGTTTTTATAATGTGCTTTCAGAGGTTCTCCCGGGAGAAGAGGAGATTGGCAGTCGTATCCAGCTAAATCGGTAAACTGTAATAAAAAGCTTCAAATCATTTTCAACTTTTAACAGATGTCAAGCTTTCTAAGTAAATTATGCCACTCGCGGGCTTGTTCGGGCTTTGTGCGCTCGGTTGATTAAAGTGAACATGCAAATAAACAGTGTGCATCGACGCAAATTCGATTCTGTCTTAATATCAACATTTTACAAACAGCTTGGGAAGGTTATCTCCGACTCTGAACATAGAGCGATGATGTATTGTATTAAAAGCATGGTGAGGAGCTTGTGCATGAGATCAAAAACAGGGGCAAGTCCCAGCCGCTAGCTGCTACCGCCCCTCCGCTCTGTGATGAGCACACGACATGGGGACGCTGCAGTGATAAAATACAATGCACTAAAGCAAACTGAGACGAGGGCACATCTGCTGCAGAGTTCTGAAAGCATACTGCCACTCCTTTCCTTTGGCTTCTCGCATTGCCATAAGGTCTTCCTATAGCTCACCAGGTTTTTTTTTTTTGATCTTGGTTTGAACACACTGTATTCTTATAGAAAGAAAGGCAAACCTAAAGATTACACATATATATATATATATATACACAGACAAGCCCAAAAATTGCATGAATCAGATGTAAAGTATGCACATGACCTTTTACTCATCCTATATGGGCATCTCCTTAGTTTTGCTCGTCCACTCCACACAGGCTGTGGCCCACTCTTTCTTCCATCCGTAGGGTAGGCTGGAACAGATTAGGGTGTATGCCAAAAAGAGCGTGCACATACCCTAATCTGTCCCAGTCTACAACAGATCTTCCGGCGGTACATAAGGTACTGTACCTTCACCAAAAGCAGGGGTTCACAACCTGTGGCCCAGGGGCCACATGCGGCCCTCAATATCATTCTGTGCGGCCCCCAACCATCTTGTGACAGATATGTATGTCTATGTCTAGTGGTTGATCACATGTACCTTTCATGTATTCTCCCTTTAGATGGGAGTCCTAGAAGTGTAACCAGACATTTATGGTATGTACTATATGTAAAATATGCCATAAATACAGTATTTCAGTTGGTAATACCCCTTTAACTTTTATTTTTGGCCCTTGGGATTCCTTCAGTCTGATAATGTGGCCCCCAACCAGACAAGGTTGTGCACCCCTGAGCTAAAGGAAGGCACTTGAGCAATAAGTTCTAGTTAGCTACTGTAGTTTCCTGTAAAAATGGGTTCTGGTCTTGTTTGTCTGCTAATGTACAGACTTCTGTTTGCGGATTTGCCGCTTCACTGCCTGACCACCTTTGACATTCACCTGTTCCTGGTTCTGACTCTCTGCTGCCCATCCTGATCTTTGGACTGTTTTCTGTATTTCTCGTACACTGCCTGCCCTGACCTAAGATTCCACTCTATGGGCTTGCCTGAGATCTTGGTGCTCGGCACCGTTGTCTCCTGACCCCTGTAATTCAGCACCTTCTAAAGAAGATTAGTGACAGCAATGAAGTGGATGGGTCGATCAGAACCATGTACTGCGGACTGTAAAATAAATACATAGTAAAGTTAAAGGGGTAGTCTGGCCGTAAATATTGATGACCTATCCTCAGGACAGGTCATCAATATCAGATATATATTGACGAGTAGGCAATTGCCGCTTCCTGGTCTTTTTGTCCCGTTGTGGAGGTCGCATAGTGTAACTTCAAGTACTCACTCCATTCATTTGAATGGAGCTGGTTACACTGCACTTCCGAGACGAACTGCAATGTAATGTACAGGAAAGGGCGCTCGGGTGGAAGGCTGTCTCCTCTTCAAACAGCTGTGTCAGGTATCGGACCCCCGCAGATCTGATATTGATGGCCTAGCCTGACAATATATGGCAGAACAACCCCATTGAATATGACTACATTTTGGCAGAAATGTTGCCCTTGGATCCAAGCCATGCCTATTATTGAATATAAATGATTGAATAGGATGCTGAGAGAGCAGCAGTGAGAAACGTATCAAGAGATATCACGCTTACATTTCTCTCACTCCAGTTTCTTTTAGGGTGTGGTTGTTCCTTTTTCCTATTATATCCTTTTTTCTCTCTTCCTATATTATGAGAAATGTTCAGTATATGGGCTCATGCACACGAACGTTTGCCGGCCGGGACCATGTTGCGGACCAGAAATTGCAGTTCGCAGTGCATGGGTACCGACCGCGTGCCCACTGTCTGCGGAAGCAGATGCATTCTCTTGAATGGAGTCCACGATCCGCACCGTTGCACTACTTTTATGCGGTGCGGAGGGACGGACAGAAAACCCAGGGGAGAACTCCGTAGTTCTGTGGGGTTCCATGCCTTCATTCCACACCTTCCAGATTGTGGACTCAATTAAGTGAATGAGTCTACATCCACCATGTGCTGCACAAACGTGCCGATGCCTGTATATTGCAGACCCGTTTTTTGCGGGCCACAATCTGGGCACGGCCAGGCAACAGCTGTGTGCATGTGCCTACAGTTAACTTTTTTAATAAAGCATTCATGACATCATTCATAACTGTGGGTAAAGCAAGTTGCACCAGTTTTCTAGCCGGCATAAAAAGTTGCAAATTTTGGCACAAGATGTTTTGCTCAAAAATTTGTTCCCAGTTTCAATTTTATAGCACCTCTTGCCACTTTTCCAAAACGAAAGAGGGGTGGGTGTTCCCACAGCCCAACATAATTTCTATAATTTATGCCAGAAAGTGGTGAAATTATAGAATATATAGCCTGAGGTAGCAGAAATGCCAATTTCTTAACCTAACCCGTTTGCCACAATGAAAGCGCTCATTGCCCATAGCCCTTCCGCTGCCCCCCTTTTGCCCCTACCTGGTGCTGCCTGAGGCAATCACCTCACCTGGCTTCATTGGTGGTGCACCCTTACTCCCAGCTCTAATATTCTGCTTGAAGAAGCCGTGGCCATCTGGTGAGCGCAACCTCTTCCTAGACACGTCCATCAGTCACATGGCCTACATGCAGCTCAGCCAACATGCCTGGGCTGCAATACCAAGCACATTCACTATACAATGTACGGCTCTGTGCCTGGTATGCTGTGGGGAGGCTGAAGCACACAACAGAGCTCCACGGTCTCTTTAAACAGCACATCTGTAGGGATGCCGGAAGTCATACCCCACCGATCAGATACTGATAACCTATCCTGAGGATAGGACATCTATATTGTAGTGCTGGAGAATCCCTTTAATAAATTCCCTTTTAGTCTGGATCCAGTGGGCCAATACCAATACAACTACGGTACACTGATGATCATTATCATAGGCCTTCAGGGACGGATTGTCCATAGACCTTACAGGGAAATCTCCCGGTGGGCTGATGCCCAGGGGGTCGCCTGGTTCAGCTAGTGGAAGTTTTGGGGATGTATTTAGTGATGGACTGTGGTATTTGGCTCTGTTGGGGTGGTATAAACACAATATGGTTTTGCTGGCCCCTCCTTTTATCCTACAAAAATGGGGACACTTTTAGTATTTTTTCCAGGGCCACTAAGTTCCCAATTATCATTGCAGGCTATAAAACTAGCTCCACAATGGAGAAACAGTTGGGGGATGCGTGACATCCAATGGTCTGCACTTAAGATGCAGAAGGTGTGAACATCAATTAGCTGCCCCTGAAAGGATGACGTTTTTGTACGTGATTAATGGAAAAATTGTTCGAAAGCAACTTGCGGAAATTGAAGAACAAACCCAGTTCTAACCATTTACAAAATGGAACCATATCAAATGTTTGACACAGATAATTCTAAAACCAATTATACGACACGATGCTGGCTTGTAAGAAGTGCTTACGTCTCCAATACTGTTCTTAATTTCATCTAATAGGTTGTAAAAATTGTGCGCCGTCTCCGTTAAGCGACAGGAAACTCTGAGCGCCTAAGGGTAAAACTAGTGTCATGCATTTTATCAAGGGAAACGCACAGATGGCAGAGCGAGGAAGTCATCTCTACTCAGGGAGAACTTGTACCAAAAAGAGATCAGGGGAAACCACACGATGCGAAACAGACAAAAAATATATAAAAAAAAATTCTCCAGCGCTGACACCGGTGTTTGCAGAGAACAGAGGATTCACACTCCAAGCTCAACTTGTCAACCTGTTCAGCTCATTAGAGTTGACCGCTCACCAATTATGTCTTATGGTTTAAGTAGCCGGCTTAGAGATGAATCTGGCTGCATTCCTCTAAGACAATGTTATCTTCCAGTTATTCATTTTCCAGACACGTTCAATCTGCTTTACATAATGGCTTTCCACACGTCTGGCAGGAGAGCAGCCGACGAGCTCCTCCGCTAATAAGTGCCTCCTAAACTCATGAAATGTAGTCTAAAATTCCAAAAAACATCATCCTACCATCAGACTGGATAGGTCCTCAGGATAGGTTATCAATATCATTTCAGCGGGCAGGGGCGGATTGACCATAGACCTTACAGGGAAATTTCCCGATGGGCCGATGCCGAGGGGGCCGCCTGAGTCCTCCTCTCAGTGGATGTTTTTGGGTAAGTATTTTGTTTTGCTGGCAATATTTTGTGAAGGACTGTGGTATTTGGCTCTGTTGGGGTGGTATAATGTGCCACAATATGGTAATGCTGGCCCTGCCTTCCATCTATTTGGACCCAACCACAAAATGGGGCCACTTTTAGTACTTTTTCCAGGGCTACTTTAAAGGGGTTCTGCAGTTCTATAAAACTGTTGATCTATCTCTCTGGATAGATCATCAGCCTCTGATCGGCGGCAGTCCGACACCCGGCACCCCTGCCGATCAGCTGTTTGAGAAAGCAGCGGCTCTGCAGGAGCGCCGCGGCCTTCTCTGTGTTTACCGCAGGCCAGTGACGTCACGACTAGTATCACTGGCCTGGGCGGGGCTAAGCTCCATTCAAGTGAACAGAGCTTAGCCCCGCCCAGGCCAGTGATACTAGTCGTGACATCACTGGGCCTGCAGTAAACACAGAGAAGGCCGCGGTACTCCTGCAGCGCCGCTGCCTTCTCAAACAGCTGATCCTGTTACATCATCAGCCTCTGATCGGCGGCGGTCCGACACCCGGGACCCCCGCCGATCAGAGGCTGATGATCTATCCAGAGGATAGATCATCAGTTTGATAGAACTGCAGAACCCCTTTAAGTTCCCAGTCCGCCCCTCTCAGCGGGGTCCGACTCTTGGCACCCCGAATTAATCAACTGCATGAGGCAGCGCTGTGGCCTCTTTTTTGTTCCCACGGGTCCGTCTACCTGCGTACAGCTCATTTAAAGGGCATCTGTCAGCAGTTTTGTACCTATGACACTGGCTGACCTGTTACATGTGCACTTGGCAGCTGAAAACGTCTGTATTGGTCCCATGTTCATATGTATCTGCATTGCTGAGAAACATGATGTTTTAAGATATGCAAAGAGCATGAGCCTCTAGGGGCAACGGGGGCGTTGCCATTACACTTAAAGGGGTATTCTCATCTTGGACAATGGGGGCATATCGCTAGGATATGCCCCCATTGTCCTATAGGTGCGGGTCCCGCCGCTGGGACCCGCACCTATATCGAGAACGGGGCCCCCAAAGTGAAGAAGTGCGCACCGCGCAAGCGCGGCCCGCTCTCCATTCACTTCTATGGGGCCGCCGCAAATAGCCGAGCGCTGGCTCGGCTATCTTCGTCGGCTCCATAGAAATGAATGGGAGCGGTGGCCGTGCATGCGCAGTGCGCTCCCATTCATTTCTATGGACCCGACGGAGATAGCCGAGCCAGCGCTCGGCTATTTGCGGCGGCCCCATAGAAGTGAATGGAGAGCGGGCCGCGCTTGCGTGGTGCGCACTTCTTCACTTTGGGGGCCCCGTTCTCGATATAGGTGCGGGTCCCAGCGGCGGGACGCATATCCTAGCGATATGCCCCCATTGTCCAAGATGAGAATACCCCTTTAAAGGCTCTGCTCTACGTGAGTAAAGCATTTCCAGTTGTTTTATCTGCTACACAGATCATTTAAAAAACTTTCAGAGAACCCCATTAAGTAATTATGTAGTTCAGAATTTTGGAATTACATCATTTTTAGGGTGGACATTAAATTTTAAGCCAGACCATTAATGGAACTTCCACTTTATTGTAACTTGTCATTATAGGAAAAGGGATTATGGTTGGGTAAAGTTCTAGTCTCTAGGTCTCCCAGCTTTCCAAAGAAAGTGCACCAGACCATTGGAGAAGTAAGGGTCCTATTACACTGGACAATGTTCAAGCAGGGCGAGGGGCGAGTGGTGATAAATACATAGATCGCCGTGTGTTGCACTGGCTTACTACACAGGCCGCTGCAAAGCGAACGGAGGAGAAACAACGTATTTAGATCGTTCATCGGTCGCTCGATTATACAAGGGTTTTTATGATCACCATATTTTAATTTATTTTATCTTTTTATTTATTTTATGCATTTATATAGCGCTGACATAGTCCACAGCACTTTACAGACATTATCATCACTTTCTGTCGCCAATGGGGCTCACAATCTAAGTTTCCTATTACGAGTGCTTGGAGTGTTGGAAGAGACCGGAGAACTCGGAGGAAACACATGCAAACATGGGGAGAACATATAAACTTCACGCCGATGTTGTCCTTGGTTGGATTTGGACCAACCAAGGACAACCGTGCTGGAGAAAGTCCCCATTTTCAAAGAAGCAGTTACTGGATGGGAATCGGGAAAATGAGATGTGGTTCCTCCATGGGCTTGAGCTATATTCAGTTTTGTGGGGTTTTTTTGGCTTTTTCAGTAAAGAACGCACAATGGGGTTGAAAGCAGTCTTACCTCATAGCAGACGTCTGCGCTCAGACAAGTGTACACATTCTGCTGCATGTCCAGAAGATCCTGAAGCAGCCCCTTCCAATGACTCTCACTGACCGGAGGTTGCCTAAAAAGGGAACAAAAATATAAAACACAAAACAAAGCAATGAGCCAAACAGACAAGGAAAATAGCTGAACACAATACAATATAGTGCTAACAATAAAAAAAAAAAACAGCATGGCTTTTCCTTTATTTTACCTTGGGCTACATGGTTGGGTTTTTAGATGCAGTTTTTTAAAGGGGGTTTTCCCACGAAACATATTGTATATATTTCAAACCAGCACCTGGATCTGAATACTTTCGTAATTTCATGAAGTTAAGCATTTAGGGCTGCCACTAAGTTATTAAATAAAATGGATCTAAATAGCACCACCTGGTGTTCTTTTCTTTATTTCTATGTCCACCTCGCTGAGGTGGTCGCACATGCTCAGTTCCATCCTTCAACTGCCACTAGTTGGATCAGCTGTTAGAAGCTGTTAAACTTACCAAGAGGGAGCTGCAAGAGAAAGGACATACCCCCCGAGGTCTAAAAGGGAGGGAGCTGAAGCAGAAAGCACATGCCCCCGAGAAAGGAAACGCTGTCAAGGAAAAACAAACAATCAGGTCAGCTAACTCCAAAATAACCAAGTGCCATCGATGTATGGCGTGGGATTAAAGCTCTCGGAATCTAGTAGGAGCTTTCTCTATTGGACCTGGCTATCATGTGATCGCGGGGGGCCTCAGGAAGAACACAACTGATCACCTCTGCCTGTGGACAATTCCTCCACAGGGGGCTGTTATCCCCTGTAACTCCTTCAGATGCCCCAGTTACAGTGGAAACGTGCAAATACAAAAAAAAAAAAAAAAAGTGTCAGCGTCCCTGAGAGGTCTTTTAATGACTTCCTGGGGGACATATTTTGTGCCAAGATATATTAGAAATATGTACAATAAATATACCTAATAAAATACAAATAAAAGGAGAAAAATCTCCATGCAAAACAAAACTATTATCCCATTCACGTTAAATTATAGAGAAGCCATTTTAATAATTTATTTTTGTGAAACACTTTGCATATTTAAAAACTAAAAAAGCTATAGTTTGAAAACAAATGGTGTTTAAAAAAAAATTTTTTGCCGTTTTCTCAAGATACAAATAAAAAAAGAAAAAAAATTGTAGTATGGCAAGATTAAAGGAGTGAATGAATTAAATGTTTTTCCAAAAATCACAGAAATGTGCCCTTGGTCATAAAATAAGTGATCTATTATCACAATATGGTATTGATGACCACCCCCACCTTCCCCCCATTTGAGCCATTTTGTGGTCACATGCAAGTAATGAGGCAAAGAGTGACCAGTCCATGTCCTGTTTTCATATGTCCCTAGTAAAGGTGGCATCACCTGAGCGCTTTATGGAGGGGGTCCGAGGTGCAGCATTTTCAGTAGAAGTGATTGAATGAGATCTGAAGTACCGCTAAGTCTCCGGGACCCTTCTCTGCTCTTAGCTTTGTGCAGATTCAGACTTTAGGAACCCAAAGACAGGCTGTTTGCTATGTTATGTCTGATCATTTCAAGACAAAATATGGATGAGCACAGGACCCTGGGTATTATAATCAGATACCATATGTTGTAGTGTATATGCACAGTCACAAGAGATTGGTGTAAGTAAAATATGGAGGACTCATTCCAGATGTGATCACAGATTATTTGATTCTGGCCACGTCTTGGAGTCATGTCCTGCTGTTTCATGAACATCCTTCATGTGACCCCAATGAGTTCGGGATCAGTGCACATAATCAGCGCTCCTCAGTATGGTGTATTGTCACGGTGAGCTGAACAGAGACATGTGTCTTTCTGTGACCTCATACGTAGTCTCCAAAACCCAATGGAGGCAATCCGCCCCATATATAACCATCCACAATTGAGGTCATCGGCAACCTTCTCGCTCAAACAAAATTTTTTTTTTGAGATGGAAAAAATTGCCAAAGCAATGCATGGGGATCCGCAGTAAATAAGTGCAAATTACAGGAATTCAAAAATTGGCCAAATTGATCAAAAATATATTTTTGGCAATCAGAAGGCATACAAGCAGCTCCTAGGACAGACTGGATCCATCCCACTGATCTAAAAGTCTTCCTCATCAGTGACCTTCCATCACTCAGTGGGTCAGGGCATGATTGGCCCAGCTCTTGGAGGCATGGTAGCACTAGCATTAAAAAGCGGGGAAGTCCAGACTAGGTGGAACGGAGACGTCCAGACTAGGTGGAACGGAGACGTCCAGACTAGGTGGAACGGAGACGTCCAGACTAGGTGGAACGGAGACGTCCAGACTAGGTGGAACGGAGACGTCCAGACTAGGTGGAACGGAGACGTCCAGACTAGGTGGAACGGAGACGTCCAGACTAGGTGGAACGGAGACGTCCAGACTAGGTGGAACGGAGACGTCCAGACTAGGTGGAACGGAGACGTCCAGACTAGGTGGAACGGAGACGTCCAGACTAGGTGGAACGGAGACGTCCAGACTAGGTGGAACGGAGACGTCCAGACTAGGTGGAACGGAGACGTCCAGACTAGGTGGAACGGAGACGTCCAGACTAGGTGGAACGGAGCGGAGACGTCCAGACTAGGTGGAACGGAGACGTCCAGACTAGGTGGAACGGAGACGTCCAGACTAGGTGGAACGGAGACGTCCAGACTAGGTGGAACGGAGACGTCCAGACTAGGTGGAACGGAGACGTCCAGACTAGGTGGAACGGAGACGTCCAGACTAGGTGGAACGGAGACGTCCAGACTAGGTGGAGTGGAGACGTCCAGACTAGGTGGAGTGGAGAAGTCCAGACTAGGTGGAGCGGAGAAGTCCAGACTAGGTGGAGCGGAGAAGTCCAGACTAGGTGGAGCAGAGAAGTCCAGACTAGGTGGAGCAGAGAAGTCCAGACTAGGTGGAGCGGAGAAGTCCAGACTAGGTGGAACGGAGACGTCCAGACTAGGTGGAGCGGAGAAGTCCAGACTAGGTGGAGCGGAGAAGTCCAGACTAGGTGGAGCAGAGAAGTCCAGACTAGGTGGAGCGGAGAAGTCCAGACTAGGTGGAGCAGAGAAGTCTAGACTAGGTGGAACGGAGAAGTCCAGACTAGGTGGAGCAGAGAAGTCCAGACTAGGTGGAGCAGAGAAGTCCAGACTAGGTGGAGCGGAGAAGTCTAGACTAGGTAGAGTGGAGAAGTCCAAACTAGGTGGAGCGGAGAAGTCCAGACTAGGTGGAGCAGAGAAGTCTAGACTAGGTGGAACGGAGAAGTCCAGACTAGGTGGAGCAGAGAAGTCCGGACTAGGTGAAGCGGAGAAGTCCGGACTAGGTGAAGCGGAGAAGTCCAGACTAGGTGAAGTGGAGAAGTCCAGACTAGGTGAAGCGGAGAAGTGCAGACTAGGTTGCTGCTTCCCAATTTCATGGAAAATAACAAACTTTCATTCAGTTTAGGTAGACACGCTTACCAAAGGTTGGGGCTGCTGACCTACCTGCAACACACAGACCAACATCAGCTCTACCTTAGGAAACACAATACTTGCAGCAGTTTTATGTCCTGCATGGGAACGCAACCAAACAGAATGGAATGTATTCTGGTGCACTCTGTTCCATTCAGTTTTGTCCCCATTGACAATGAATGGGGACAATAAGGAAGCGTTTTCCTCCGGCATTGAGATCTTCTGCCAGATCTTAATACCGGAAAGGAAAAATGCAGACATGAAAGTAGCCTAACATGGGCGGTTAATGAATGCACAGTGCATTTGATCGTAATGGTGGAAACTTATCATTGACTGGTGTAAAACCCCTGAATTGTAGGAGGAGGTGCCTAATTTATGTCGGGATGCATGCCTCATCATAAAATAGGCGTGTCCTCAAGCAGTCCTTGCACACAGTAGGTGCCCATCCATGGCGTGGTGGATGGGCACAAATGATTTTGAGCAAAATATATTTGCTAAGTGTCTCATATTCATTTTATATAGTGAATATAGCATTATATTATCGATTCTTTGTTTGCAGAGTTACATTTTTTGTCTTTGGTTTCTGCTCATATGATGGTAACAGAGGTGCTCAGCTCATCAAAAGATACAGCACTGATGACTTTGCTGTAACGAGCTGCACACCTCAGTGATCATCACTTGACCATTACACAGTCCCAGCTTGACATAAGCAATGAGGCTTCACATTCACCGATAGCAAGCAGAAATCTTGAAAACTGTGAAGAACTGAAATATTAATTACAGAGAGTAAACTTCAGCCATTTACATCAGAATACCCTTTCAATTCTATGACTTTCCTTCGCCTGTCAACAGGGACTACCCAACAAATCCCCTCGAAGAACGTGGTGCCTTATTTTTAGCTTATCCGCCTCTTACAATCTGCTTCATTATTTATTATCTCTTTTTTGTGATTAAAAGCACACAATGCTATCCGTCTTTCTCCAACCTTGGAAGATTTGCTTTCTGTTTAGGGGATAGCATTCGAGTAGATTACACTATTGATTGGGTGATGTAATTACCTGCTTCTGTCCAACCATTATATCACTGATATCGGCAATAAATGGACTGGGCGTCTTGACTTTGACCTGAATTTCATCACACACTTGGGTCAGCAGGATATCTGGCCTTCAAATGTACAATGCCTTGGAGAGATCCCAGGGAAGGCCGGGGTTATCATAAAGCAGGGAGGGGGAGGAGATGAGCTGCGACCATGTGTGTTTAGTCACACACAAACTCTATGCAAAAATAGAATAAAAAAAAAGCAGCACTCACCATTTATGCAAAATTGCACTCCTTTATTTACATAAGTAGTGAGTGCCGCTGATTTTTTTTTTTTTTTTGTACGGACTTTATGGATATTCGTGGCTGAGCGCCACCGGTGAACACGTCTTAGGAGCCACTCCAGTGGGCCGGCTCTTTCTTTTTCGCACAGACGCAAACTTTTTATATGGAACACAGGATCAGACCAGTTAAAATAAGTGATGGACACAGCTCATCTCCTCCCCCTCTATGCATGGGTCACAGAGAATGCCCATAGAAGTCAATGAACATCTCCAGACTACAAGTTCCCATTGTCCACGTGGCTATGGTAAAACCTGTCTTTGAATACTATTAATTGGTGCTCAGGCCGCGCCCATAATCATGGACAGAAAATTTAAAAAAAGGAATACATTTCTGGTGTAAACTACAGACAATTCATTCCCTTTATCTTCCTGTCTGCTGTAGGAACCTCTTGTAGCGTGCGCTCTTGTGTATGAGCTATACAAAGGACTGCCTCTCCTTGTCACACAGACCGGTTTACTCCCTTCCAAGGCTGAACATACAGTAACATAGCTTTACAAACATGCAGGACAAAAAGGTAAAATGGCCCTGAAAGCTAAAATTTAAAGGTTATGTACACCTTCAGGGACAATTTTTTTTAATGATTGTATTTTACTCATTTTGGGCTAAAAATCTTTTTTTCAATTGCTCTTTATTAAAAAAAAAAAAATTCAGCCGTTCTGTCAGAAACGGTTTACTGTTTGTATAGCTGAGTGAATGGTACTTTCACTTTGTGATGGTCATCTAATAACCCTTATCTCTAAATTAGTAAAAGGTCATAAACATTATTTAAGCCACATTCTTATCAGTAAGATAAAAATTGAGCTATAATGATTGTTTAGGAGATCATCTGAGCTGAAAGAGTAAAAACACAGAGCCTACTACTAGAGAATCTCAAGCCTGCACCGAGAAAGAGGTTCAACATTTTTAATAAGGACCAATTGAAAATATGAATTTAGCTCATAATAAGTACAATACAATAATAAAAAAATGCCCCCAAAGGTGTACAAAGCCTTCAAGCCACATGCCAACTTTTTCACTGTTAAAAGTGAAGATGTACTTTAATGGGCACTATCTAAATGAACCTAAATTATAATAATTAAATCATCATTAAAGGGGTTGTCCCACGAAAAATATTGTACAGTTTTCAAACCAGCACCTGCAGCTGAATACTTTTGTAATTGCATGTCATTAAAAATTTTGTTCAGCTACTGAGTTATTCAATAAAATGTATCTGTATAGGACCACTTAATTTCTTATTTCTTTGACCTATTGACTGAGCAGGCCGCACATGCTCAGTTTCAACTGTTAACTGTCTCCTGAGCTGTGATAGGGAGAGCTGAGACACGCCTCCTGAGCTGCAGTAGAAAAGACACTCCCCGAGCTGTCAACTTAATATAAATCTAGCAGAGCAATGAATGTGGAGATATCTGGATCCATGTGAGGTACAGGGCTGGTTCTAGCTTTGTTAAAAAGAGGTTGCCATGTACTATATCATATCTGATTTTCATTTTTTACATTACACGTGGGATAACCCCTTTAAAGGCAAAAAAAATTATATGTTTTTACTTCAAATCTATGGGAAAAAAAACTTTGGATTTGATCCTTTCCAGCTTCGGTAGTTCTTCTGCTTATGTTTGGTTATGAATGTATATATGGGCAGATGTCGCTTTTTTTTTTTGCAAAAGAGTATAAAAAACAAAATCTCCTCTTAGCACTTTTGAGGAGTATTTTTAGGGGGAGTACAAATTTTTAAACGTATTTTTAAAGAATGTTTGGTGTTATTTTTAATTTTAGAATGTCACTGTATATCCTGCATTTTTTTACACTCGCCACTAAGCCTAATAAAATGTTCCAATTAATGGTCTGTACAGGTAACCTTTCAGCAATCATCGCTTTATCATCACAAGCGGGATTACAATGGCAGATAACAGCTCTATAAATAGATCACACAGGGTCCATCATACATAGTAGGTGATGGTCACACCTCTGCATAAGTCAACAAACAATGTGTATTGCCCACAGTGGCTGCTGTAAAGCGTATGTCTAAATGTAACAGGCCCATTGAAGTCTATGGGCAAAACACACTACAGAAGGTGTGGAATCAAACAATTGTCATGCCGCGGATTTTAAAATCTACACAGCAGGTCAATTTCCGCGCCTAAGAAAAAAGCAAAGTCATGATATTGGTCTAATCTCATACATTTTGCTGGGTCTGTATTATGCTGTGGTTTTTCCGCACAAAATCCACGTGGATAAAACATGCGTAACCGCACCGAGTGCAGGCGACCCTTAAACTGATCCCATAGACTCAGAATGAGGTCCATAAGATTTTCAGTCATGGTTCTGGTATTTTTGATGGTAAAAACAGAACTGAGGACAAAAAGTTAATCAGAACCACTGATGGAAACCTAGAAGAGCAAATGTGAACAGAGAAGTGCCTCTATTATATGTATCTATGAAATGTATGAACTTATAACTAGCCAATTCACTTATCGATATAGAGCATCACTAAATAGTCATAGACACAACTGAACAGTGTGAGACTGTGTAAGGAGACACTGACAAGGGAAATGGTAACACAAAGTTGTCAATGATAAGCTGCAATTAAAGGGGTTACCCAATAAAAAAATATAGTTTTGTTTTTTAAACCAGCACCAAGAGCCAAATACCGGTACTTCAGTAATTGCATGTAATTCAAAATGTAGTTATTCACTGAAATCTATCTGTATAGTGCCACCTGCTGTTCGTGTTTTGCCTTATTTCTCTGTCCAACTAAGTAACATTGACAAGGGGTTTGCTCATGCCATTCTCTTCTTTAGGGAAAGTTAAAGGGGTTATCCAGGAATTAAGAAAAGGAAAATACTTAAACATTACTTTATTATAAATATATTACTAAATCCCTTTCATTAGATATAATGGCTCATTTTGTCTAAGGAGCAATCATTAGGAGAAATAAAATGGCCGCTGTCCTATTAGTGCACACAAAACCTGCCCGAATCACACAGCAGGACAAGTTACTTCACCACACTGAGGTAAAGAGCTGCTTCATCCTCCTCTCTGCTCTGTCAGGGATTATGATCCTGGATACAGTTTAGTCAGATATTTAGCTGGATCTCTGTAGGAATGGAGTTCACAAGGAGACATGAAGTACAGAGAGGACGGACAGGACAGACTGCGGTAATGGAGACTGCATACAAGTGCTGCTGCTCATCAGCCACATCCCCACCGTCCTCTCTGTACTTCATGTCTCCTCATGGTCTCCATTCCTACAGAGATTCAGCTGAAGATCTTATCATCTGTATTCAGGATCATAATCCCTGACAGGCAGAGCAGAGAGGAGGAGGAGGCAGCTCTTTAGCTCAGTGCTGTGAAGTAACTTGTCCTCCTGTGTGATTAGGACAGGTTTTGTGTGTACTAATAGGACAGCGGCCATTTTATTTCTCCTAATGATTGTTCCCCAGACAAAACAAATCATTCTAACTAAAGGTATTTGGGAATATACTTATAATAAAGTAATGCTTAAGTATTCTCATTTTCTTACTTCCCGGAGAACCCCCTTTAAAGGCAGAGAGCTGCAGCGGAAAGACACACCCCCTGAGCTGTGATAGGGAGAGAGCTGAGGCAAAAAGGACACGCCCCCTAAGCTAATAGTGTGAAATAAATCTAGATGAACAATTAGAGCAATGAATGGGGAGATCTCTGTATCCATTAGAGGTACAGGGCTGTTGTGCTGTAGTGTTGTTAGAAACAGATTGTCATGTACTATATGGTGTCTGATTTTTATAACTCCTTAAAATTAGCACTTAAAAGAAATCTAAAGATCCTTACTTGCGACCGGTGTGCCGGGTCAGCCGTACGATCAGCTTGCGAGCATCTTCTAAACTTGACTGTGTTTCTTTCACAAACGATATGGGTTTCTGTAGTCCATGTTTCTCCAGGATCTCTGACACGCTGTCAATACAAGCATGAGATAATGATCGCTAACAGACCGTGGCAGGCAGCAAACATAAAAACCACAAACTATCAACTGTAATACTGTACATGTATTATGTTATATGTGTGTTATACCAAGTAATGATAAAGTCATTGGCGACAAATGACAACAAGGCACCATAATATATATTATGCTTAAAGGGGTTCTCCAGACCATGGAGAAGTGTACAGTGTCCAAAGGTCTCGGATTTTCTGTAAGAAGTTAAGAGCTCCATGTGTCAATCTCAGTAACTTTTTATTAACCACATAAATGGAGGTTGTCCTTGTGCACAGACATGAGTTACATGTTGAGTATTCTCCTAACCTGGCCATACACATTATACTTTTGTCGGCCGAACCCACCGAGAACCGTGGGTTTGGCCGGCACTCTAATGTGTGTAGGGAGTTCCTGACTCTCCCTCAACAGATGAGCCAAGGATTGGGAGCGGAATGAGCCACGGGGAGATAAGCCGCCACCAAAACTGTCTGGCAGTGGCTTTCAACGCTCTCCCCATAACATACATTCGGCCAAGCCGAACGTGTATGTGCATGGTGAAGCCTGGAGCACAAACGTTTTGCCGACAGCTAATGAATGTGTATGGCCAGCTGATATGGCAGGATAATTTAAAACATAATTCAGTCTTGGATATACCTAGGCTGCAATATTTGGATAAAAAATAGATGGCTACAGAAGGGACATCATGTATCTACATAAGGAATTCCTCTGCTGGTTTTCCCGTCTGGAGTACACTAATTGCATCCAGATGTATACTATAAGGATATCTACATCACTATTTGCTAACACACATCACAATCATATTGGCTCTTTTGCATTTTTAGGTTGTAAGGGTAACACCCAGGGCTTTGCTAATAAAGAGAGCGTCTTCTGCCATTTGGAGTTGGAAGAGGTTGAGGAAGATCAACCAACGTGAGTCATGTCTTCTCATTATTTTAACCAAAGACTCAATTTTAAGATTTGGAGCATTGCAGAGAGCATGGTTAGATCCCTTGTAATTCTACAGTGACACAGCTTATGTTTAGCAATTAGATGGTCATCACACTTTTACAGTGCAGTAAACTATCTTCATAACATTCACCAATCTTCACAGATTTCATAAAAATAAAAAGTCAACTCTATGGCTTTTTTTGTTGCAGTTCCTGAAAGTAAAGGCTACGGAAGGGAGGAAGGAAGGAAGGAAGGGAAGGAAAGGAAGGAAAGGAAGGAAGGAAGGAAGGAAGGAAGGAAGGAAGGAAGGAAGGAAGGAAGGAAGGAAAGAGACGATTCATACGGATCCAAACTGATCCGTTCCCATGGACTTACATTATGAGTCAAAATGGATCCGTTTGGCTCCGCTCCGACAAGCGGACACCAAAACGCTGCAGGCAGCATTTTTCTGTCCGCCTCCCAAACGGAATGGAGACTGAATGGAGGCGAACTGATGCATTCTGAACGGATCCTTATCCATTCAGAATGCATTAAGACAAAACGGATCCGTTTAGGACCGTTTGTGGGAGCCTGAGGCAGATCTCACAAACGGATCCTGCTAACGCTAATGTGAAAGTAGCATAAGCTGGATATAGACAGTTCAAAAGCAGAAAACACTACAACAGAAAGGAGGACAGCACAGTATAGAGGAAAAATGATAACATTTCTTCGGTGTTGCTGTAAATTGTCTTTGCAGTTGATCTTCCAATGTCATCTTGTCACCTGGGACACATAGGAACAAAGCAACTCCTTCAAGGTCAGGAGGAACCGATAGTAGGATTCAGATTGTAATCTCCAGCAAGTCCCTGAGTGTCATTGTTATTCAGCCAGGCATTTAACCACCCGCACTAATCCATCTATCTGCAGTAACTGGATAATGAAGCTGTAGGTTTAATAAAGTGACTTAATTTCCACCACCTGCACTTACCATATGGAAAGCAGCCATAAGACAAGCAAAATAAAGTTGTAAATAAAAACAGATTATATAGTAAATGAACGTGTAAACCAACTCTGCTGTCTACCGGGAAGAAGAACTACGTGCTTGGCTCGGTTCATTACATAAACTAAAGTTTAAAGTATGTCATTGTGAGGAGATGAGATACAGTGAACTGTTGTTTCTGCCAGACATACACCAATGTGAAGACAAGTGTGCCCAGTAGACCTTTATAGGTGCCCACTGATCAGATACTGATGACCTATCTTGAGGAGAAGTCATCAGTATCAAAATATTAGAAAACCCCTTTAAGTTGACTCTTGTAATAAAAAAGTAAGATAAAAAGGAAAGGTTATGAGGAAAGGAGAGATTAAGGTTAGAGAGCAAGGAAGACGATGGGAGTGTGAAGGAAAGATTAAAGAGACAGGAAGGTTAGTGAGAGAGAGAAGGAAATGATAGGTAGAAAAGAGGAAAGTTTACTGACAGGAAAAAACTTAGGAAGAGAGGAGGGAAGGCAGGGAGAGAAGAGGGATTGTTAGGGAACGAGACGGGAAAGTTAGGGAGAGAAGAGGCAAGGTTGGGGAGAGAGGAGAGAAAGTTAGGGAGAGAGAATGAAGGTTAGGGAGAGAGGAGGAATTAGAGAAAGAAAATGGAAGTTTAGGGAGAGAAGAGAAAGTTAGAAAGAGAAAGAAAATGTATGGAGAGACAGTGGAAGGTTAGAGAGATGAGAAGGTTAGAGTGATGGATAGGAACAGAGAGCAGGGAAGGTTATAATGAGAAAATGAGAAATTAGGGAGAGGGGGGAAAAGGTAAATAAAGTTGTGTGTGAGAGAGAGAGAGAGAGAGAGAGAGAGAGAGAGAAGGATAGGGAGAGCTGAGGAATGTTAGGGAGTGAGTAGGAGTGGTTAGATAAGAAGGGAAGGAATAGCAACCTAAAGGAACGACAAATTACAAAATCATGATTTATTTTACTCTACCCCCAACTTCAAATTCTAATCAATGACCGGCAGCAAAAAATCCAACACAACAGCTAAAAATTGTGAACAGATAATCTGCTGTATCTGAGTGTCTGCATACAGTTTTGGTGACAAACTATCTACTGTCTTTGGTTACTTTAGGAGTCAAACTCTCATTATAAGGCTTCTATAGCAAAGTGAGTAAATGCAATGCAATCTGCAGGCAGCATGTTATAGTGCAGGCTGAGCTGAGCAGATTGATGTATAGCTTTGTGGGTAAAAGAGTCAGTAAAACTTGTACATTTAAGCCATTTATCTTACTATACTTAAGTCCACCCATGTACATCTATCAGTGACTGACAGCTATCTCTGTATACACACTTACACAGAGAATGCTATCAATCACTGATAACACCTCCCCATGTACAGCTATCAGTAACTGACAGCTATCTCTGTATACACACTTACACAGAGAATACTATCAATCGCTGATAATACCTACCTGTGTACAACTATCTCTGAATATACACTTACACAGGTAATGCTATCAATCATTGGTAACACCTCCCTATGTACAGCTATCAGTGACTGACAGCTGTCTCTGTATATACACTTACACAGTGAATGCTATCCATCAATGATAACACCTCCCCTGTATACAGCTATCAGTGACTGACAGCTATCGCTGTATACACACTTACACAGAGAATATTATCAATCACTGATAACTCGTCCCCTGTGTACAGCTATTAGTGACTGACAGCTATCTCTGGATACACACTTACACAGAGAATGCTATCAACTACTGATAACACCTCCCTGTCTACAGCTATCTCTGTATATACACTTACACAGGTAATGATATCCATCACTGGTAACACCTCCCTATGTACAGCTATCAGTGACTGACAGCTATCGCTGTATACACACTTACACAGAGAATATTATCAATCACTGATAACTCGTCCCCTGTGTACAGCTATTAGTGACTGACAGCTATCTCTGTATACACACGTACACAGAGAATATTATCAATCACTGATAACTGGTCCCCTGTGTACAGCTATCTCTGTATACACACTTACACAGAGAATGCTATCAATCACTGATAACACCTCCCTGTGTACAGCTATCAATGACTGACAGCTATCTCTGTATACACACTTACACAGAGAATGCTATGCTATCAATCACTGATAACTCGTCCCCTGTGTACAGCTATTAGTGACTGACAGCTATCTCTGGATACACACTTACACAGAGAATGCTATGCTATCAATCACTGATAACACCTCCCTGTGTACAGCTATCAGTGACTGACAGCTATCTCTGTATACACACTTACACAGAGAATGCTATGCTATCAATCACTGATAACTCGTCCCCTGTGTACAGCTATTAGTGACTGACAGACATCTCTGTATACACACTTACACAGAGAATGCTATGCTATCAATCACTGATAACACCTCCCTCCCTCACCTCCGTGTTGTCTTCAGATTGCACTGCATTTTGTGCTGACAGGTTCTCATTAAGTTTGTTTCACAACAGATCAAACCTGCTTTAGTAAATATGAGAACTAATATTTATTGAAAATTCCTAAACATCCTGTGTGAATAAGGGCGAGGAGGATGATCCGCTGATTAACTAGGTAGGTTTGTCAGTCAGGAGTCATGGAAAGCTGTGTGTCAGCTCCAGTGGAAGCTTGTAATGGCAGCCATATTGTTTGTTATCACAAATTCCAATGCAATATACAGGCAGTATGTTATAAAGCAGGAGAAGCCGAACAGATTAATATATATTTTATGGGAAATTATTTAATAAAACCTGTAATTTCCACCTTCTGTGAACACCCATCAGTACAGTGTGATCACTGATAACACCTCCTCCCTGTACCGATAGTTCTTCATAGGAGGTGGAAAAAGCCACCAATCTGCTCAGCTTCTCCTGCTCTATAACAGTCCTTTCAGACTGTATTGCATTTTGTGACAGGTCCTCTTTAAGACACAGAAAGAAATATATTTAAGAAATGGCTGAGCAGAATGTTTAATAATCTGACAGAAGAGTGTCCCATAAAATGTTGTTATTTGGTATCTGACAAGGACGACGTCTGCTTCACATAGCAGGGCTGTATTTTCATATAGTAAGAAGCATGAAGGATGTGTATATTTCCTGGCCCAGCGCAGTTCATTCTACTATCAGACATCTATTAGCATCAGCCACAGGCTTCCTCAGGCCTCGCCGCTGACTTTATGAAAAGAGGATATTTATGATTCCATTCAGTTCCTGACTGATAGAGTTTATCCGTAAATCAGAAAAAGTCATATCAAAAGATATTTCTTTTGCAAATACTAAGCCAGCCGCGATTATGAACAGGGTTGTGATGCCCGCAGCTTTACTTAAGTTTTACAACATAATGAATTACTTCAAAAACTTTCCACAGCTCGTCTTAAAGGGATATTCCCATCTCACAAATATAGTTTGTATAGTTAGATATAGCCATACCAATATTTTTACTAATAGAAAGTATTTATATAAAATGTACCGTTTAGAAGATTTGCCTATTTGTATATCCATTGTCCCACACACATCAATCAGGCCGTTGCCCCTAGTTACGGCCACCTCAGCCTTGTAGTAGTGGTGGCCGGCTTGCTCCTGTTCAAACCCGCTCTGAGGTAACTGCTGTATTGTGAACGCACATTGCATGAGCATGCGCAGACACATCTTTTACTTACTTTTACATCTGCGTTTTGGATGCTAACAGTCCAAAACGCAATGGTCAGGATCCGTCCAAAACGCAGACTTTACAAACGGATTCTGCTCCATAGAGATAAATTGATCTTGGAACAGGATCCGTTCCTCTGCGTTTTGGAAGCGCAGACAAAAATGCTACAACCCTAAGATGTGTCTCCGCATGTTCATGTAATGTGCGTTCACAATACAGCAGTTACCTCAGAGCGGGTGTGAACAAGAATGAGCCGGCCACCAATACTACATGGCCACGATGGTCGTAACTAGGGGCAACGGCCTGACCGATGTGTGTGGGACAAATAGGCCAATCTTCTAAACGGTACATTTTATATAAAATGCATTTTATTAGTAATAATATTGGTATGGCTATATCTAACTATACAAACTACATTTGTGAGATGGGAATACCCCTTTAAGGGTCTAAAGCTGGTCAAAGACATTAAGAAGCTGGCTGTCCAACCATCTATAGACCAGCAGACATCGACTCCTCAGGAACATGCATGTCCACTCGGGCCACTCATGCAGGTTATTGAAACAGAAAGTGGGGGATAAGAGGCAGCAAGAAACGTCTGGATATACTTATGAGAAGGCACAAAGAAAAAAAATAACACAGGTTCAATACCAGCACATGCAACTTTCATTTTCCTCAAGGTCACATGCCAGGGACGGTTTGGTCACCAACAAAAGACAAGAGATCTGATCTCACGTTATCGAGTTGCCCAGCTAAATCTAAAGTGAACCATACACAACAGTTGAATGCTGGCCACACCAGCAGACCATCTACACATGTATGGGAGGTGCCCCAATTCTCCCCTAACAACAGATGTTTGGGAAAAGAAGGGTCAGTCATGTTGGATGGAGACAGACCATGCAACTGCTTCGGAACCCAGGGTGAGACAAGGAAGGAGGAGCCTGTTGTTGGACTGCTTCTGTTCTAGATGAAAAATCATTGCATTTTCATGCAGAACCACTAGGGTAAACTCAGTGTATAGAGGTTCTACAAGGAGGCCCATGAAAAAGTAACCCATCTCCAGCGATAATATGACAAGATGACCAAGCGGATTTATTTATTTTATTTTTTTGGTCAATTACCCACAAGTCACAAAAGATGCTGAAAGTGGTTCCATTTCACATTTATGCTTCTTCAGGAACGCTGGATTATGATACAGCCTGATGTCTAGCCCTGTCAATCAAGGGAAGGGCAGAGTGTGCAGAGCATGCACAAGGGGTGTTATAGAGCAGTGCTCAAAGGATTCAGCCCCACCTCCTGGTGCTCAAACTTCTCATTTGAATATGAATAAAAAAACAGATAACTCTACAGCTGTTTATAATACAGACAAAAGAAAGATATAGTTTTAATCAGCAGGAGGAGCCCTACCAGGCACTATGTCCAGTTTAATACGGTTGATCCTGGTGACAGAACCTCTTTAACCCTTAGGATAAGATTTTTTTTTCGTTTTTGAGTTTTCATTTTTCTTACCTATCTTCCTTGAGCCATAACTTTTTTTTAATTTTCCCTTTCACATAGCTGTATGAGGGCTTATTTTTTGCGGGACAAGTTGTACTTTCTAACACCACCATATAATATGGCATACAATGTAGTGGGAAACAGGGAAAAAATGCCAAATGGGGTGGAATGGGAAAAAACGTGATTCCTCCACCACTTTATAGGTTTTGTTCCCACAGCGTTCCCTTTGCGGCAAAACTTACCTTTGCCCTTCATTCTCTGGGTCAGTAAGATTACAACAAGGAGGGGCGGATTATTTTTTGTGGGACAATCTGTAGCTTTTATTGATACCATTTTGGAGTGTGTGTGTGACTTTATTGATTTTAGCACATTTTATCCCATTTTTTTGGGGGTAAGAGAAGCAATAAAAATAGCTAATTGGCCATTTTGAACTCTTTTTCCATTACAACATTCGCCGTATTGGAAAAATATTTTTATATTTTAATAGTACGGGCGTTTTCGGACGCAGTGATGCCGATGATGTTTATATTTCCTGTTATTTATGTATTTATTTTTTTTATTCTACGGAAAGGGCGTGATTTAAACTTTTATATTTTTTTAATTTGTTAGATATTTTAACAGTTTTTTTTTTACTTTTTATGATTTTGAATCTCCAATTTGAACCTACAAAATCCATTTTTAAAAAAAAATTCTGAACAAATTCTTTTAGACCCATTATTTGTACAGAATTGTACATTTTTTATGTTGGCCTGCTGAGTTGCAGCTTCAATACCCTGGGTCTCTTCAGAGAGACCTGGCGTATTGAATTCAATTACCGGCATCCTCACTGGCTGCAGAGGAGGTCAGTAAGAAGCCGGAAGCGCAAACTTCCAGGTTTTTCGCCCTTTAGATCTCACTTGATCGCGGCATCTAAAGGCTTTAACTGCGATCAGCATTATTGCTGGTCGCGGTCATTAGGTGCGGGTCTCTTTAGTTTCTGCAGTGGTATATATGGGGGATATTTACAGTTCACTTTACTGGCCGTTGCCCACTTGTGGCTTAGCTCCAGTGAATGGGGCTAAGCCGAGAAACGGACAGCCGCAGGGGCTTCAAACGAACACATTCCAGTCCTGGCTTTTAGCCCCTAAAAGCTAGAAAAGTGGTAAGATGTCCATGTGGCAATGATGGAGTCTGCTGCTCCTGAACTGAGGACACCATCCTGTTCTTCTCTAGAGATATTTTATACTTTTGTACAAACAAGATATTTTATGCCGTGTACATTATTTTCCTTCTAAAATGCATCACAAAAAGAAATTGAAAAAAAGAAATAAACCTCACCCGTTACATTTCATCCTGGTGTATAAGGCTGCAGAGGATCTAGGAGGGAAGTACTGCTTAAATTGAATGTGTGTTACCTGAGGATTTGCTCGAGCTGATCCACCTTGTCATGAAGAGATTTAGTTATGTCCGTCTCCATGCTGGGAAGAGAAGGGAAAGGGACACAGTGAATCAGATAGCCGGCTGCAATTTCCTGCAGTTATTAATATGGCATTACTGAGCGACACAAACAATAAGCTAGTCTCCGCTCCACACCATGCTCTCTTGTGTCTACGGAGATTCGCCCTGTCTTGCATCTCCGAGTTACTTCATTGTGTTGGGAAAAGGAAAAAGATTTATGAAATGGACGATAAAAAAGGAACATAAAACAAACATCATAAGAACGTCTCGTGGAAAATAAAATCCAATAAAATGTGCACTCATTTTATTGGATTTTGGTGGGTTCTAGTGGGTTCCTGTGAGCATCAATCACCGAATTCCAAAAGAAGAGGACACTGATTTACAAGGCCATTGTATGGTAAGGCTCTTCCCTGACCAGCACTGAACTGGCACTTGATTTGGAGACCTAGTGTGGAACCCCAAAATGTCACCTTCTCACAAGTCTTCTTGTGAAGTCTGTCACCTTTTTCCTTTAAGAACAAGTTAACTAGATGTTGAATGCAACACGGCAGCTTTACGTTGCCAATGAATGGACCGTCAGAAGTGAGCCCTCAAAGGATGTCTGTCAGCAGTTTTGACCCAGATGTAGGGGCTGGGGACAGCAGTACAACGAGCGTACCTTTTGTGGATATTTTCTCATCTGGAGTAGGGGGAATATGAATTTTTATTCTGCTGGTCTCTGCTCCTGCAAGTGCTGAGGAAATGGTCTTCTCTGCATTAAACTACTTCACAGCCCCTTCCCACTTCTGAGTACAGCTGGTCTCCTGGTTGGATGCTACAGCTGTCACTCACAGCACAGGGGAGGGGCTGTGAAGTAGATAAACGCAGAGAACACTTCAGTGAAGTTCCGCCTTCAGGACACTTGCAGGAACAGAATCTGGCAGAATAAATCTTCATAGTCACACTACTCCTGATAACAAGGCCTAAACAAAAGTTATGTTTGCCCTGCTGTCCTCAGCCCCTACCTAGTGCTGTCAGCAGTTTAGCATGTTCAAGGCTACTGACAGACACCCTTTAACCTACCAACAATTAGATCCCCCCATCTCTCCTCAGAAACACGATTTCTTTCGATTTTTAGGATGCCAAATTACACAGCCTTGTAGAAAATCTGTGAAGAATGTGAAGTGCTCGTGGTGGTGTTATAACTAATAAGCTATGGCACCTTGGATAGGTTTTTTTTGGTAGCAGCATGTCTCTGCATGTGAAAGGATGAATTATGAGTAATCCTACAATGCGGTTTCATTATAAAAAAACTGACTATTTTTGTTGTGCATTGACAACATTTCCTCACCCATAGCCCCTCTGTGGTAAGCATTCAAGGATGTCATAGCAGAGGGACAGCTGGTCATCTCGCTCACAAATGTAGATAGACTCTAGAGCAATTATCATCAGCTGGTCCTGAACGGAGATTAATTTTTGTTGGCACTAAAACAAAATAAAGACAAAACAGCAAGATAAAAAAAGAGCTAAAAATTGAACAAAAGTCATCTTAAAAAATCATGGTCTAAACTTCCTGTTCATCAAACCTGTTAAAATAACAGTCCACATAAACCTAAGAAACAGCATTTAAGCCTGAAGCGGCGGAGATACAAAGAACACCCAAAATCACGCTCTGCCTTGATCTGCCCTGCACCCAGCATAAGGCCTCATGCACACGACTCTATTTTGCATCCGTGTCCGATCCACATTTTTCTTTACAGGCTGCACACGGACCCATTCATTTCTATGGGTCTGCAAAAACAAAGCAAAAACGGACCACACATGGGTGTCATCCATGTGCAGTCCACATCCATGTGTTGTCCGCATCTGTGTGTCCAGTCCACAAAAAATACAACATGTCCTATCCGTGGGCTCAAAATGCAGAGCACAGACCCACTGAATTCTACGGGTCCACAAAAACAGACTCAACACGAATGTCGCATGGACATCATCCGTGTTTTGTGGACTTCAAAACAGATATAGTCATGAGTAGGGATGAGCGAACCGGAATCTTACCGGGTTCGGGTAATGAAGGAATCCCGTTATGGATTCCGTTATAACGGAATATAACGGAATTCTATGGCGGAAATACAAAACGGAAGCCTTTAAGAGGTATTCCGTTTTGATCCGTCATAATAGAAGTCTATGGCTGGATCCGCCTGGTTTCCGTTATGCAGTCCCAGTGTGTTCTAGGACTAAATCAGCATCAGAACCAGGGCTGGACTGGCCCACTAGAGTACCAGAGAATGCTACAGTGGAACAGGGGCTTTCAGTAAATTTAGAAACCGTTTTAGGACACAAAACACTAAATTTGCAGCATAATTTGCAACTTTTTGTGTTTCTCCACAATTTTCAAAAAGTCATGAAAAAAAAACGGTGGGTCTTAGTGGGAAGGTTGGGCATTGGCCTACTGGACATACTATAATTTACACCAGTTTCTAGTGCACAGACAGCCAGAAGGTGTGCCAAATTTAGTAAGGGGCCTGTGAATTAGTCACATCTCACTCCAGTGTAGGGTGGATCAAGACTGGCACCATCCCCTCCCCAAAAAATATTAAACTTTAATAATAATACATTCTGCATTTGCAAGATTGACAAAAATGACTTTAAAGCAGGGCTGTGGAGTCGGAGTCGGTGACCATTTTGGTGGAGTCGGTATAAAATGGAGCGACTCCTAAAATATATAATAAATTGGTACATTTAGTTCAGTGCAGTATGTGCTGAATATATTTTCATAAGAATTTGGGAACATGATGAAATATCCTAGAAATGTCTGTTCTATTCCTGAACTAAGGATCTAGGCTTTCATTTGAGATGACTGTGTGCTGCCCTTCATGTAGATGCTCAGAAGTGAAACTCCTATGCTACAGATCAGAGGAAAAGGGCACTGGGAAGGAATGGCTGTACTCATCTCAGAGCTACTAGAGAAAACAGGATTAAAGGGGTTTTCTGACTAGTTACAAAGATTAGCTTTCAACATAAAGGAACAGTTAAAAGAAGACCTTTTCTAAATACAATGGTCAGTAGATTTTACTTTAGTCATGAACTATAGACAGTTCAGCAGGTCTCTCACTGTACACGGGTTTCTATGGTAACCTGCAGACCAGAAAGACTTATCTGATTGGCTGAGAGCAGGAGTGACCTCAGTAAGCAAAATTTGTTGAGGACAGAGAAGGATGGCTTTACCTGTAATTGTGTTAGAGATCACAACCTCCTGCTCTGTCAGAGTAAGTTAATATATGTGAATAACTGCTGGAGATCCCCTACGGCCTGAGGAGACATAGTAAGTGCAAACTGCCTGTCAGATAGTGAATCAATGTGCTGAGAAAACCCCCTTAAGGCAAGTACTTCTTAGTATATCTAAACTTTCAATAAACTGTGCATAAATCACTTGTCCAAGTGTTGTTTTAGTTTGCTTTTCCTCTGATGTAAAACACATAGGGACTTATGTATGAAAAACGTCTAGGTGTAGAAGTTTCTTTGTTGCCCATAGAAATCAATCAGAGCTCTCCTTTCATTTCATATAGTGCTTTGGAGAAATGAAAGGGGAGCTCTGATTGGTTGCTATGGGCAACAAAGAAAGTCTTAGACCTAGACAGTGTTCATACATCAGGCCCTTAGTGAGCTGTACCCAGAGAAAAGCCTGATACTGGAAGTTCAGAGTAAAGATATCTAGTAAAACATATATTACAAACTCTTTTTGTCATGACATATCTGTACTATTGATTTATGCTAAGTTTGTTTAAAGTTATCACTTAAACATGCTCCATGTATGAGGGAGTTGGATTGGGAGTCGGAGTCAGGGAAAATTGAGGAGTTGGAGTCGGGGCTTTGGCTTACCGACTCCACAGCCCTGCTTTAAAGTGAACATGCACATGTCCTGTATACAATGAGGGTGGTCCCACAGAATCATTCCCTCTGGTGGGCCCAAGAAACTTCAGTCCAATGCTGGTCAGAACGGCAGTGGTGATGGATTTGTGGAGGTGAGTCTTTTTAAATCTTTAAAGGCTATGTACAGCTATAGGGGCATTTTATAATGATTGTGTTTTGCTCATTTTGGGCTAAAAATCTTTTTATTCAATTTGCATGTATTTAAAATGTTCAGCCATTTATACAAGAGTTAAAAAATCAGTCAGTTTGCAAGCTGAGACTTTGTTTTCTTTCAATCCCGTTGGCCGATGTCTCATGTAGAGCTCTTATCTCTGATCGCCTGACCTTATAAAACACTCACTGTAGCTTGATTCTTATCAATCTGATAAGAATATGGCTTAGGGCTGTATTACACAGATTATCTGACAGATTTTCTGACCAATCAATGGTCAGATGGCCATTTACACACACAGATCTGTTGGTGTCATACTCACCAACCATTGGTCTGAGTGGAGAAAAATTGGTCAGATAATCTGTTGGCGTAATACAGCCCTTAAATAAGTATTTATGAGGTTAGGAGGCCAGAGATAAGAGATACACATGAGCCGCCAGATGACGGGATTCAAACAAGTCACAGCTTGCAAACAGACTGATTTTTTTAACTCTTCCTTCTTAGAAGCAGCTGAACATTTATTAATAAAGACCAACTGAAAAAAATATTTTTAGCCCAAAATGACAATCATAAAAAATACCCCTGAAGGTGTACATAGCCTCTAACCCCTTCTCATTTGTGTTTTTTATAAAAATCTCTCTGGAACACCACTTTGAAGGATCTGTCTCACTTCTGCAAATGGCATGTAGAGAAAGCTAATACAAAGCACTTACTAATGTATTGTGATTCTCCATATTTCTTCCTTTGCTGGCTGGATTCATTTTTCCATCACAATATACCGGAATACTGCTGGATTCCGGGGGTTATGCAATCCAGCAGTGGTGGTCGTGCTTGCACACTATAGGAAAAAGCCTATGCACACTCTCACAGTCCCAGCCACAAGAGAAGCCTGCGTCTTTACCTATAGTGTGAAAACACGACCACTATTACTGAATTACAGGGTGGTCATAACCATGGAAACAAGCAGTGTATAATGTGATGGAAAAATGAATCCAGCCAGCAAAGGAGGCAATATGGACAATCACAATACATTAGTAAGTGCCTTGTATTAACTGTCTACATGATAAATGCCATTTGCTGAAGTGAGACAGCCCCTTTAAGCATTTCCTAAAAACACCTCTTTTAGGATGGCCTATCAAATCCCTATTTAAGTCTTCTTTATTCATCCCCCTTCAGTATTACTCCTGATAACCTGACCCACTCATACAACAGCATCCACCACATCCTAACCATCACAGATACTGGCTGTAGACCGCTCCATGCATCTCTATATGTACTCCCCTATTTAGTATAGGCACATTTTACCTTTTGTGCCCCCCTTATATTTCCTCCTAGAGTGTAAGCTCTTATGATCAGGGCCCTATCCTATTGTTGATGAGTTTCTCATCCTGTGATGTCTGATTTTGTCTGTGCACGTTCCCTCTGATTGTGAAGTGCTGCAGAATATAGTGCTGCTATATAAAGACCACTACAATGGTTTGGAGAAATCTACATTAACGTGACTGATAGATGAGAGCGCTATTTGCATTATAAAGGACGCGCTTCTAATTCCAAATCTTCTGATTTGCATAAAATTCTCTCCCTGAACAATTATGAGGGCGAAATATCCCGACGTCAAATTAGTTAATCAAGGATTAAAGCCGCTCACGAAATCTTTTAATCTCGGAACCCTAAGTGATGCAGATGAAATATGATTTATTGTTACCACATCTGTAGCGCGGCCTCATTTATAATGTGAACATGTTGCCGCTGCTTAATTATTCCCAACTGTTGCTGAGCTAGGAGAAAAAATAATAAATCTCTTATAACTCAGCGTCCTCGTACTGCTCAAAGACCTGACCAACAGCGGCTTCTCAATAAGAACCGCACAGGACCGCGCTGACCACACTGCATTCCCCTATAGGAGATCTGGTACCGGGGGCGCGTCACCTTGGGCCACAGATAATAGTTACCCTGCATAGGCTTGTACCTCTGGGACTTCACCGAAGCAATACGTCAGTGACCGAGCTGAAAGTGTTTTCCACCACTACACCATCCATACAGTGTATATACGATTAGCGCCATTTGCATCCACGCATTCGATGTTTACACCCTGTGTCTGCTGCTGTACCGCAGTGCGTGTGTGTACCTATACATTTATTTAATTTAACCCCTTCAACCGACAGCCAGTTTGGACCAAATGCCGGAGCCCCATTTTTCAAATCTGACATGTCTCACTTTATGTGGTGATAACTTTAGAACGCTTTTACTTATCCGGGCCATTCTGAGATTGTTTTCTCGTCACATATTGTACTTCATGACAGTGGTAAATTTGAGTCAAAATATTTCATTCTTATTTATAAAAAAATACCAAATTTACCAAAAATTTAGAAAAATTTCCAAATTTCCAAATGTCAATTTCTCTACTTTTAAAATACATAGTAATACTTCCAAAAATATTATTACTTTACATTCCCTATGTGTCTTCTTCAGGTTTGGATCATTTTGAAAATTACATTTTATTTTTTTGGGACGTTAGAAGGCTTAGAAATTTAGAAGCAAATCTTGACATTTTTCACAAAATTTCCAAAACCCACTTTTTAAGGACCAGATCAGGTCTGAAGTCACTTTGTGAGACTTTCATCATAGAAACCACCCAAAAATGACCCCATTTTAGAAACTACACCCCTCAAGGTATTCAAAACTGATTTTACAAACGTTATTAACCCTTTAGGTGTTCCACAAGAATTAAAGAAAAATGTAGCCAAAATTTCCAAATTTCACTTTTTTGGCAGATTTTCCATTTAAATCATTTTAGTCCGAGAATAAAGCAAGGGTTAACTGCCAAACAAAACTCAATAATTATTACCCTGATTCTGTAGTTTACAGAAATGCCCCATTTGTCATCGTAAACTGCTGTACAGGCACACGGCACGGCGCAGAAGGAAAGGAACGCCAGGGCAGATTTCACTGGAAAAAGTTTAAGTTTCCATGTCAGATTTGATGCACCCCTAGAGTAGGAAACTCCAAAAAACTGACCCCATTTTGGAAACTACGGGATAAGTTGGCAGTTTTGTTAGTACTATTCTAGGGTACATGCGATTTTTGGTACCTTTATATTACACTTTTTGTGAGGCAAGGTAACAAAAACTAGCAGTTTTGGCATAGTTTTTATTTTTTGTTATTTACAACATTCATCTGACAGGTTATATCGTGTGATATTTTTATAGAGCAGGTCGTTACGGACGCGGCAATATCAATTATGTATAACTTTTTTTATTTATTTAAGTTTTACACAATATTTTTGAAGCACAAAAAAAATCATGTTTTAATGTCTCCATAGTCAGAGAGCTGTAGTTTTTTTATTTTTGGACGATTGTCTCAGGTAGGGGCTCATTTTTTGCAGGACGAGATGACGGTTAGATTAGTACTATTTTTTGGGGCATATGCTTTTTTGATCGCTTGGTATTACATTTTTTGTGAAGAAATGTGACAAAAAATGGCTTTTTTTAGACAGTTTTATTTTTTATTTTTTACGGTGTTCACCTGAGGGGAGAGATCATGTGATATTTTTGTAGAGCAGGTTGTTACGGACGTGTCGATACCTAACATGTATACTTATTTTTATTTATTTAAGTTTTACACAATATATCATTTTTGAAACAAAAAAATCATGTTTTAGTATCTCCATAGTCAGAGAGCTGTAGTTTTTTTATTTTTTGGGCGATTGTCTCAGGTAGGGGCTCATTTTTTGCGGGACGAGATGATGGTTAGATTGGTACTATTTTGGGGGGCATACGCTTTTTTGATCGCTTGGTATTAAATTTTTGTGATGAAATGTGATAAAAAATGGCTTTTTTTAGACAGTTTTTATTTTTTATTTTTTACGGTGTTCACCTGAGGGGAGAGATCATGTGATATTTTTGTAGAGCAGGTTGTTACGGACGTGTCGATACCTAACATGTATACTTATTTTTATTTATTTAAGTTTTACACAATAATATCATTTTTGAAACAAAAAAATCATGTTTTAGTATCTCCATAGTCAGAGAGCTGTAGTTTTTTTATTTTTGGGCGATTGTCTCAGGTAGGGGCTCATTTTTGCGGGACGAGATGACGGTTTGATTGGTACCATTTTGGGGTAAATACGCCTTTTTGATCGCCTGCTAATACCACTTTTTGTGTGGCAAGGTGACAGAAAATGGCTGTTTTGGTATAGTTTTTTTTTTAAAAAAATTTTTGCGTACAGCTGGCGGAGTGGACCATGTGACGCTTTTATAGAGCCCGTCGATATGGACGCGGCGATACCTAATATGTGTACTTTTTCTTTTTTTTTTTACTTTATTTGGGGAAAAGGGCGCTTTTTTAACTTTTTTTAAACTTTATTTTTTACTTTTTTACACTTTTTTTTACTTTCTTTTCACACTTTTCTTTTTTACTTTTTACATTTTTATTAAACTTTATCAAGACCCATTTGGATCTTGAAGATCCAGTGGGCTTGATGGCTATACAGTGCATTGCAATAGCCATCTATTGCAATGCACTGTATCAGTGCTACACTAAGGCTGATCAGACCCTGAGGGTCTAATCAGCCTTAGCTACATGGCAACCAGGACGCTTTTTGTAAAGCGTCTGGTTGCCATGGTAACCATCGGGCCGTTGCCATTGCAGCAGCGGCCGCCCGATGGTATAGAGAGGGAGCTCCTCCCTCTTAACCCCATGGATGCTGCGGGCGGCTACTGACCGCAGCATCTATGGGGTTAAACAGCTGAAATCGGTGCCAGCACCGATTTCAGCTGTTAGCAGCAGAGTGTGAGCTGTAATTACAGCTCACACTCTCTGCTGATGGCAGCGGCTCCGATCCTGAGCCGCTGCCATCATACAATACAAAGCAGGAGGGGGGCAACGGAGGCACCAAGGGGGGCACTACAAGGAGGGGGCACTACAAGGGGGGCACTACAAGAAGGGGGCTATGTGGGGGCACAGAGGACTTACCTGGTTTCAGGCTGCGATCTCTCTCCAGAGTGGAGATCGCAGCCTGAAACCGGCATTTTAATACTGAAGCGCTCCGATTGGTTAGTCTGCAGAGACTAACCAAATCGGGAGCGCTTGCTGGCAAGGGACCACTCTGATTGGTCCCTTGCCGGCTTCCCCGACGTCTTCTGCTCTCCGGGAGAGCGGAGACTCCGGGGCTGTGACACTTTATAGTGTCACAGTCCCGGTAAGCAGTTTGGACGTAACTGCACGTCCAAATGCAGCAACTTACTTGCACTTTGGACGTACAGTTACGTCCAAATGCGCCAAAGGGTTAATAGGAGGTGATGACATGGTATTTTGCATTGTGTTTGTCATCTCTTAAAGGAGTTGTACCACGAAAAAAATTCAAACCAGCACCTGGATCTGAATAATTTTGTAATTGCATGTAATTAAAAATTTAGCATAGCCACTGAGTTATTCAATAAAATGTATCTGTATAGAGCCACTTGCTGTTTGTTTTTTCTTATTTCTTTGGCCTGCTCACTGAGATGGCCACACATGCTCAGTTTCATCGTTCTACTGCCTCCCGAGTTGTGATAGGCAGCACATGGACACACCCCCTGAGCTGTGATAGGGAGAGCATGGACACGCCCCTTAGCTGCAGCAGAAAAGACACTCCCCTTGAGCTAGCAGCTTGATATAAATCTAGCAGAGCAATGAATGTGGAGATCTCTGGATACATGTGAGGTACAGGGCTGGTTGTAGCTTTGTTAGAAAGAGATTGTCATGTACTATATGATGTCTGATTTAATTTTTTACATTAACCATGGGATAACCCCTTTCACTGCCACTGCATCCCAAAGTTATATATTTGGCAATAAAGTTCCCCATTTTGAGATACAAATTGAAGCTCTAATCCAAAATCTGGAAAAGGCATTCCCTATCTGCGATGTATGATATTGGTGCCTTCTTATATGTCAGAGGAGCACTTGTACCTCTTGAGCATCAGGGCAAGGGGAATGACTGTCAAGTCTTCGATTCAGGCTATAAAAAACTGCTTACTGCTCAATGCTATGAAGACTCATCAACTCTTCTGACAGTTCTGTTTTAGTAACTACTTGCATTCCCCAAGTAAAAACAATTTCCGGAGCATCTATTCCTATGACTCTATGTTGTGCTGTTCCCCTATTATTCCTACTAGAAATGTATTGCAGACTAGTGGCAAATCATTTATAAAGGTTGTGTAGCAAGGTATTTTAGAGATTCTTTCCCCCTTTAATTCCTTGTAATGTAGTTGGTTAGTGGTACCAGGCCACGTTCCTGAGGTCTGAAGTAACTGTACATGCATACTGCATTCTGAAGACCTGTAGGAGAGCCAGGAAACTAGAAAACAGCTAGGTATATAACAAAGAGGTTATTGCCGTTGAAGTCACCACCTCTCTTTGTATCACAGGGACGTCAGCCAGATGGCATGTTGGGAACTTGTTGGAGAGCTCACTCATTTGTCTACAGCTTTGGTGACTGTTACTTACTTTACTCTGTATGTTATCTTTTTAATATACATCTTTTATGTATTTTATCATAGATTAGTAAACTTTATATGCACCGAAGCTGTCTCAAGCCTATTTATTCCCGTATCTCAGAATTCACAGTAATACAAACATCCAAATCAGTGTTACCAGTTAGGGGTGTGTCCCTGCACAGTCTGACACTGGCAGCACTCACTGGATGGTGTCAAAATGTGCAGTGACACCCCCCCCCCCCAAGTGGTAACAACCATCTAAACCTTCATTGCAGACTGCTAGCAATAAACGTCTAGTAGAAATAACAATGCAAGAGTCATAAGAATAGATGCTCCAGACGTGTTGGGGAATGTCATTAGTTTCTAAAAGATGCGTGTCAAGAGAGGAGACAGGTTCTCCTTAAGAAAAGAAGAGGAGACATCTCCAAGAACATTTCCTTCTCTTACAACCCCAGGCCCCTGAGGAGAAGAGAGAGAACCAGTAGACAGTACAGACATTGGGTTTTATATAACAGAGAAACGGCACTGTGCAAAGTTCCATGAAAAGATGTACCAAAATTGTAATTTCATGAAGAAAACAAGTAGTTACTACAACAGAAATGTCAGAAGAAGTGAAAGCTCCTCTTAAAAGTTTTATAACGCATTTTATAGAATGTGTTGCTTCAGAGCAGCAATCTGTATACCGACTCTCAAATTTTGCTGCTGACTTGCTAAACAAATTAAAGCGATTGCACCTGAAGCCTAATGAATGAAGACGACCTTTGTGGATTTGGAAAATGCAAACATGATAATGATGTACGACTTCTCGCACACGTATAAAATATTCTGAAAGCTAAAAATATTTACAGAAAGCAGTGCAATTACCGAATACTTCTGCTTGCTGTAGACGGCAAAGACAAAAAAGTCCCGGCAGCACAGCAACAAGTCGAGGCTTCCAAATACTTTTTTATATTTTTTTCGGCTCGAACCCTCATTACGGTGTTTGTTTTATTTTGCATGCGGTGACAGAACTAAGTGATTTTCTCGTCTTAAACACTGCAAACAATGTTTCAGCAAATAAGTCACTGGGAAATTCATGAATAGAAATGAGCATCAGAAACTCAGGCCTGTCATACCAAGAAAGCGCTTCTGTCCATATCCGCAAGAACGGTGTCATGAAGCAAAGCAAAGAGATAAAGCAAAGAACGTCAGCTTACATCGGGCTTGGAATGCTGAAAAATCTTCAGGGGGAATTTAAGGTCGTCCTTAGCCAGGGTGACTATATATTCTTTTAGCAGAGTGTTTGATGCTCCGGGGGTCTGAGCTTCGCAACGATGGAGGAAAGGAACCATCCACTGGTAGGCGTTTTTCACGTAGTTTTCTTCTGAGGACTGGAAGACATTAAGTAATAAGCATTAATCATCTAATTGTAATCAAAAGAAATCTGCCACCACGGCAAAGACCTTAAAGAGGACCTTTCACCGCTCCCCTGTTTTCATGCATTCCCCATGTAATAACAATTCTGGAGCATCTATTCTCATGGCTCTAAGTTGTGCTATTCCTTTATTATTTTTACTAGAAGTTATGAATGAATTGCTAGCAGTCTGCAGTAAGGACACAGAGGGGTGGTAACCAGTTGGGGGACGTGTCCCTGCACAGTGTGAACATGGCAGCACTGATTGGATAGAGTCAGACTGTGCAGGTACACCCCCCAACTGGTTACCACCCCTCTGTATCCTTACTGCAGACTGCTAGCAATTCATTCATGACTTCTAGTATAAATTATAAAGGAATGGGACAACATACAGACATAAGAATAGATGTTCCAGAATTGTTATTACATGGGGAATGTATAAAGCTATTAAAACAGGCATGTCAGGAGTGGTGAAAGGTCCTCTTTAAAAGGGGTTGTTGAAGACAACCTCCCAACCCAATATGGATGTCACTATGGGGGGGGTCCTCGAATCAGGATTCACTACTATAGGCCACAGTCAAAAGGTGTTCTGAAGAAGCAACTCTTGTTCTGGTGGACTCCAGCCATAAAATGGCAACCATACATCTGGCCGACATAAACAGGACCACCATGTTATCTCTACAGCCGCCAATGCTAGGGAAATTCCTGGCTGACAACCGACAAAATTAGCTATTTTTCAAGGATGTCCAGGAACTGGGGCATCCACCGAATCCCTCTTGGAAGCCACCAAGTACCTGTTCAGGACACCACCCACCCCCATCTTTGTATACTCAGCACCCTGCATGGCACTTTAGTCTGTAAGAAGTATGGATGTGGTCACCAGATCATCAATGGCAACCAGACCAGTAGGATGCTCAACTTACTTGCGGATGGAGAGGCTCTTAAAAGGTCACATTTCCTGATAACACAGTTTTGTGGCTGTCACAACGAAACACGTCAATATCAATGAAGATTTTAAATAAAATAACACACTAACATTATTAAACTTTGACTACTGTCAAATCACTAATTCGTTGGTGGAAAATCTCATTAAACTTTGTAGGAAATATAAACATCAAAATCTTCCATCGGAGATTTTTTATTTAATTGGGTTGCCCAATTTTGGAAACCCATTTTCACATCCCCTGTTAGGAGTTAATGGGAATATGTCACCATGATCTTGGAGTAATATCTACATTATACATGAGTAGTATTGTGGATAAGGAGCCCAGATCATCATTTCTTATTTTCCTAATGCCCCCCTTTCCCCGGCTATCAGCACTGAAATACATTGCCACTACCGCTGCGCATGAGCACAGAAGTCCTCCCCATTATGATGGTACTGCACAGCAGTCTGGACTGTTTATTTCAGCACAGCGTTGAATTCTGACAGCAGGGGAATGGAAGCAGTAGGAAAATAACACCAATTATGGTGCTCTTCTCAAAGAGAGATAGTACACCCCAAATCCTGACCTAGGCCTCTCACCCAGTAAAGCCAGTTGGCTCTGCTCTGCCCTGATGAGGGGCAATGTGCTCGAAACAGCTGTCTGAGGTACTGGCTTATTTATTATCCGAGTCATGTCTCAAGGCCTGTTTAAAGATCTAAACAATGACTTATAGGATAGCTGCCTTACATCTGGTGGCATTAGAGCCAGAGCTTGCTAAGAGCTCATTTACATAGTAACATAGTTTATAAGGCTGAAAAAAGACATCTGTCCATCCAGTTCGGCCTGTTATCCTACAAGTTGATCCAGAGGAAGGCAAAAAAACCCCTGTGAGGTAGAAGCCAATTTTCCCCACTTTAGGGGAAAAAATTCCTTCCCGACTCCAATCAGGCAATCAGAATAACTCCCTGGATCAACGACCCATCTCTAGTAACTATAACCTGTAATAATATTACCCTCCAGAAATACATCCAGGCCCCTCTTGAACTCTTTTAGTGAACTTACCATCACCACCTCTTCAGGCAGAGAGTTCCATAGTCTCACTGCTCTTACCGTAAAGAATCCTCTTCTATGTTTGTGTACAAACCTTCTTTCCTCCAGGAGCAGAGGATGTCCCCTCGTCACAGTCACAGTCCTGGAGATAAATAGATGATGGGAGAGATCTCTGTACTGACCCCTGATATATTTATACATAGTTATTAGATCTCCCCTCAGTCGTCTTTTTTCTAAAGTGAATAAGCCTCATTTTGATAATCTTTCTGGGTACTGTAGTCCACCCATTCCAGTTATGACTTTAGTTGCCCTCCTCTGAACCCTCTCCAGCTCTGCTATGTCTGCCTTGTTCACAGGAGCCCAGAACTGTACACAGTACTCCATATGTGGTCTGACTAGTGATTTGTAAAGTGGCAGGACTATGTTCTCATCACGGGCATCTATGCCTCTTTTGATGCAACCCATTATCTTATTGGCCTTGGCAGCAGCTGTCTGACACTGGTTTCTGGAGTTTAGTTTGCTGTTTACTAAAATTCCTAGGTCCTTTTCCATGTCAGAATTACCCAATGTTTTACCATTTAGTATGTACTGGTGACTTGCATTATTCCTTCCCATATGCATAACCTTACATTTGTCAGTGTTAAACCTCATCTGCCACTTCTCTGCCCAAGCCTCCAGTCTATCCAGATCCATCTGTAGCAGTGTATTGTCCTCTTCTGTGTTAATTACTTTACACAGTTTAGTGTCATCTGCAAAAATTGATATTTTACTGTGCAAGCCTTCTACAAGATCATTAATAAATATATTGAAGAGAATAGGACCCAATACTGACCCCTGTGGTACCCCACTAGTGACAGTGACCCAATCTGAGTGTGTGCCGTTAATAACCACCCTCTGTTTTCTATCACTGAGCCAGTTACTTACCCACATACAGACATTTTCTCCCAGGCCAAGCATTCTCATTTTATATACTAAGCTTTTATGTGGTACAGTGTCAAATGCTTTGAAGAAGTCCAGATATACGACATCCATTGATTTGCCACGGTCCAGTCTAGAACTTACCTCCTCATAGAAACTGATTAAATTGGTTTGACATGACCGATCCCTCATGAAGCCATGCTGATATGAAGTTTTTTGCTTATTTTCATTGAGGTATTCAAGATAGCATCTCTTAGAAAACCCTCAAACAGTTTACCCACGACAGATGTTAAACTTACAGGCCTATAGTTCCCGGGCTCTGTTTTTGGACCCTTTTTGAATATTGGCACCACATTTGCTATGCGCCAATCATGTGGAACACTCCCTGTCAGTATAGAGTCCTTAAATATCAGAAATAAGGGTCTGGAGATGACATTACTTAATTCTCTTAGGATACGGGGGTGTATGCCATCCGGTCCTGGCGATTTGTCTATTTTAAACTTTTTAAGACATCGCTGTACTTCTTCCTGGGTCAGACAGGGCACTTTTAAAGGGGAATTTACTTTTATATTCTGCATTTCATCTGACAGTTTATTTTCCTCAGTGAATACAGTGGAGAAAACGATATTTAGTAGCTTTGCTTTCTCCTCATCGCTCTCTGCAACTCCCCCCTCATTACTCTGTAAGGGGCCGACACCTTCAGGTTTATACTTTTTAGTATTTATATAATTGAAGAACATTTTAGGGTTAGTTTTATTCTCTTTGGTGATTAATCTCTCGGTCTCTAGTTTGGCTGCTTTTATTTGTCTTTTACATATTCTATTTTTTTCCTTGTAGTTTTTCAATGTGTGCTCGCCACCCTCCTGTTTTAGTGATTTAAATGCTTTCTTTTTGTCATTTATTGCTTTCTTTACAGTTCTATTTATCCACATTGGTTTTTTCTTGTTTCTTATCATTTTATTCCCATAAGGTATGTACCTCTCACAATTAGATATTAGGATGCTTTTAAAAATCTCCCATTTTGTGGCTGTATTTTTATTTTTGAGGACTTTGTCCCAGTTAGTTAGGCCTATGGCCTCTCTTAGTTGGCTAAATTTAGCTTTTTTGAAGTTTGGTATTTTGAATGACAATTGGAAGGTTATTACGTTATGGTCACTGTTTGCCAGGTGTCCCCCAACCTGCACATCTGTTGTTCTGTCAGGTCTATTGGTTAATACTAAGTCCAGTATGGCCATCCCTCTAGTTGGGTCCTGAACCAGTTGGGAAAGGTAATTGTCTTTGGTTATTTCCAAGAACCTGTTTCCTTTATGAGATATACAGGTTTCAGTTTCCCAGTCTATATCTGGGTAGTTAAAATCCCCCATAATAACGACCTCAGTATGATTTGCCGCCTCGTCTATTTCATTTAGAAGTAGATTTTCTGTGGACTCTGGTATATTAGGTGGTTTATAATAAAGTCCTATTAGTATTTTATTATTGTTTTTGGCTCCATGTATTTCTACCCACAGTGACTCCACATCTTCATGTCCCTCACTTATATCTTCCCAGAGTGTGGGCTTTAGACAGGACTTTGCATCCCTTTTTCCCGAAAATAAAATAAAAATGGTAATCTGGACTCATCTGCAATACTACTCATGTGTTACCTCAAATAATAGTCCAGAATTATGGTGACATATTGTCTTTAATAGGGTGGAATCACATATTTAGGATCCTCCTCTCTTCCCCAGTGTGCAGAGTGGTTACAGAGGGTGCCTTGTTGTTTACACCAACCCTGTCCTGCATTACACAGACAATCTTGTAAGGGAATTGCGTAATGCTTAAAGAAGAACTGCCCACAAAAATTTTATTCCATGTCCTGCTAGAAATGTACATGATATAATCTGTAGTGAATGTCATTTTCTTACCAGTGTCTGAATTTTTGACTTGTATCATCCTGAAGTTTCTTATATGTGTCATGTGACCAGCAATTAGACCCACCAACTCACACAGAGACTTATGTGTGGACAGGAAGTCTAATTCTCTATGTATTCCTATGAGACTGAAAGTGAGGCTCCCATAGGAATGAATAGAGCAGTTACTGGCTTTCTGTCCTGGGTCAGTTGGAGGTCAGGGAGTTGGTCACATGACCCAGCTACAATAAGAAGAGAGGCTTTTACTCACAGAAACAGTCACTGATAAGAAAATGACAATCACTACAGATTATATAATGCACCTTTCTAACAGGTCAGAGAATAAAAATTTTTGCGGGAGTTCTTCTTTAATGTCCCGTTTGGTGGTCCTGCTGGGAAAGACGACAGATGACAGGTAATTCTGGGGGTCCGAGCAGTGGGATAATTTGTGATTTACATTTTATCAAGGGGCCTTTCATATGAGCAGGGATTGGCCAAAGCTGTTGACCTCACTAAACTTAAGAGGGCTTTCCAGGACTTGAATACCGATGACCTTTATCCTTAGGCTAGGTCATCAGTTTCAGATTACTGGAGGTCTGATACCCTGTACCCCCACCGGGGACAGTACTGGGACAGTACAACAGTACATAAGTACAACCTACATTTTCCAAAAGAAGCCTCAGTTTCTCAATGTCCTTGAGCTGGTGCAGGTCTTTGAGGGTTAATGACACATCACAGTTGGCTTCATACACAAGGGTCTCCAACGTGACAAGATCATCACAAAGCAGCTCCAAACCTGGGATATTCTTCTCTTTTCCCAGACGTACTAAAGAAAGTGCACCATCCACCTAGAATTCAGAGAAAATGAAAAACGTAAGACATTGTACAACATGTACCAAAGACTCCCACCAACAGATATTTTTTTTCATTAATTAAAGGGGCTGTCCAATTTAAAAAAACATTTTACATATACCCTGTTATGGAATTTAGAAGTAATCGATGGGGATCATCAATTCAGGAATCTGACTGCTTGACCAGAGTGGAGAATAGTTACAAAGAGCATCTATCACTCTGGAGGACTCCTGAATTACACAAAAAACATTAATAGGAATGGACACTGTGCAATGCGGTGGCACCTGATTTCCCCATAGATGACAGCAGATCACTGTAGGTCCCAGGAGGGGGAAACTTTGAGAAAAATTTATTGTCAAAGGAACCTTCTAACAAGTTGGGACTGATCAATGCAGATAATCTATTAACTGGTACTTAAAGGGGACCAACCTTTACATAATTCTATAAAAGTAGGATTTGCATGACTGTCTAACTTGAATTGAATGTAAAACACTGGAAAGACCAAATGTGTTCACAGGGAGAGTCTACTTCTCAGCCATGACCAAGGGTTCCCTAGTTCTTAGGAACAGTGGAAGACCAGGCATATTTGGAAAGCACCTTTAGGCTATAGTTCCTCGGAGACTCATGGACTTCCCTACGTCACCGTTAAATCACAGCTTTACTGAAAACTGCATGTAATATTAACATTTCACTATGGGGGAGAAAAAGATCTTTCAAAATTTATGTAGCTATACGGGGGTAGTGGTAGTGGCCACACCCAGGTCTCTGGTGACTGAAGGTCCCTGTTCAACATAAGAAGAAATCAGTATTATAAATGGCACATAGTAGGAGGTGTCCATAGGCCTCTGCATGTAACTCATGGTGTAGATAACACTTAGGTGCTACTGAGTTTTAGTTTTTCTGATTTAGGGCAGAGTTAGGGTCAGTGACTGGATCACAACTGCACTGTCTAGAGGGGTCTGAGGTAGTATAAAAATGTTAGGAACCGGCCATACACATTAGATACATTTCAGCCTTCTGACTCTTTTCTGATGGCAGATGTTGGAGGAGAGATGGATCGGGCTGTTGAGTTTCAACATGCCTGATCCTTTTGTTCTCCAAGGAGATGATCTGCTGTCAGAGTTGGCTGGTAGCTGCTTACAACCCTATGTCCACTGAAGACACAAGCACTCTTAGCTACATAAAATGTAAGGCCAGCATTACACTGCAGCTCCGTTTCTTCAGAAACGCTGATGTGTAGAAGCACAAGCCCTACAGGACCACAGCGCACCAGGTAATTTCTATTGTTCACTGAAATAAGGAGTATAAACTAAAACTGAGGAAAAGAGGATGATGAAATAAATGATGAATTTCCTGTAGCTGTTATAACACAATAATCGGATGCACATTGTTATATATACTCCGTATGTCTTTCACCGACCATCTAAACATCCAGAACTGGCAGATTGATCGAAACCTGCTGAATGAAACGTCCAGCTAGAGCTGATTACTGCAGCCACAGATTCTCTCTATAAATCTCACTGATGTGCAATGATTTTTTTCTAACATCAAGAAAATTGCACTGAAAATAAATCTTTTCACTGGGCAGAAACCAATTTTTTCAATTGAAGCAGATGGGGCACGCCTAGCGCACACCTTCGGTATCCTCTCTCCTACAGTAAATCCTGATGTTGTAATCCTTTGGAAGAAAGCTCAAACACACTAGAGATTTTGTTTAGCACATGTGGTTTGGCCGTCAAACATGATAATGTGTCAAAAAGTGTAAAAAAAAAAATGAAAAAAGTTGTTTTGATTATACTGAAAATATTACTTACATAAAACTCAGTTCCTCCTTTAATTAAAGGGGTTGTCGGGCCAATGATTAAAAAAAAATGACAGAATGGCTTAAAGGGGTTGTGTCACTCTAGTAGTGGCATTTATCATGTAGAGAAAGTAAATACAAGCCACTTACTAATGTATTGTGATTGTCCATATTGCTTCCTTCGCTGGCTGGATTCATTTTTCCATCACATTATACACTGCTCGTTTCCATGGTTACGACCACCCTGCAATCCCTTAGCAGTGGCCGTACTTGCACACTATAGGAGAAAGTGTCAGCCTCTCTGGTGGCTGGGACCTTGGGAGTACACTTAGGCTGGTGCTTTTTCCCCATAGTGTGAAAGCACGGCTGATGGATTGCAGGGTGGTCTGTAACCATGGAAACGAGCAGTGTATAATGTGATGGAAAAATGAATCCAGCCATCAAAGGAGACAATATGGACAATCACAATACATTAGTAAGTACTAAGTGTCTGGTATTAACTTTCTCTACATGATAAATGCTATTTGCTGAGGTGGGACAACCCCTTTACAATAATAAAAAGTAATTTCTGACTCACCTTAACCCCCCACCCCAACGCTTCCGTGTCCCCCGCCAATGTCTACCTCCTGGTCCACTCAGGAAACCATTGGTCCCAATGGTGAACCTCTTTAGTCATTGGCTGAGTTAACATTTCCTGCGTATCAAGAAAGACCAGGTAGTAGAAACCAACAGGAGGCCAGGTAGTGTCAGAGCAGAAGCTGTGGGGGATCAGTAGGGTGATTACCACTTATAGTTTACCCCATTGTTTGTTCTGTTTTTAATAGTTTCGTAGGCCAAACAACCCCTTTAAGAGCATCTGTGCTATAAAGGGTTAAGACAAGTGGGAACGCAGAGCGAAAGGACTGATGTTCACCATGTCCGTAGCCCATGTGAAACAATGCTTTGGAAATAGAGCAACTCATTCTTGATTAAAACAATCTTACCATTTTATGTATACAGCTCCTCTGAAGACCTGTGTGTCTCCATAGTTACAGACTACAAACAAGCCCTTCGTAGTCTGATCTTCTAGTTCTATATTCCCTTCCATCTGTCCCCTATTCCTTGCTAATGATATATTATACAAAGTAAGAGAAAGATGGAAGGAGCATGATAGCAATGTCACACTATACAGAATTTGTGTTAAAAAAAAAAAAAAACAACAAGATCGGCACGTAAGCTGTAAACTCAAAACGGGAGGATATTTTTAATCAAGACAAAGTTGGTTTATTTTTTGATTGTAGGTTTCTTAAAGGGGTTATGCGACCCCTGAAATGCCCGGTCCCCTCACACACAATGTACTTACCACATTTCAGGACATCAGCGTCACTTCTGAAGCCTGCATGGTCACAACGGCATCTCCCCGTCACGCGGATGGAAACGTCCAACGTTGAGGGGAAGGGGGGACACAGCCAATGGCAGGCGGTGACGGAGACAAGCCTCCCTAGCGTCACCCGCAACACTAGGGAGGCTCATTCCCGTCACTGCTTGCCACTGGCTGCCCCCCACACCTTCCCTGGATGATGGCTGTTTTCATCCACGTGACCGGGACATGTGACTGTCAATCAAAGCTGCAGTTGCAAAGAGAGCTGAGCCTCTAGGTGTAACGGCAACACCCCCATTGCTCCTAGAAGCTCATTTGCATATATTACAATTAATTTTTTCTCAGCAATGCGGACACATATGAACATGAGACCAACACAGATGTCTTCAGTTGCCAAGCGCACATGTGACAGGTCAGCCAGTGTCATAGGGTACAAAACTGCTGACAGATGCCCTTTAAGAAGAGTATGCGACTATTTTTAATCAGTAAGTAAGGTTGAGCTGCAAAAAGAATGACAATAAAGAAGCCAGGTTCACACAGCATGAGCCACAGTACAGCGCAGTCCCATGGGAGGATACACCAGAATGAAAAAGATGGAGAAGCCGAACCAGGAAAACAAGAGAGAGAGTCACAGATTAGAAGCCGAGAGTAAGTGTAATTATATTCTAATACAGTGAGGATAAATTATGCATACGGCATGGCTGCCAGAATTTCCTCTATTTCAAAAGAACATTCACACAACTTTCAATGTGAGAGAAATAAAAACTAATCTTCCAAAAAATAAAACTATAAATTATTAAAAATCAAAGCCATAATGACAGTGCTGGGAAGAGATACAGAATGTTATCACTGGGGGGTGTTCCGGGCTGTAATCAGGACTGAATGCATCTTGCCAAATAATTGGTAAAGACTCGCAGCTTTCTGACATCATGATTTTTAAGTAAAGTCGGCATGTAATTTTAAAATAATCTAAACTGGTAATATTGGCAGCTTCGCGACCTAATCAAAATCAGGCATTGTTGGAAAATAGCAATTATACAATGTGAAGATGGAATATATGAGAAGTAATAATGTAACACCGGGGCTCCAGACTGCCACTGCAAACATTAAAAGGGTTGTCCCACGAATAATATTCTACATTTTTCAAACCAGCACCTGGATCTGAATTATTTTGTAATTGCATGTAATTAAAAATGTAGAATAGCCACTGAGTTATTCGCTGAAATATCTCTCTATATAGCGCCACCTGCAGTTTGTTTTTTTCTTACTTCTTTGACCTGCCCACTGAGATGGCCGCACATGCTCAGATTCATCCTTCAACTGCCTCCTGAGCTGTGATAGGGAGAGCATGGACACGCCCCCTGAGCTGTGATAGTGAAGAGCATTGGGACACGCACCCCTGAGCTGTGATAGGGAGAGCATGGACACGCCCCCTGAGCTGTGATAGGGAGGCATGGACACGCCCCCTGAGCTGTGATAGGGAGTGCTGAGACACGCCCCCTGAGCTGTGATAGGGAGAGCATGAGAGACGCCCCTGAGCTGTGATAGGGAGAGCGACTGCTGATGGAGAGCGGAGACCCCCCTGAGCTGTGATAGGGAGAGCATGGAGAGAGCGCCCCCTGAGCTGTGATAGGGAGGCAGAGCATGAGACACCCCCCTGAGCTGTGATAGGGAGACCCCTGAGCTGAGACACGCCCCCTGAGCTGTGATAGGGAGCGCTGAGACACGCCCCCTGAGCTGTGTGATAGGAAGCACTGAGACACGCCCCCTGAGCTCCGATAGGGAGTGCTGAGAAACGCCCCCTTAGCTGCAGCAGGAAATACACTCCCCTTGAGCTGTCAGCTTGATATAAATCTAGCAGAGCAATGAATGAGGAGATCTCTGGATCCATGTGAGGTACAGGGCTGGTTCTAGCTTTGTGATAAAGAGATTGTCATGTCCTATATGATGTCTGATTTTCATTTTTTACATTACTCATAACCCCTTTAAAATAAGTGATCGCCAGTTCTGTTCTGGTTGCCAATCAATACACATTGCACAGAACTGAGGCACCAACACAATGAGCCAGTAACCTTAAAGGGGTTATCCAAAGAAAAAACGTTCTACAAAAGTATTCAAACCAGAATCTGGATCTGAATACTTTTGTATTTTCATGTAAATAAAGATTTACTATAGGTTATTCAAGAAGATGTATCTGTATAGCGTCACCCGCTGTTCTTTTCCTTATGTCTCCTTTTCCTACCTTAGTAACATCATTGAGGTGGACGCAGATGCTCAGTTTTATCCCTCAACTGCCACCTGCTCAATCTACGGTTAGAAGCTGTGACAGGTACAGGGAGAGCACCAGCTAAAAAGGACACGACCCCTGAGCTGTGAGGGGGAGAGCTGTATTTGAAAGGACATGCTCTCTGAGGAAGAACATGTCCCTAAGCTGCCAGCTTGAAATAAATCTAGTACAGCAACTAGAGCAATGAATGAGGAGATCTCCAAATCCATGTGAGGTACAGGGCTGGTTCCAGTGTTTTTAAAAATAGATTGTCATGTACTATATGATGTCTGATTTTTAGTTGTTTTTTTTTCCGCTACTCATGGGATAAGCCCTTTAAAGGGGTATTCCCATCTTAGACAATGGGGGCATATCGCAGTGGGACCCACACCTACAAGACAATGGGGCCATATCCTAGCAATATGCCTCCACTGTCTAAGATGGGAATACCCCTTTAAGAAAGCCGGCCAGCGAAACCACCCTGACCGCAATGCAATCAGTATATGCTAAAATACAAACAGAGAGCATCCATGCCTCACATACACCACCTGCAATGTGGGTAGGTGTGATTTTTATGTGATTTATCTTTCACCCTGTTGGATTTTTAATTTTTTTTGTTTTTGCCGTCTTTTTGCCAATTATATCCATTGTGAAGGAAAAAAAAAATACAGAATTCATCTGGACCCTACTTTTTTTATACAAATATCACTTATACATTCTAAATCAAAGGTCCATATTATTAAAGGGGCTTTTCGACTTTTTTTTATACTGATAACCTATCCTCTGGTCATTATTTGACCGGTGGCGGTCCAACACCAATCAACTTTTTGAAGAGGCCGCAGCCCCAGACCAGTGATGTCACGCTCATCGGTCACGTGGCCTTCAAATGAACAGGGTTGTGCTGTGATACCAAACATGGCCACTATGCAATGTACGGCGCTGTGCTTGGTAAGCTATGAGGAGGCCGCTCACTCACAGGAGCGCTGCAGCCTCCTCAAACAGCTGATCGGCAGCAACCGATCAGATACTGATGACCTCTCCAGATGAAAAACATCCTCAAGACAGTTTCTGTCCATATGCCAAATTGCCAATGGCAGCCCTTGGTCCCCCAGCAACATCAGGAGACCTAGACCAGTGGCAATGATGGGGTATCAGGTGCACTTACCTGTCTGGAATAATTCTCAATCTCCTCGGCTCGGTTCCAGTACCAGTTCTTCACTATGTCGATGGACAGACAGTCCGTTCTGTAGATCAGTAGTTCAGGCTGTTCCTCATACAGAAACTCGGCCAGATCTGGTGCACTGGGCTCTACCTGTAACCTGTAGAAGATGACAAATACAATATAATATCAACATGTATGTAATTAGAAAAATAGAAAAACACGGCTGCTTTCTTTCAAGAACAGCACCAAGCCTGTTCCTCAGGTAGTGTGTGGTATTGCAGCTTAGCTGCAATCACTTCAATGGAGCTGATCTGCAATTCCAGGCGCAAGCTATGGACAGACACCCATATTTTCCTAATCTTGGACAACCCCTTTAAATAGCACAAGTTAGCAGGGTCAAGCCTATTAAACCCAGCACAATGCCTGGTATAATTAATCCTGCTGATTACAATGATATCGGTCTTGTGAAAATTGGTTGTGGCTTTTCCGAGAAAAAAAAAAAAAGACTTTTATTCTTTATGCAAAGGATGTCTTCAGCGCACATGGGGGTGTGGCCCTCACTGGAACGCTGAGGTGCACTGAGGAGCTATGACACGCCCCCAGTGCGCTAAAGCTCTCCTTTACTTAAATGAGAAAAGTCATTTTCTCTATGGAACGGGACAACCGATTTTGACAAGATAGATGTCATTTTAATCAGCAGGATTGACCTTAACATGTTGAATTAATTGGGTTGATCCTGCTGGCATCTGCTTTTTAACACTTCACTAGAAGTAAGATACAGGTCTGCATCTTAGTCCAGAGTTGTATTCACATCATAGCTCCTCCTTCATAATGTAGGGCGGCAGCTACACTTCGAAGAATTCAACACACTGCTCTGTGTAGATATTGATTTAACAGGGAATGCTGGGAGATTTCAGGTCTGAAGCCCGCAGAATTGTAAATGCCGCTCTGGTCTACAGGTATATTCACAAGTGGCAGATTCGTTGCAGACATTTCTGTAACTGTCCCATTCATCTGAAGAGAGCTTGGAGAAATGTATGCATATTGCTGTAGAAACAACCCCATTCAGATACATGGAACAGATTATATATATATATATTATATATATATATATATACACACACACACATATAAAATATATATACACACATATAAAATATATATACACACATATAAAATATATATACATATATAAATATATATACACACATATAAAATATATATACAGTATATAAATATATATCACACATATAAAAATATAATTATACATAATATAAATATATGTGTGTGTGGTGTGTATATATATATATTATATATATATATTATATTTATATATTATACGGTATATATTTAAAACATTATTTTTCAATCATTTCTAGTGCAGGGTTGCTCAGCCTGCGGCCCTCCAGCTGTTTCAAAACTACAACTCCCAGTATGCCCTAGTAGCTGTAGGCCGTCCGGGCATGCTGGGAATTGTAGTTTCACAACAGCTGGAGGGCTGCAGGTTGAGCATCCCTATTCTAGTGTATAAGACATACTTTCCCCCTCCTCCCCGAAAGTGAAGGAAAAGTTGCAGTGCGCCTTATAAGAAGAATGCTAATGACTGCTTCCATTATGTATGCGGTCATCAGCATGTGGGAGGGACGGGGAGCGGTGACGGAAGGGCTGCGCCGGCTGTACTCTTCTTCCAGGCACCACTCTGCACTATGTCCTGACTGCGTACAGTGTTAGGATGTAGTGCACATTATGACCTGATGTTGTTGTAATGCCAGGTCACAGAGCGGTGTGGGCCGGAATAAAATGAAGGAGAGTGAGCAAGTGCCAGCGCCGCCCAGAGCAAGTGAGGTAAGTATATTTATTGATTTTAATGTCTGATCTGAGGTCTAATGGGGGTCTGATCTAAGGCTGAGTTTAGGGGGCTAATCTGAGGCTGATGGAGGTTGGGGGGGATCTGATCTGAGGCTGATGGAGCTTGGGGGTCGCATAAGGGTCTGATCTGAGTATGACAAAGAATGGGGGTTTGATCTGAGTTCTGATTTAAAATATTTTTCTAGGTGCGTTTTATAGTCTGAAAAATATGGTGTATGTGTGATTATATATATATATATATATATATATATATATATATTATATAAAGCTGAGTGTATGTGTGTGTGTGTGTATGTCCGCTAAAGGAATCCGCACCGCTGCAGCTACAATCACAAAATTTGGCACACATGTACATCAGGTGTCTGGGAAGGTTTTAGAACAGTTTTCAACTCTCCAGGTCGTACTGTTCCTGAGACATTCCCAAAAAATGCATTAGCCAATAGTCGCCCCTGACTGGATTAAAAATATTGGTAAAAATCACCTTCTGTCAGCTGCAGGGTGGGGGGAGGGTGACTTTCTCCCTGCAGCTCATTGCTCAGACTGCACAGTGCTGCTGCTGAGAGTGCTGCTGCTGTGTCCATCCAGGCCCTGCGCATGACAGAGGACAGGGAGTCTGAAAGCCAGACCGTCCAGCCTAAAACAAGACCTCTGGCCACCCTAGGGGCAGGCTGATGTTAGGGTGGCCAGATGTCCGGCTTTAGGCTGGACAGTCCAGTTTTCTGGCTACCTGTTCTCCGTCCGACGCAGTGCCTGGACAGACACAGGGATGTCCACCCTTTCAGTAGCTCACACTCAGACAGCTTCTCCTCCGTGTCTTCACGGAGCCAGGGGGGGCGTGGCCTCATGTTTAGTGATGTGTCTTCATGGGAACTGGGGGCGCTGTTTCACGTTTGGGGGAATGGCCGGTGAGGTCTGGCTTTCTGGGGTGAAGACAATGGCCACTCTAGCTGCTGTGGAGGTCACAGTTAAAGGGGCAGGCTTCTGTAGAGGTCACTGTTAAAGGGGTGGGCAGCTGTAGAGGTCACTGTTAAAGGAGCAGGCTGCTGTAGAGGTCACTGTTAAAGGGGCGGGCGGCTGTAGAGGTCACTGTTAAAGGGGCGGGCTGCTGTAGAGGTCACTGTTAAAGTGGCAGGATGCTGTAGAGGTCACTGTTAAAGGGGCTGGCCGCTGTAGAGGTCACTGTTAAAGGGGCGGGCCGCTGTAGAGGTCACTGTTAAAGGGGCGGGCCGCTATAGAGGTCACTGTTAAAGGGGCAGGCACTGTAGAGGGCACTCTCGATATCTTTTAACGACACACACACACAAACAGTAAAAGAAATAAACTAAATATACCCGGGCGAAGCCAGGTCCTTCAGCTAATATATATATATATATATATATATATATATATATATATATATATATATATTCAATAGATGTGCCTGTGATCAACAGATGAAGCTGGAAGCCTGCTGTTTGTATGTATGTATGTTTGTTTGTGTGTGTGTATATATATATATATATATTTATTTATTTTATTTTTTCTCCTTTCCTATATTTACGATATTTATATATATTTTTTCCCTTTTGAGGCAAACAGGATGAAAAGGAAGGAAGAGATGAAGAGAGTAATCACCGAGATTGTTCAGATTTTTTCAGTGTATTTTTCACATTTCGTGTCCCTTTAAATAAACACGCAGAGAAAGAAAAAAAAAAAGCAGACAAACCCCATATTTATTCAGGAGGCACACGACAGCTTCACCCCAGACGAGATTATATGTAAAATAACTGGGCGCAGGAGATTGTGTATTTCTATCAGTTGGATTGGAGGCTGGGAATGAATTTTCTGAGAAGGCCTAATGTGCCTCCAGACTAATTCCAAGAGGGATCCCTGTGAGCTTCAATTTCAGAATGAGAGAGGAAATAAAGCAGCGGCGCTTACACAGCAGGCAGCTGGCATATACTGTACGCCGCGGCGAATCCCATAAGCCCAGGCTGGGTTCTATTTTAAGGTGTCCTGCCCTTCTGCTCTCTTCCCATAAATCCTTTGTCCTTGCAGGAAGCCAAGGTGTCTGATCATTTCTATTCCATCGGTGTCGCCTGATCCACACAGTAAAGGCAGCGCGCGCTGCTGCTGCTGGCCGAGTCCTCAAGGCTGTGTATGTATTAATGATTACAGAATGTAGTATGGATTTTTAGCAGAGACATTGTTACTGGAGAAAATACCATTCTTTCTGGCCCCTGATACCTTTTATAGAAGCTGGGGAAGACAAATACACCTCCTTTCTTCTTAAAGGTGCATTCAGAAGGAGAACACTGGAACATGACCAGCACCATTTAGAAATAACAATGAAAGTCACCAGTAATTACAAGAACATCAATATCCATTTATGAAATCATACATTATTATTTCCGTGACTCGAGTCATATATAACCCTAAGGCTACATGCACACATCGCAGATAACTTGCAGTATTTCCGCTCAGATTTTCATACAAAAAACACAGCTTAAAGGGTTATTCTCATCTTAGACAATGGAGGCATATCGCTAGGATATGCCCCCATTGTCTGATAGGTGCGGGTCCCACCTCTATATCGAGAACGGAGCCCCCAAAGTAAAGGATGGAGCACTGCGCATGCGCAGCTGCCTTCCATTCATTTCTATGGGGCCGACGAAAATAGCCGAGCACTGGCTCAGCTATTTCTGTCGGCTACATAGAAATGAATGGGAGCAGTGGCCGCGCATGTGCAGTGCGCTCCCATTTATTTCTATGGGAGCAGCGGGGGTGCAGCCATTTATTTCTATGGGCGCAGCGCTCCCCGTCCAATCTCGATATAGGTGCTGGTCCCAGCGGTGGGACCAGCACCTATAAGACAATGGGGGCATATCCAAGCGATATGCCCCCATTGTCTAAGATGAGAATACCCCTTTAATACAGTACCAGCAAATTGAATAAGAAGCTCATTTACACATTGCATATCATGTACATGAGGAAATTGACCTGCCAAGCAGATTTCAACACCTTGTACACCGAATGCCATCTCTTTCATACAGCAGACACCCAGGGCTAAGGTCTGGAATTGGGGAACAAGCAGGCCCTGGCTATGCGGTACACTCCAGTAGTCTGTTCCTCTGCCAGAACAGAGCAGATTATGCCACTGTCATGTGATCAATGCAGGAGGGGCAGAGCTCAGCAGTGGAGAGAAGTGGTGAAGGACCTGTGATGATGTCACTGTCACGTGATCAGTGCAGGAGGGGCAGAGCTCAGCAGTGGAGAGGAGAAGTGGTGAAGGACCTAAGGTGAAAACACCTTAAAAATTAAAATCACCCCATTCCCCAAAACAAGAAAAAAACACAAAATAAAAATAGCATTATGGGTATCGCCGCATGCGAAAATGCGAAATTCACGTTTTTTTCATCACTTTATCTCCCAAGAAAATTTAATAAAAACTGATCAAGTCATACACACCCCAAAATGGTACTGTCAGAAATGACAGATCGCCCCGCAAGAAATGAGCCCCCAGACATCTCCATAGAAATAACTATAAAAAAGTTATGAGGGTCAGAATATCGCGATAATTTTTTACAAAGTGCGTCCTAATGAACGGGTGCTGCTAGGGTTGCCACCTTTCCCAACAAAAATACTGGTTACACAAGTTAAAAAGGTTTGTGTGGGTTAATACGGGTGTTATTTGATCATATTTTACGTTTTGCGCAAAAAAAATTTGCAATAAAATCAAACATTTCATTGTTAGGGACACCCTATGTATTTAAGTTTTATTTGGCCTCTATTTTTAAAATGTTTCTGTGGGGATTTGAACCATCTACACTAAAGGCAAGAACCTTAACCACTGAACGCTGCCATCGGGACTGAAGCAGGGGGCCCCTTAGAGGATCCTGTTAGGCTGTGTAATATTGTTTTTATGATCTATGTCCAGGGTTTCTTTTCTTGTTTGCCAGGGACTTGTGAAATAGTTTGTGATTGAATTGTAGTTCTGTCCTACATATATAGGTGTGTTATAGTGTTAAAGGGAGTCTTTCACCTGATCTGAGTGTCATAGACCTCTCAGATCAGGCTCTAGACCCCCTTACACACATTACCACACTACCTTTGGCTAAGTTGTTCCACGCCGTATATGCCAGAAAAACACTTTTAATCCATCTGTCAATCAACCCCCCACCCCCCGCAAGTGCCCGGAACCTCGCTAAAGACGGAACGAGCCCAAGCCTCCGAGCTATTTCTAATGCAAATGCCGCCCTTCTCCAGCATCCGTTCCGCCAAGTATTATAATACTCGTCTCCGCCTCCTGTAACAAAATCCCGCACTTGTGTACGGGGGTCTAGTGCCTGATCTGAGCAGTCTATGACGCTCAGATCAGGTGAAAGACTCCCTTTAAATATTTATTTATTGCTTAATGTGATTTTCCTTTATGCTATGGTAATTGGTTTATTTGTATGTTATCAATATTAATTCCGCACAATTGATTCTGTAATTAAATTATTTTTCTCCTTTTTTTTCCAATATACACTTTTGTTGGTGTGCTTTCTTTGCTGACCGTCCCCTAGAATTTACATGGGAATATTTTTATTGCTCAATATTATCTTATTTAATATTAATGTTGTCGATAATCATATTTCTTACAGAGGTCTCAGCTGAGGTCTAATTGGAGGTCTGAGCTCTGGGTCTGAGGTCTGGATATTTTTTTCTTATTGTTCTCCTCTAAAACCTAGGTGCGTCATATGGGCCGGTGCGTCTTATAGGGCGAAAAATGCGGTATGTTATTTTTACCACACAGTGAACACGGTAAATAAATTCCACAAAATATGTTAAAATTGCTGTTTTTTTAATCTTTCCCCCTAAAATAAAATAATAAAAGTTATTTACTACATTATATATTCCCCAAAATGGTTCCTAAAAAAAACCTAGAACTAATACCACAAAATAAAAGAAAGAATTTAGAAGAAAAAAATTAAAAAATTAAGACTGCTAAAACACAAAGGGGGAAAATATTATTGGTCCTTAAGGCTAAAATTAATGATGTCCCTAAGGGTTTAAAAATGCAATTGTGTCCCCCTGAGTTGTGTGCCAACAAGATTTACTGCAGACACATTAAAAATCTACAATAAAAAAGAGTAAAATTTTTGGAAGGGTTTTTCCAACTTTAATGTGACTGTTAGGAGGTTATAGGGCATCTGTCAGCAGATTTGTCCCTATGACACTGGCTGAACTGTTCCATGTGCACTTGGCAGCTGAAGGCATCTGTGTTGGTCCCATTTTCATGTGTGTCTGCATTGCTGAGAAAGATGATATGTATTTTATTATATGTAAATGAGCTTCTAGGAGCAATGGGGGCGTTACCATTACACCTAGAGGCTCAGCTCTTTCTGCAACTGCCACGTCCTCTCTCCACTTTGATTGACAGGTCCAGGCAGTGCAAACGTGATCACACCTGGTCCTGTCAATTAAAGTAGAGGGGACACGGCAGTTGCTTAGAATGTGAAGCCTCATTTGCACCACCTGGCACGCTCCTCATCAGGTGGCATTTATTGGCAGAGACAACCCTGCATTCTTGATGTGAAAGTGATTGAATGCCTTTTAATAAAAGTGCTTTGTATTCTTTCCCTTGAAGCGGTGTGCTCCTCTGTTTACTTCATAGAGAGCCCAGCTTAGCGCACCAAAGAAAGGAAAGCAATTTAGTTCTGTGAAAGTAACAAAGGGTGATGGCGGAGGGGACGGGATCTGCCGTGAAGGCCTCTTTTCTTAATGCGCGCTAATGTTCCGCTCCTTTCTTTGATGTGCCGCGCTCTTTCTATTAAATAGTATTAACATATTGAGTGGAAAACATAACAAACAGTCATTTAAATATGGATGAGCGTGCGTCTGTCGGCCTCCTTTCAATTACGCTCCCTACTGGACTTACTTGCACCGAGGCTCTTCGCACCAGTCTTTGTCGCGGTGTTCCTGCTCGTTCCAGGCGACAATCTTCAGCTCGCCGGCTTCAAAGCTGTGAAGGACATGTAAACAAAGATAAGAAATACAATGAATGCAAGAAATCGGAGGAAGGATGGAAGCCATGCTGGTCACAGATGTGATCGTCTCCATTTTTAGCTAATGACCTGATACCTTTTTGCTACCAGAACGAACATTAGGAAACAAAATAACAATACTACATACAGAGACTATTCTTCTGCATCTGTATTTTGTGCTGCAAGTTCTCAGATGCCTTCATGATCTCTGCTTGCAGTCAGTGAATAGCGTGCATTCGATGGCTGAAAACTGTTCTTATACTCGTGCATCTCAATAAATTACAAAATAATCAACCAGTTAATTTATTTCAGTAATTCAATTCAAAAAGTGAACCTCATATATTCTATAGATTCATTACACACAGGGTAATCTATTTCATCTGTCTTTTTATTTAATATTGATGATTTTGGCTTACAGCTAATGAAAACTCAAAAGTCAGTACCTCAGAAAATTAGAATATTGCGAAAAAGTTCAATATTGTAGTCTCATGGTGTCACTCTAATCAGCGAAACACCTGCAAAGGTTTTCTAAGCCTTTAAATGGTCCCTCAGCCTGGTTCAGTAGGCTACAGAATCATAGGGAAGACAGTTGACTTAAAGTTGTCCAGAAGACAGTCACTGACACACTCCACAAGAAGGTGACGCCACAAGTCAGAAAGTCATAGAATATTATATAGGCTAATGTACTGGGATTCACGTCCCCTCCTATCCCTTGGTTGAACTTGACAGACTTATGTCTTTTTTAAACCGTATTAACTAAGTAACTATATAAGAACAATTTTAAAAAAATGATTTTTAATACAGAAATGTTGGCCTACTGTAAAGCATGTATAGTATATGTACTCAATACTTGGTTGGGGCTCCTTCTGAATGAAGAACTGCATCACTGTGATGTGGCATGGAGGCGATCAGCCTGTGGCACTGCCAAGGCATTATGGAAGCCCAGGTTGCTTTGATAGTGGCCTTCAGCTCATTGTCAGGTCTGGTCTCTCATCTTCCTCTTGACACCTCATAGATTCTCTATGGGGTTTAGGTCAGATGAGTTTTGTGGCCAATCAAGCACAGTGATACAGTGGTTATTACACCAGGTATCGGTACTTTTGGTCGCAAGTAGGTGCCAAATCCTGCTGGAAAATGAAATCAGCATTTCTATCTCCAGAAAAAAACATGAAGAGGAAATCATGAGGACAGCTGCACCAGCAGATGACATGGCTCCCCAAACCATCACTGACTGTGGAAACTTCACAATGGACCTCAAGCATCTTGGATTGTATGCCTCTCTGGGACCTTGATTTCCAAATGAAATGCAAAATGTACTTTCTTCTGAAAACAGCACTTTGGACCACTGAGCAACAGTCCAGTTCTTTTTATCCTTTGCCCAGGTAGAACGCTTTTGATGTTGTCTCTGGGTCACGAGTGGCTTGACACATGGAATGCGACACTTGTAGCCCATGTCCTGGATAGGTCTGTGTGTGTGGGTCTTGAAGCACTGACTTCAGCTCCAGTCCACTCCCTGTGAATCTCCCTCAAATTCTTTAATGGCCTTTTCTTGACAATCTTTTTAAGGCTGTACTTATCCCTGCTCCTTGTGTACTTTTTTCAACCACACTTTTTCTTTCCACTCAACTGTCCATTAATATGCTTGGATACGGCACTCTGTGAACAACCAGCTTCTTTAGAAATAACCTTTTGTGGCGTCACTTTCTTTGTGGAGTGTGTTAATGACTGTCTTCTGGACAACTGTCAAGTCAGTAGTCTTCCCTATGATTGTGTACCCTACTAAACCCGACTGAGGGACCATTTGAAAGCTTAGTAAGTCTTTGCAGGTGTTTTGTGTTGATTAGCTGTGACACCATGAGTCTACAATATTGAACTTTTTCACAATATTCTAATTTTCTAAGATACCAACTTTTGGGTTTAATCATCAACATGAAAAGAGATAAACACTTGAAATAGATCACTCTGTATATAACGAACCTATATATCAATTTCACTTTTTGCACCGAATTACTGAAATAAATTAACTTTTCGATGATATTCTAATTTATTGTAATGCACTAGTAGCCCAGCCTTGGCAGAGACAAGCACAGTAGTTTCCGCTGAAGATCCGCTGCAAAATACGCACTTGTCACGTGGATTTGAGGGACAATCCACAGCGCATTCTTTTTTCTGTGCAGAATTTTTCCATAACAAGTAGATGGGGTTTTAAGAACCTTATCTGTATGTACTGCAAATTGTCTCAGAATCAACCCTAAATCGGCCACATCTGGAGCCGGCTATAGTGTGTCGCTCTTAGTTTTGGGCTCCTATGCAGACCTATGTGACTCCACAATAACAGGCAACACACATACCCTGATCCTGCAGTCATACTCCCCTTCCATTTGTCCCAAACTTGAAAGCATAAAACTGAGAACTGAACGAAAGACGAAATGACTACAGGATCAGACTACAAAAGATTTGTTTGTTGTCTGTTACCATGGAGATGCATTGGTCTGCATAGGAGCTGTGGAAACAAAATGCTATTTAATATTTTATTTAAAAAAAATACAAATTTATATTCATATTTTTTCATGTTTCATTTTAGATGGATTGGGACAGTAAGAAGAAATCGGATGCACGCGTAGACTATAAAGACAGATACGGGGGAAACAAGAATCCACAGCATATTTTCTATCGGACTCTTTTGTTTTGGTAGAAATCCATCATGTATGGTCACCTGTAGTGAGGACATAATGACAGGACGATTTGCTGCCCATTACTGATGGAAGGAAAATGTCTGTTTACAGCTCTGAGCAGTAAATGCAGCATTTTCCAGGATGTAACATTTACAACACACGTGATGCTCTTGTAACAGGCGCCGGCGTACGGGACCTTTTCCCCTCATTCGTAAGGTAATTGTTTTTCACGTATGCAATTAACATTTCCCTCACTTGACACTGCGGCAGTGTTAAATCTCGCTGCTGACACAGAATATTACCGTGCAGTGAACGTGAAAGAACATTTCGATAAAGGACTTTCAAACCTAAAATAATCCAGTGACCTTTAAATCACATTACTGTGCTTTATTCGCTCTCAACCTAAGCACAGAACATACATTCCTGCAGATACACGCAGCCTTTATTGCGTCATTCTCCTCAAACTGCTTCATTATGGCGGCACTGGATACGCGGAACTAGCCAATAATGAACAGCACCAGCCGGAGATTGGAGAGAAGACGAAACAGTGCAAGGCTACATTCATAGGACCGTATCCGTATTGCGGTCTGCCGTAGGCATCCTGCACTTTCCGCCGGCCCCGTTGTCAAAATACCTATTCTTGTCTACAAAGCGGACAACAATAGGACATGTTCTATAATTTGCAGCAAGGCTGTGAACGGCACACAGATGATCGTTTCTCTCGTAGACTCCAATGTATTAGCATTGAAGTCTATGAGAAATTCGCTATATTCCTATAAGAGTCCATAGGAACATAGCTGCGGCAGCCTTCAATACCTCAGGGTGGCCCAAGGCTGCCACTGGGAATAAAAATGTCCCCCCTTACAGGTTTTCAGTGCTCGGATGCCATGAGCACATCGGCGTTAACACCAATCACAGACATTAGCTCTGAGTGTCTGCTGTTTGAAACAGCAGGCACCTGGTGGCTATGACGCTAGCTAAGCTCCAGAGCAGGAGCCATCATTAAAGAAATGACATACGCCATACATGTACAGAGGATGTTGGCAAGGGGTTTAAGAGATTGGAGCCCCCAACCTCGATCACTAGAATGGGGACCCGTGTTCCCCAATTTGAATGGACCGCGTCCATTCACATTTGCACTTGTAATTACATTTGTGCCCGTTGCTCCACTCAACTGGGAAAACATGGGCCTCCGTTCTCATGATAGGCAGAGGCCCCGGTAGTAGAGGAGGGCAGGTCTGGAGAATCTGGCGTGATCATGAATTAGATGAGCTATTCACAAATTTCAAAACGAACTCTGCAATACTCATTTTGACCTGTGGGGGCACTGCAGGCAAACTGAACACTTCCTGCCACAGAATACAAACAAATGGCTGGATTTTTCATGGTGCTGTCATGACACAGATATATTCCAATTCCGCAGCTGCCTATAATTAAACTAATGAGACGCTTTGTTCACTGGGTCTACAGGGCAGTGTGGTGTTGAAGGTGTTGTGCGGCCATTAACAACACAGACTGACTGTACAGTGCGGTCTTCTTTAATTAAATAAGAGGCACGTGGAGCATAACTGGCCGCGTGGTCCTCGACCACCATGCCTCATGGTCTTACCCTAAGGGTCGATTCACACGTCCGCAAAATGGGTCTGCATCCGTTCCGCAATTTTGCGGAACAGGTGCGGACCCATTCATTTTCAATGGGGCCGCAAAAGATGCGGACAGCACACCGTGTGCTGTCCACATCTGCACTTCCGTTGCGCGGCCCTGCAAAAGAAAACAACATGTCCTATTCTTGTCTGCAGCCACGGACAAGAGAAGGCATTTCTATCATAGTGAAGGACACGAAAAATGCGGAACACATATGGCCGGTCTTCGTATTTTGCGGATCCGCAAAACAGTTGCGGACATGTGAATGGACCCCAGCTCTGCATATTATACTATACTATATTATACTGCACATCAATAGCCAATAAGCATGTTTATGTGTTACTTGCTAACCTGAGCCGCCATAATCAGAACTGTCACCCGCAACACGCCTGCTTGCTGATAGTTTCCATATACAGCCCTTTTCTTTTTTATTTCTACTGAAGGAACACACTAAATACAATACAATACACTAGATGATCCTGCAGATTCTGATGAAGCTTCACACCACATACTTCACGCTGAAGAACACGGTCTTACAATAACACGGCGATCAATTAAAAAGCTAAAAGCGCATTGTGAGACGTAATCAGCATTTCATACACAGCATGGAAGGCACCAGAGGGAAAAGCGTTTATCAGATTAATTAGTACCTACATCTACCCTTCAGGTAAGGCTAATGAATAAACCTCAACCTAGACAAAAGACAGAGAAACTGAAAATGGAATGTTTTGGAAAATAAAAATAAACCTTTGGGGCTCCTTGTTCATGATGTTACTTAAAGAAGAACTCCCGCAAAAAATTTTATTCTCTGACCTGTTAGAAAGGTGCATGATATAATCTGTAGTGATTGTCATTTTCTTATCAGATAATGTAATTGTGCGTAAAAACCTCTCTTCTTATTGTAGCTGGGTCATGTGACCAACTCCCTGACCTCCAAGTGACCCAGGACAGAAAGCCAGTAACTGCTCTATTCATTTCTATGGGAGCCTCACTTTCAGTCTCATAGGAATACATAGAGAATTAGACTTCCTGTCCACACATAAGTCTCTGTGTGAGTTGGTGGGTCTAATTGCTGGTCACATGACACAGATAAGAAACTTCAGGATTATATAAGTCAAAAATGCAGATACTGGTAAGAAAATGACATTTACTACAGATTACATCATGTACATTTCCAGCAGGATATGGAATACATTTTTTGCGAGAGTTCTTCTTTAAGATGATCACCGTAGTGGCTACCACATTTCTTGTTACAGAACGCATCAAGGCCTTCTCTGTGTGTCACCGCCACTGTGGCAGAGAAGTGCGCCTGCCTGCTTTACATTTTGATTATGGAATCTAATCAGCTTTTGATTCTTTAAGGTTAAGGGGCTTATCCCGTTAACCCTGCACAGAATCCAGTCGGGCTGATATTTTCCACACTAATAGCTTTCTCTATCCATGAAACGGGGTGGAAGCGCATTTTTCGGCAATCCATTGGGCAAGGAGTCGGGAATGCACACGACCATATCCTCAGTGCGCATCCGATGCGCATTTTTGCAGAATGGATGCGGACCCGTGATTTCAACGAGGCCACAAAAGATGTGGACAGCACACCGATAGATTGAACACGTCCTGTTCTTGTCTGTTTTACAGACAAGGACAGGACGTTTCAGGAGGAGTTTGAAAAAAAAATGGTGGCATGCACTCGGCCAGGATCCATGTTTTGTGGATCCGTGATTTGCAGACTGGAAAAAACGGATATGGTTGTGTGCAAGAGCCAAAATGGATGCGGATTACGGCAAGGATACCCAAATCTGCCACTACATTCGGCTCTGTAAAATAAAAAAAATTGCTTTACGGCATCCCCATGGTCTGTAGACACAATGGTCAGCAGGACCTCATTGACTTCTATGGGAGAATTTTCTGGGCAGCTCTGTGTCCTGTGCAGAGGTCATTGTACAAGGAAAGACTAGATAAGCTCTGACAATCACCTACTGTGAATGGTGGATGCAGTCTTATCTGTACACAGAGGTGGTATCATTACAGGCAGGATTAGAATGGCAGATAAGCAGATAATTGCAGTAAAATAAAGGAAGTGGCCTCTATTATTAGGCTCAGTGGCCAGTGCAAAAACTGCAGGAGTTTATGGTTTTTGGTTAAGTATAGATACACCAGTTTGAAAAATCTCCCGCAGTAAAGTAGAACTGGCCATAGTAACCAGTAACCAAAGTAGAGTTGCCCATAGTAACCAATCAGATCCCACCTTTCATTTTTGACAGCTACTTTGGAAAATGAAAGGTGCAATCTGATTGGTTGCTATGGGCAACTGAGACATTTCTACTTTACACCATTGACATGAAAATTAAAAATATCAAAAATTCTTCAAAAATATCTTAAATATACATTTTCATCATTTTCAGATGAAATATTTCCTTTAACCTCAATTTACAGACAATCTAATGTGTTGGGTGACTGCTGGACACTCCTGAGGAATAAAAAAGGATCTGAAGGCCTGGATTGTTACTTGTTTTAGCTTCCTAAGGACAAAAGTGCAGGCAAAGGTGTGTGAAAGCTGCTTATCCCCCATCATTAAAACAGCATGCATGTTTAATCAGGTATATACAGTATACAGTACATGGTAGCGGTCTATTAGCTAAGCATTTGTAATTCTGCCTTGATGTTTTGGTCATGTGCCAGGAGAAACTTTCAAGACTAAAGATATTCTTGATGTCTGAAACATCCCCCAACCAACTTATATCCAAAATAAGCCTAAGTGTAACTGTCATGTTTTCATCAAAAAAATATATGTTACTGCTGGTGGAGCATTATGCAGAAAGCAAGTTTCTTCACATGCCACTGTTTTCCTTGAGTTTTTCCCTTAGTTACAACTGTTTTAACCTCTACAATATGAGGATCTTCTCAAGATGGCTTCTCCGCCAGTTCTCTGAGGCCAAAACTGCCTTCCCTCACTTCACATACAAACTTGCTGTAGCCAGCATCCTGCCAGCCAATCAGATTGAATTACTGAGAGACACGCCCCCTCACTCTGAAGCCTGATGCAGGCATACAGTGTGGAGGACCGCACCTCTGTCTTCCTGTCTTCTTAGATGAGCCATAAAAACGGTATTTTATGGGAGCAGTGGAAAGGGACAGGAGACATTAATGAAAGCTGTTATTATAAGGTAATTATAGATCTTTTGACAATCATTGACAGACTGACTAACATGCCTAGTTGTAATAAACTAGTAAATTAATAAATATGACCGGCTTTAAGGGGATTGTCTGAGATAATTAAAAACCTTGGACAAGCCCTGCAATAGACTAAAAGTAAAAAAAATAAAAATAAAAAAAATCACCCTTTCTTCAGTGCTATTCTCTGGTACGCCGATCTCATGATTACCAATCACTGTCCTCAGCAGTCTAGGGTAGAGGACAGTGATTGTCTACAGCAGTCACATCCAATACACCTGCGCCATAGAAAACAGCACTAAAGAAAGGGGTGAGTATAATATGAATTTTTTTTAAAGAAACTGGAAGGCTCATCCAAGATTTTTATTTCTCTCAGATAACCTCTTTAAAACAGAAATCTATTGACCATCTGTCATCAGTTTTGACCACGATGAACTGCTGACAGCACTAGGTAGGGGCTGGGGAAAACAGACATACGTTCCTTTTGTACAGCGTTAACCACCAATAGTACTGAGACGATGAACTTTTATTCTTTCAAATTCTTGCTCTTCCTAGCTGCTACTTAAAGGGGTATTCCGGTTACCATAAATATAACATGTTTTAGACTCATTCATCATCAATAATTACCTAATATAATGTCAATTTCACATATTTACCATTCAGTAGTTATAAAAGTAGTTTTCCTCCTCTGCTACCCACTGTGTTCCTCATAGGTAACCATGACATCGACCTGTAGTTCTGAGCCTTTGTTAGGTCGAGCATGCTCAGTGTGTAGCTATCAATTCTCTAGCTAAATGTTAGTGTGCTGGTGATTACTTAGAAGAGGGGGTGTGTCTGGATTGTGATGCCAGGCAGCCAATTAATAAACAGCAACACTCACAGCAGGAAAGCTAGGCATTGTGGGTATTGTACTTTTGTGAGGGAAGATCAGGCGCCATGATACTCTCAGTGTGTTGCAGGCTCACACAGGAGCTAGACAAATGGATTGCAGGGTAATATGAAGCTCTGGTTATATGTACAGGTATGGGTTCTGGTTACATGTATAGGTATGGGTTCTGGTTATATGTACAGGTCTGGGTTCTGGTTACATGTACAGGTCTGGGTTCTGGTTACATGTACAGGTCTGGGTTCTGGTTACATGTACAGGTCTGGGTTCTGGTTACATGTACAGGTATGGGTTCTGGTTACATGTACAGGTATGGGTTCTGGTTACAGGTATAGGTCTGGGTTCTGGTTACATGTACAGGTATGGGTTCTGGTTATATGTACAGGTATGGGTTCTGGTTACATGTACAGGTATGGGTTCTGGTTACATGTACAGGTATGGGTTCTGGTTATATGTACAGGTATGGGTTCTGGTTATATGTACAGGTATGGGTTCTGGTTATATGTACAGGTATGGGTTCTGGTTATATGTACAGGTATGGGTTCTGGTTATATGTACAGGTATGGGTTCTGGTTATATGTATAGGCATGGGTTCTGGTTATATGTATGGGTTCCTGGTTACATGTACAGGTATGGGTTCTGGTTACATGTACAGGTATGGGTTCTGGTTACATGTACAGGTATGGGTCCTGGTTATATGTACAGGTCTGGGTTCTGGTTATATGTACAGGTATGGGTTCTGGTTATATGTACAGGTATGGGTCCTGGTTATAAGTACAGGTCTGGGTTCTGGTTATATGTACAGGTATGGGCTCTGGTTATATGTATAGGTATGGGTTCTGGTTATATGTATAGGTATGGGTTCTGGTTATATGTATAGGTCTGGGTTCTGGTTATATGTAGAGGTATGGGTTCTGGTTATATGTATAGGTATGGGTTCTGGTTATATGTACAGGTATGGGTTCTGGTTATATGTATGGGTTCTGGTTATATGTACAGGTATGGGTTCTGGTTATATGTACAGGTATGGGTCCTGGTTATATGTACAGGTATGGGTTCTGGTTATATGTACAGGTATGGGCTCTGGTTATATGTATAGGTATGGGTTCTGGTTACATGTATAGGGATGGGTTCTGGTTATATGTATAGGTATGGGTTCTGGTTCTATGTATAGGTATGGGTTCTGGTTCTATGTACAGGTATGGGTCCTGGTTATATGTATAGGGATGGGTTCTGGTTATATGTATAGGTATGGGTCCTGGTTATATGTATAGTATGGGTTCTGGTTATATGTACAGGTATGGGTCCTGGTTATATGTACAGGTATGGGTTCTGGTTATATGTACAGGTATGGGCTCTGGTTATATGTATAGGTTCTGGTTACATGTATAGGGATGGGTTCTGGTTATATGTACAGGTCTGGGTTCTGGTTATATGTATAGGTATGGGTTCTGGTTCTATGTACAGGTATGGGTCCTGGTTATATGTATAGGGATGGGTTCTGGTTATATGTATAGGTATGGGTTCTGGTTATATGTATAGGTATGGGTCCTGGTTATATGTATAGGTATGGGTCCTGGTTATATGTATAGGGATGGGTCCTGGTTATATGTACAGGTATGGGTTCTGGTTATATGTACAGGTCTGGGTTCTGGTTATATGTATAGGTATGGGTCCTGGTTATATGTATAGGTATGGGTTCTGGTTATATGTACAGGTATGGGTTCTGGTTATATGTATAGGGATGGGTTCTGGTTATATGTATAGGTATGGGTTCTGGTTATATGTATAGGGATGGGTTCTGGTTATATGTATGGGTTCTGGTTATATGTACAGGTATGGGTTCTGGTTATATGTACAGGTCTGGGTCCTGGTTATATGTACAGGTATGGGTTCTGGTTATATGTATAGGTCTGGGTTCTGGTTATATGTACAGGTCTGGGTCCTGGTTATATGTACAGGTATGGGTTCTGGTTATATGTATAGGTATGGGTTCTGGTTATATGTATAGGTATGGGTTCTGGTTGGGTCACAGCTTGCAGCCTTAATGCAGTTTTTCAAAAATTAAGTTACTTTACAGCAGTTTGTCAAGGTAAAAACTGCTAACAGATGCCCCTCATTACATTAATATATTACAGGCAGAATGAAAACGCAAGGCCTAAACACAGTAGGTATCCTCTTCCAGCTATTCTACGCAAAGCTACTGACCGCTAAACAGATAGGGTAAGTCTATACAGTGTGTTTACCGGTGACAGCTGTCGCACAGCCATAAATCGCAGAGTACAAGGGCTGCAGTAGTAAGGAATGGGGTCGTAGTGACTTGCGCGTTTGCTGTGACCATGACAAGCAAGTCACAAAAAATCTTTTGCGACTCATGTGTTCCAGTCCTTGAAAACGTCCAACCCCATTTATTCCTATGGCAGCCCTGGTAAATGAAAGTGATCTTTGGACACGGCCAAGATCACCATGCAGACACACCCTTAGACTTGTTTTATCGTATGAACTCACTTGCCTCTGTTTACGAAGGCGAACATGCGTCTGCTGTATTATCTACAGTAATGGAACAGAGATGACAGGGCTGCTGATTTCACCTAATGACACCCAATGGGTATGTGCAGTCATTTATTAAACGAGATAGCAAGTGCATGTGTTTTGTCACAGAACGCCTCTCGTGAATAAAAGACCTAATAAAAGGGACATTACAAAGTGACCCACAATGCGACTGAGATGCAACCAGGGTGATAGATCTCGTGCAAATCACCCTTTCATGATGGAACATCAAAGTCCTCCTAGAGCCTGCCAGATAATGACGTCTATCTAATTCTGATTTAAGAGACAAGAACAACACGCTTCTAATCTCACTTCAAAATTTAAAAGCCGGCTAGAAAGAACTCAAGGCAAAAGAAGTATGTTTTAATTAGAGCGGAGATTCGAGGCATTCTGGAGACAGAGCGATCTATTATTACCTATGGCAGAATCATCTTGGAAAGTATTAAGAACGTGCGTTTGCTTTGAAGAAAAATAAAAAGAAAAGGAAGGGGGGAGGATTGGGATGATGGAAAGGTGTAAGCTATATCAATGCTGGGCCTGCAAATATATCATGGCTTTTCCAACTAAAGGGCAGTTTAAAAGCCCCTGATCTTTAAGGACCATCCTGCAGTCTTAAAATATGATACTTCTGTTCTAAAAGAGGAAATACATCACAAACAGCTTCATTTCAGAATATATATATATATATATTCTCCTGTGCAGCTACAGAAAACAAGTATACAGGAAGCTACAAGTGTACAGGAAGCTACAAGTGTACAGGAAGCTACAAGTATACAGGAAGCTACAAGTGTACAGGAAGCTACGAGTATACAGGAAGCTACGAGTGTACAGGAAGCTACAAGTGTACAGGAAGCTACAAGTGTACAGGAAGCTACGAGTATACAGGAAGCTACGAGTGTACAGGAAGCTACAAGTGTACAGGAAGCTACAAGTATACAGGAAGCTACGAGTATACAGGAAGCTCCGAGTATACAGGAAGCTCCGAGTATACAGGAAGCTCCGAGTATACAGGAAGCTCCGAGTGTACAGGAAGCTACAAGTATACAGGAAGCTACGAGTGTACAGGAAGCTACGAGTGTACAGAAAGCTACGAGTGTACAGAAAGCTACGAGTGTACAGGAAGCTACGAGTGTACAGAAAGCTACAAGTATACAGGAAGCTACAAGTATACAGGAAGCTACAAGTATACAGGAAGCTACAAGTATACAGGAAGCTACGAGTATACAGGAAGCTACGAGTGTACAGGAAGCTACAAGTGTACAGGAAGCTACAAGTGTACAGGAAGCTACGAGTATACAGGAAGCTACGAGTGTACAGGAAGCTACAAGTGTACAGGAAGCTACAAGTATACAGGAAGCTACGAGTATACAGGAAGCTCCGAGTATACAGGAAGCTCCGAGTATACAGGAAGCTCCGAGTATACAGGAAGCTCCGAGTATACAGGAAGCTCCGAGTGTACAGGAAGCTACAAGTATACAGGAAGCTACGAGTGTACAGGAAGCTACGAGTGTACAGAAAGCTACGAGTGTACAGAAAGCTACGAGTGTACAGGAAGCTACGAGTGTACAGAAAGCTACAAGTATACAGGAAGCTACAAGTATACAGGAAGCTACAAGTATACAGGAAGCTACAAGTATACAGGAAGCTACAAGTATACAGGAAGCTACGAGTGTACAGGAAGCTACAAGTATACAGAAAGCTACAAGTGTACAGGAAGCTACAAGTGTACAAGAAGGTAAAAGTATACAGGAAGTTACAAGCATACAGGGACAGGAAGCTACAAGTGTACAGGAACAGGAATTTACAAATGTACAGGAAACTACAAGTGTACAGGAACAAGACATGCAGGAAAAGGAAGCTATACATGTGCAGGAACAAGACATGTATTAACAGGAAGGGACAAGTGTACAGAAACAGAAAGTGCTGTGATGACTACTGGCTAATACTGGGGAACTATAGCTAGTAATGGGGACCCTACGGCCATTCACTGTAGTTGGAACCATTATAAGGGCTAGTTTATAGCTCCTCCCACCCAGCTAGTTACATAGACACTCCCCTATCACTGCCCCTAACAACACCCAGCTGGTTTATAGCTCCTCCCACCCAGCTAGTTACATAGACACCCCTATCACTGCCCCTAACAACGCCCAGCTGGTTTATAACTCCTCCCACCCAGCTAGTTACATAGACACTCCCCTATCCCTGCCCCTAACACCCAGCTACTTTATAACTCCTCCACCAGCTAGTTACATAGACACTCCCCTATGACTGCCCCTAACAACACCCAGCTAGTTTATAGCTCCTCCCACCCAGCTAGTTTCATTGACACTCCCCTATCACTGCCCCTAACAACGCCCAGCTGGTTTATAGCTCCTCCCACCAGCTAGTTACATAGACACTCCCCTATCACTGCCCCTAACAACGCCCAACTAGTTTATAGCTCCTCCCACCAGCTAGTTACATAGACACTCCCCTATCACTGCTCTGCCCATGGACATCACATCATAGGAAATAAAGAGCCTTTAAAGTGGTTTTCCGGCTTTTTTTTTATACTGATGACCTATCCTCTGTCAAATAACCTTTTAATTCCGTGATCACTATTACATTCTATTTTATTTGCCGTAATCATATTCCAGATCATATTTTTTTGTAAAAAAATAAGCAACTAATCATGGGTATAAAAAAAAAAAAAAAACACACATTCAGGACCAAACAATAAGGTCAACACAAAATGAAGCAACCAGAAACTAGTCATGTACGCATCTCTGAAATGGGCGCTCCTGTGACACTGGAATGAAACTGGAGATAGGTCTCAGTATTTTTAGAGAGAGCTGTGACTACTGCATTATTAGATACATTAATATATTTTAAAAGTATTCGTCACAGCGGCTGCTAAGCTACCGATATCAAGCCCGGACCCTCAGGTAGGTCTATTCTAACCAGTGCATGGCTGTGCTCCTCATCGCTAACAGCGGACTATTATAGAAAGGCATGATCTCCGTAAAAACCCAGCCGGGAAAGTTGTGCAGGGAGGAAAAAAAAGTTCTGACATGGTTAAGACAAAAAATAACTCTGCAACTTATAATTATATAGGCTTAACGTCAATATTCATTTTTAGCATCCTTTAGGTTTTTACAGTAAGTCCTAATTTTTGAGCTGAATAATTTCGGAATACATCTTCATAGCGTCCGGGTCTCGTTTTTCTAAATCTGTGCTCCAAACCCACTATACGGACATGGATTTAAAGGGGTATATGATGGGTATATGATGCTTTCAGCATCAATTGATCCGTCAGAAGAACAGAAAAATATAAAGAAAAAAAAATGGATCCTGTAAGATAATAAACAAACAGTTCCTGAGCATCAGTTATGCACATTTGGCATCCGTTTGAGCCATTTTCATCTGAGATCCGTTTTTGTAGATGGAAAAAAAAAGTAATGCATGCATGCGTTTTTTTTTTTTGTTTTTTTTTTACATGATCCGTTTTTTTCCTTTATTTTTTGTTCTTCTGATGGATCAGAAGAACGGAAAAATAACGGTCATGTGGACTCTCCCTAATAGTTATTGTTCATCTGTAATGTCCCGCTATCCTGCACGCCATCAAGGTCACATGACATTTTTGTTGCTGTATTGGTTCCCTATCCTGATGACATCACGTCTACATCGGAGGCATGGCAAGTCTTGTAAAGTTGGATTTAGATGGGGCAAGCAGAAGCCAATGGTCGGGAAGGAAGTGTTCCTTCCCAACAGTTGGCTGCTCGTTAAGTGGAGGCGATGCAGCGATCACCTCAAGGACATGTGATGATGGCGACTGCTGCTATCGCTCGTCCACATACAAAATCATTGCTCCTGGGCAGCAGGTAGTCTTTAGACAGATTGAGGTGTCCGCACCTTTGATCAGTTCAATCAATTGACGAGCATTTCGCTCATTCATCTGGTGACCTGTGGCACCTTTAGACGGGCAGATTATCACAAGCATTCGTATGGAACTTCGTTCCTGATAATCGGTCCTAACAATGGATCTCGTGAATCCACCTTAAGGCTCCTCTCTGTAAACACAACATCATTAGTGACCTTGACTCTCAGGGTGGTGTTCTACTCATTCTCCTGGACCCTGCCCTGTAGAAATGATGTCAGCAATGATGCTGTCTCTTAAGAGTTTTTCCAGCAGGGCTTCAAGCAGGCTTGGATCAAGGGCTGCCATTAGGAATTTCAGGACTCCATACATGCAAACCATGTGCCTACTCCTCCCGTTTATATTTACATACATTTTTTATGGTGATAAATGGCACAATTTTATTTTCCCTTCATTGTGCCTGGGAAGAAAAAAGCTTTTTAAACAAAGAAATATCATCTCTGTAGCAGGTCTGTAGTGTAATGGTAACTCTTCTGCCTGCCATACAGAAGGTCTTGGGCTCAAATCCCACCAAAGAACTTTAAAATAATTTATTTAGTAAAAGTACTGTATATTTGTGCTGGAAGAGGGCACCTCCCCAACTCATATCCAACATAGCTTCATTAGTATTCACTGGATCTGAGATTCAGTTCCAGCTGGAAGAGAAAGGAGAGGCAGAGACCTGATGGTAGAGACAGTCCCTGTGAGTCTTGCTTTGGTTGTGAGTCACAGATTGCAGTCACACTGGAGGAGTCAAAATGCACTCAGAACTTCATCATCTAAGGTTCTAAAACGGACAGCACATGGAAAACAAAAATGTTTGTGTGAATAAACCCTTAAAAGGGGTTGTCCCAAGATATAAACCTAACACTAAGCAATCTTCGACAGATGAAGATGAAGACAACGAATGGAGCAGCAACAATTCAGTGGGATTTGTTTTGGATTACTTCTTTTTGCTCTTTTTTTCATTTTCCTAGGTTTGGTGTTCCTTTAAATAACTGCACTTGTTCTAAAACAGCGGATTCCCAACAAAATAGGATCTGCTGAGTTACAGAGTGCTGCTGTCATTTGGCTCTGGGAATCAGTGATGGTCCTTACTCATGGACGCCCACCAAGGTTATCTTCTGACATATCTACAATATGACATGTCAAAATATTAAAAAGATAACGTGCCCCTCTGAGATCTTCTGTACCCTACTAAACTGTACTAAGTGTCCAAACGTAACGTTTCTTGTGGAGCGGATGAATAAACTAAACATCAGAAGGGAGAGGATTTGGAAAATAGATTGCCAGTGCAAGTTTCTTATTTGTTCCTGGGTTAAGCAGGGGTGGGGCTTAAAGGAGTATTCTAGGAGTACAACATTGATGACCTATCCTCAGGATAGGGATGTCGGAACCCCACTGAGCAGAAACTGGTGACCTATCCTGATGATAGGTCATCAATATTATACTCTGGGAAAACCCCAGAGGTTTAGTAGTTACTTTCATTCTTCAGATAGTGACAGAGCACCAAGGCTGAGCACACACATAACAGGAGCGCACTGTTACTACGACTCTTAATGGACTATTACACTCTCTATCCTGCAGTTAATTTCCTTAAAAATCCTAATCTTTAAATAACATCTTGAAGCCTGATAAAATTAGGTTGCTTTATTTTCTGCGGGTTAATACGTCTGGGAGGACAATACCACTTTTAATTGGTTTGCCATAATTAGCAAAATAAAACAACTGGAAAAAGCACATAATAAATCTTTCCCAGATACAAAAAAAAACGAAAAAAAAAAACAAATTACTGTAAATGAACTTTACAGCGAGGGTGAGGTGCAACAGCGAAATATAAAATAAGGCACAGAAATCGCATTACTAGCAGATTGCTCATCCCAAGATGGTGACCAGGGGCGGACTGGGAATTTAAAGTGGCCCTGAAAAAAATACTAAAAGTGGCCCTGTTTTGTAGTTGGATCCAAATTGATGGAAGGCAGGGCCAGCAATACCATATTGTGGCACATTATACCTCACCAACAGAGCCAAATACCACAGTCCATCACAGAATACTGCCAGCAGCACAAAATACATCCCCAAAAGCTTCCACTGGCCAGCCGTGAGGAGGGCCCAGATGGCCCCCTGGGCATCGGCCCACCGGGAAATTTCCCTGTAAGGTCTATGGCCAATCCGCCTCTGACGGTGACTGTAATGGAAAATGAGTTCTTGTTCCAGGATGACTATATTCTACAGAAATATCCATGCTCAAAGTTACTTAGTGGAATATGGAATAATAGCGGTAATGCAAAGGCATACACAAAGTATGCAGGACAAACCAACGTGAAGGTCCCTTTGTGTGTTGCCCCACTGGAATACTTTCATAGACACTGGTGGAACAAATATCAAGACCCAACCCTCCACACCCGTGAGGGCAGCAGGGACCTCTTGGCACAGGAGCCAATAAGTATATTTATATTCCTGTGCAGCGCTAACATGTAGGCGCTAAATGCAGCAGGAGCCGGTGAGCACCACTCACACCACGGTGCACATCCCTATACTGTGCTTCCAAGTAGGGGTTGAATGCAGCAGGAGCACGCGGCCACAGGTTAGAGAAGCAGAAGTAGCTGGGCCAAACTTGAAGGTTAGCGCCACTCCCCGCTGCACAGTGGAATGAGTTTGGATGAGACGCTGCATGGTACCACCCACATCACAATGTACATTCCTGTACAGTCCTTCGATGTGGGTGCTGACTGAGTGTACCAGGAGCAGCTCTCCACTATACTGGTGAGTGGGTGGTCCAGCGTCCTTCTCCCTAAACCCCCAGCCCCCAAACTGGTATGGACCACATATGTCCCTACAATATAAACAACTAAGTGTCCCACATTGGCGCAACTATATACCATATTTTCAAGGCTATAAGATACACCGGACTATAAGTCACACCCCAGAAAATTAGAAAAAAATATTTTCTAGTTGTTAAACTTTTCCTAGTGGTTTAATGAAGTGGAGGGGCCAAGGTCAGTAACTTACACGCACAGCACTGCTGCATTCACACCTGAAAAAACACAGCCCTGCTACACAGATGACATACACACAAAGCGCAGCTGCATATACCCCATAACATGCAGCTGACCTATATAAAACACAGCAATATACACCTCTCACACACAGACACCTACACCACAATATTCTCTTCCTGGTTCTGGCCCTTCCCACTCATGACTTCATCAAAGGTCCAGTGATCAGAGTTTTCTTCTTTTTTCACTATACCTTACGACCTTTCAGTATGGAGATGGCTGCGTTCCTCTTCAAGATCGCGCACCCTCCTGTCTACACTGATCATACAGAATACAGGCATGGAGAGAGTGAAGTGTGCAGAGCCCCCCCCCCCACCGCCCTTCTCTCATTGATCCAGCAGAGCACATTAAAGGGGTATTTCACTTATAACAAGAATTCCAGTATACAACTATTATATTGGTGGGGATACTACCCCTGGGATCCCCGCCGATCACAAGAATGGGGAACCCCGTACTCTGCGGAGCCCCCCTGAAATGGACGGAGGGGCTGGTGGGAAAAGCTCGCTGCCGCTCCATTCATTTCTATGGGGGTGCCGGAGATAGTCAAGCACCGTAGGTCCTCCACCAATCTGATAATTACCCCTTACCCTGTGGATAGGGGATGACTTGTTATAACCGGTATACCCTTTAAAGAGAACCTTTCACGTTGAACATGATTGAACACCATTCTCCCACAAAAAATATTCTACAGTTTTCAAACCAGCACCTGGATCTGAATACTTCTGAAATTGCATGTAATTAAAAATTTAGCATAGCCAGTGAGTTATTGAATAAAAAGTATCTGTATAGCGCCACCTGCTGTTTGTTCTTTTTCTTATTTCTTTGTCCTGCTCACTGAGATGGCCGCACATGCCCAGTTTCATCCTTCAGCTGCCTCCTGAGCTGTGATAGGGAGAGCTGAGACACGCCCCCTGAGCTGTGATAGGGAGAGCACGGACACGCCCCCTGAGCTGCAGCAGAAAAGACACTCCCATGGAGCTTGATATAAATCTAGCAGAGCAATGAATATGGAGATCTCTGGATCCATGTGAGGTACATGGCTGGTTCTAGCTTTGTTAGAAAGGTATTGTCATGTACTATATGATGTCTGATTTTAATTTTTTACATTATTCATGGGATAACCCCGTTAAATGAAATTGTGTGAAAGTAGAGTGAGTCTTTAAAGGGAACCTGTCAGTACCAAAATGGATCATAAACTGCCAGCAGTACCTTAAAGTTGTTAACATCAGGCTTCTAATGATGTTCTTGTGTAAGATGTCTGAGGCACATAATCGCTGCAAAACAACTTTATTCCCCTCACAGGTCGTATGCAAACGAGGTTCTTCAAGTCAAGGGGGCAGCGGCTTTCACACTTGAAGCCAAGCATGCCACGCCCCCTTCCCTCCCCTTCGCATTTGATTGATGGCCATTTGTATTCTATTAGGCGCGATTCCATCCTGATATTTCACGCATGCGCCATATGCTCTCATTTTCGGCGCCTGAACATTGATCCCTGCTGTAGCTCCAGTGAGTCAATACGCACGCGCAGACTCAGGATCGGGAGCGCCTGTGCGTTGACTCGCTGAATCAAGCGGGGATCAATACGCAGACACCGGAAAAAAGACCATACGGCGCATGCGCAAAATCTCAGGCTAGAATTGCTCAGGATAGAAAGGCTATCAATCAAATGCGAAGGGGAGGGAAGGGGGCGCGGCGTGCTTGACTTCAAGTGTGAAAGCCGCTGCCCCCTTGACTTCAAGAACCTCGTTTGCATACGACCTGTGAGGGGAATAAAGTTGTTTTACAGCGATTATGTGCCTCAGACATCTTACACAAGAACATCATTAGAAGCTTGATGTTAACAACTTTAAGGTACTGCTGGCAGTTTATGATCCATTTTGGTGCTGACAGGTTCCCTTTAAGGACAATCGCTGAGGCATCTGCAGATGCCTGTCCGGCAGGCATTTATGGCAACTTATAAAGTCTGTAACACCCGACGAGGATGAATAAAGAGAGAGAGAGAGAGAGAGAGAGAGAGAGAGAGAGAGAGAAGACGAGCTACAGGTCCTGTTCTCCTGCCCTATTCCTTCGAGCTGGAGAGAGATGATATGTTAAAGAACAAGGCTTTTGTTACGCTCTCCGTTTCGACTTTGCAAGTGTGCAGCTGCAATAGCAGAAGTGGCTGTGATCATTACTGTTCCCAGAGTCAATTAATTCTCAATTGTCATGCAAATTTGCAGAGTATATTGCCACTGCCATTGCCTTTAACGATCCGCACTTAATAAAGACACATCTGGTTGCTACAGTAACAGAAGACGGGCGCCCACATTGCAGATACACTCATATCCCTGATCCGGCGGAGGCGACAGCAGGAATATTATCCCTTTTTTACTATGTCTGCCGCTTTACAATACATGGGAAGTTTATACAGTGAGAGCAATGAATATATACGACTTGGTTATACATGGAAGGAACCTCTCGAGCTCCATGTAAACCAGACTTCTATCATCGGGGTCTTCTGAGGTCTACCTAGCGCCATAGACCGGGACCAGGAGCAGAAGAAACAAAGGCCAAAATCAATCATAGCTACATTTCAAATTTTATTGTGGTCTCGTGGTTTTATTGGGGTTATTGATTTTTTTTTTCACTGAGGTTTGTGGCCATCAGAGCATGTTAGAAGTCGTTTCACCACAGCTAGCTAGGAGTAGAAGTTTAAAGGGTTTTTCTGGGATGCTCAAGATATGTCACGTGGCCTAGTCGCAGCTCAGCTGTAATACCATTCACAGCCACTATACAATGTATGGCGCTGTGCATGGTTAGCTGTGAACAGGTCACAGTGTTCACCAGGGAGTTGCGGCCTCTTCAAGCAGCTGATCAGCTGGGATGCCAGGTGCTGGACCCCCCCCAATCAGATATTGATGACCTATACTACGTATAGGTCATCAATATTGTACTCCTGGTGTGCCATGGCGTTTAAAAAAAAAAAAGCCGGAAGACCTCATTTTGTCGCATGATGGTTTTTAGGCCATCCTAGCCACTTGGGAGTGGAGTGGGAGTGACTGAGACGTGACGGAGGCATTGACCTCGACAAATTTACTTACTTTTACGCAGGAAAACAGGCGTAAAAGAGGAGTAAAAATGACTTCAGTCAGAGGCTGGCGCATGGATTGCCGGCAGTAAACGGCCTGAGCCTTGTCATAAATTAGTCTCTTACTCCACCACCACTGAGGGGAAACAAAGACCAGCGTGAAGCGTCAATCTTTGTAAATGACCCCCATTGTTTCTAGCCAGCAGATTGTCTAAAGAGCAATCTGCTGCCCAGTACCATTGATTCTCTATGGGGAAGTGCGATGGCAGCAGCATTCTCTTGTCTCCATACAGCAGAGATGATTGCCACATATAAATGATGCTCTCACTTCCTCTGAGGAGCAGGTAGTTATTGGGAATGAACAGATCCTGATCACTTCCTGCTGTGATGGCCCATGAAAAGCAGTCATAAATAAATAAATAAAAGGAGTCTGGTGGTCATAAATGAATGATACTTCATATACAATCTGAAGGTCATAATTTGGCCTAAAGGCGACACATTTCCAAGAAATCAAGCATCAGCAATGGCTGCTTGTCTATAGCAGCAACATTTGTTGCAGAAATGTCTGCAAATGGAAATCACCTCCTTCCATTCGAGTAAGATTTTTCCTGCAGCAAGCACAGAAATCCACTATTCGAGCTGAGGACTCTTAGATCTCTATTTCCAAATGTCAGAATTTAACAAAAAATGCCAACAGAGCCACCCCACCCCCCACGGCTTACGGTACTCAGTAGAGCGTCTTTGCTTCACAATAGAATTTATGAGGCACAAGACAGGAGTAGGATGTTATTACTGCCTGGGCTCACAGGAGCATACAGTATAGTAGTGTGCAGCCCCACCTCTGTACTGACATCACCTAGTCTACACCAGGGACGCCCAACCTCCGGCTCTCCAGCTGTTGTAGCCTGCTGTAGGATGTCTGGGCATGCTGGGAGTTGTAGTTTTGCAACAGCTGGAGAGCCTCAGTTTGGGCATCTCTGGTCTACACACATCGATTACCGTTAAAGAACCCGACAGTCTCCCGTACTTAAGACGCCCATACACATTCAATAGCTGTTGGCCCAATGCTTGTTCAGCCGATAGCTATGTCCACCGACTCACCCATACACGCTTGTTTCGGCTGAGAGAGAGAGGAGAAGGCTGCTGCCAGACATCTCTGGCACCATCTTCTCTAAGGGGAGAACAAAAGGATTGGGCAATGAAAATAAAAGCGCTGAATCCTTTTCTCCCCCGGTCCTCATATGTCCCATGTGTCTGGAGGCCACCATACATATTAAGATTCTCAAGTCAATAAATGATCGGGGAGATATATTAAAATTGGTGAAAAGGAAAACTGGCTTAGTTGCTCATAATCACCAATCAGATTCCGCCTTTTACTTTCCCAAGGATCTATAAAAATGTAAGCTGGAATCGGATTGGCTGCTTAGAGCCAGTTTTCATTTACACCAGTTTTGATAAATCTCCCCCGGTGTGTTTGGCTGCCAATAGACTAATATGTAAAGGAGTTGGTGACTGGTGGAGGTCTGACTGCTGGCACCCCATCGATCCCGAGAACTTAGGTCCTGTTCCCCAGATCTGATGGAGTGGCGGTTTGGGACCGCCGGAGAAAGCCAACAGTGATCATCTACTTCTGGCGGTCCCATAGAGAAGGAATAGAGTGCCAGGGCAGCAGTTACACACCCTATGATCAGTTTATGCACTTATACAGCACTGACATATTCCAAAGCACTTTATAGACATTAGCATCACTCCCCTATGGAGCTCACAATCTAAGGTCCCTATCCGTATGTCTTTGGAGTGTGGGAGGAAACCGAAGAACTCGGAGGAAACCCACACAAACACGAGGAGAACATACAAACTCCATGCAAATGTTGTCCTTGGTTGGATTCGAAGCCAGGACCCCCGGCACCAGTGCTAACCACTGAGCCACCCTGCAGTTTTTATGTCCCATGCAATATGGGATGACTTCAGACAAACCCTTGAATAATATTTACCCTTACAAAAAGGTTCTATATCAGAATCACAGGCGCCCTGATAGGTTTCCTAAAGCATGGTCTCCCTGGTGTACATCAAAAACTACTTTACACCTGGAAAGTTAAAGAAGAACTCCCGCAAAAAATTTTATTCCATGTCCTGCTAGAAATGTACATGATGTAATCTGTAGTAAATGTCATTTTCTTACCAGTAGCTGAATTTTTGAGTTATATCATCCTGAAGTTTCTTATCTGTTCATGTGACCAGCAATTAGACCCACCAACTCACACATAGACTTAAGTGTGGACAGGAAGTCTAATTCTCTATGTATTCCTATGGGAGCCTCACTTTCAGTCTCATAGGAATGAATAGAGAAGTGACTGGCTTGCTGTCCTGGGTCAGTTGGAGGTCAGGGAGTTGGTCACATGACCCAGCTACAATAAGAAGAGTGTGGAAACTCTCAATTTCAGCCTCTGATAAGAAAATGACAATCACTACAGATTATATCATGCACCTTTCTAACAGGTCAGAGAATAAAATTTTTTGCGGGAGTTCTTCTTTAATAAATGGCATATCTGAGTGCACACTGCTAATCTTCTCCTGATGACTCCCCTTGTCGTGTAAATGGATGTCATTCGTCGGTCTAATCCAGGGATGGCCAACCTGAGGCTCTCCAGCTGTTGCAAAACTACAACTCCCAGCATGCCCGGACTGCCTTCAGCTATCAGCCTACAGCAGGGCATGGTGGGAATTGTAGTTTTACAACAGCTGGAGAGCCGCAGGTTGGCCATGCCTGGTCTAGTCTGTTATTTTGACAGTGGATTTTGTATATGAGTACGGCCTATTTGTCTTCATCATCCAAATGATTCAATCCTCTGTATCGTGAACCATACATTGACATGTTGTTTCTTTGCTTACTACATTGGTTTTTATGTGTGTGTAGTGGCTGAAAAAAAAAATCAAACTTAAAAAAATAAAAATTTACAAAACTAAACAGAAAAACGTAAACACAAAATGTGTCTGGTCAGGAAGGGGGTAAATGACCCGGGCTTAACCCTTAGGATGCCAGAGGTTAGTTTTCATTTTTGTGTTTTCATTTTTCTTCCCTATCTTCCTTGAGCCATAGTAACATAGTTTGGCCGAAAAATTACATCTGTCCACCCAGTTCGGCCTGTTATCCTGCAAGTTATCCTGTACGAGGGCTTATTTTTTGTGGGATGAGTTATTGCCACCATTTAATATGGCATACAACATAGTGGGAAGCGGGAAACAAATTCCAAAAGGGGTGGAATAGGAAAGAAAACCGAATTCCTCCACCATTTTACAGTTTTTATTCCCACGGCGTTCCATTTGCAGCAAAACTGACTTGCGCACTTCATTGGGTTAGTACGATTACAACGATACCCCATATGTATAGGTTTTTATGTCTAAATAGTGCAAAAATAAATTTAAACTTTGAGGGGAAAAAAGGGAAGCACTTTTATATTTTTTTAATATATTTTTAAGTTTTTTTAAAAAAAAAATGTTAAATGATTTTGAAGGCCGTATTTGAGCCTACAAAATTCATTGTTTAAGTTCTGAACAATCATGATTTTTTACATCCATTAATTGTTCAGAATTGCACATTTCGTATGTTGGCCTGCCATCTGCTGGCCAAAATAAGAATTGCAGCTTAACCCTTTCTACCCCGGAGGTTTTTTCGGTTCTGCATTTTCGTTTTGCGCTCCCTGCCTTCAAACAGCCATAACTCTTTTATTTTTCTGTTCACATAGCTGTATGAGGGCTTCTTTTTTGCGGGACAAGTTGTACTTTCCAACGCCCCCATTTAATATTGCATATGGTGTAGTGGGAAGCGGGAAAAAAATTCCAAATGGGGTGAAATTGCAAGAAAACCGCTATTCCGCTACAGTTCTACGTGTTTCTTATTTACAGCGTTCGATGTGCATTAAAACTGACCGGTTACTTTCATTCTACTGGTCAGTACAAATCCGGTAATACTTAATATGTATAGTTTTTCCTGCGTTTAGATGGTGATAAAATAATTAGAAAGTTGCCCTTTTTTTTTTTCCTTGTCATATCTTGACCCCTATAACTTTTTGCTATTTATGTGTACTGAGCTGTATGGGGGCTCATTTTTTGCGGGGCGGTCTGAAGTTTTTATTGATACCATTCTGGGGTGTGTATGACTTTTTGATCACTTTTTATTAAATTTTGTTTAGAAAAAAAAGCGACAAAAAACGGCGAATCGCCATTTGGACGCTTTTTTCCGCCACATAATTCGCCGTATTGGAATTTTTTTTTATATTTTAAAAGTACGGGCGTTTTTGGTCACAGTGATACCCATGATGTCTATATTTATTGTTATTTAGGTATTTATTTTTTACTTATACGGAAAGGGGGGTGATCTGAACTTTTATATCTTTTTTATTTTTTATATATCTTTTAACATTTTTTTAAATTTTTTTTGTGATTATTTTAAAGCTCAAATGTGAGCTCATATATTGTGTTTTGTTTTTTTTCTTTATGGGCAATCACGGATTTACTAGATGCAGTTAAATCTATGAATTGCTCATTTCTTATCCTGGCCTGCCATCTAGTGGCCAGAATAAGAATTGCAGTTTGAAAACTGTAATCCTCACCAGCGAGGATTACAGTTTTCATATGGTGTACAGACACCCCGATTGGCCAGTCGGGCGTCTGTACACCACCCGGAAGCGTAGGCTTCACTTGATCACGGCATCTACAAGCTTTAATGACCGCGATCGGCACTAATGACGGTCGCGGTCATTAGCCGCCGGTCTCTGCTGTTTGAAACAGCAGAGACCAGCGAGCCATGACATCCTCTGCATGTGTGAGCGAGAGCCATGTTTGTACTTCACTTCAGTGCCGTACATGTACGGCGCTGGTAGGGAAGGGGTTAAACTGGTTAAGTTGAAGGTACAGTAAATAATAGCTTGAAACACCATAGAAACACACAATAAGAGCTGAATAAAAAAAATGTAGAAATGAATGTAAAATAACCTTTTCATAGATTCATTTCAGAGATTTTATTTTTTTTTTTTCATTTTTCTTTTAATTGAGCTGGAAGAAGAAAATGCTGATTATTCTCCGGGCGCCTCTAAATTACAGATAACCTCCCCGGCAGCACATTGCTTTATTCTTTACATCGGTTCAAGTAATGATCCCGACATCAATATTTCTCTGAAATCGAAAACGTCTGAATTATATCTCATGAAGTATATAATAAAGAGGAGAAAATGTAATTTTTTTCCAGGAATAGGATAGTGTAGATTAAGCAGGACTGCAGCAGGTCACGGAGAGAGGTGATAACAATGCTGCGAGAGAAGGAGAGGCTCTGGATGGAATGAGCAATTAATGTACTACGGATGCAAGACGTTGTACACCGCAATACCCGGGCTGCTACTCCCGCTAAATGACATTTAACTGAAAAAAGGGTGAAATCCCCTCTCAGCAGACAATTTCTAATTTCTTCTATTTTTTCACTGGCCTTCCAGGATTCCTATGTATTTATCAGACAGGCTTCTGTAGTTGCTTACCTCATGTACATCTTCCGAAAGTTTTTATTTTTTGGTTATTTTAACTCTCTTTCACCATGTAAACCAATCACTTTGGTTTGTTTCCAGTAGCGGACCAGAAACCTAAAGTGGCCCTGAAATAAAAACCTAAAAGTGGCCCCATTTTATAGGCGGGTCCACGTTGGCTTTGTTTAACCACTTCCAGACCAGGCCTAATTTTGCAAATTTGACATGTGTCACTTCATGTGGTAATAACTTTGGAACGCTTTTACTTATCCAAGCCATTCATAGATTGTTTTCTCATGACACATTGTACTTCACGTTAATGGTAAATTTGAGTCAATATGTTTTACCTTTATTTATAAAAAAAAAAAAATCAAAATTTACTGAAAATTTTGAAGAAAAAAAATCTAAATTTTTTAAAATATGAATTTCTCTGCTTTTAAGTTGCATATGGATATCTAATAAAATTGTTATTAATGAACATTCACCATATGTCCACTTTGTGTTGGCGTAATATTGGAAATGTAATTTTATTTTTTTCGGACGTTAGAAGGATTCAAATTTTAGATGTAGTTTTTAAGATTTTCATGAAAATTTCCAATAGTTAATTTTAAAGGACCTTTGCAGTTCTAAAGTGACTTTGAGGGGCTTAAATAATAGAAACCTCCCATAAATGAACATATTTTAGAAACTACAGCCCCCAATGTAATCCAAACTGATTTTACAAAGTTTGTTAACCCTTTAGATTTCCCACAAGAATTAAAACAGAAGGAAGGTGAAATTTAAAATATATTTTTTTTTTTGCAGATCTTCAATTTTTAATTCATTTTTCCTATAAGATATCAAGGGTAAACCGCAAATCAAACCTGAATATTTATTTTCCTGATTCTGAAGTTTGCAGAAACACCCCATATGTGGTTGTAAACTGCTCTGTGACTGGCAGTAATGAGAGGGAGATAGTTCAAGCATTTGTGATGAGTCAAAGTGATCAAAAGCCTGGAGACCAGGAACAAAGGTCTCAGGTTAAAGCTCCATGTTCTTGGCTGTCAGGAGGCAGCTGAGTCATGGAGCCTCTATGTACAGGTGCTGCACACAGGGGGCAAAGCTCAAGGACGTTTATAGTCAATGGGCAGTCTTGAAGTGGTAGATATGGAGCAGCGGGTCTACGAGGTGAGGCCACAGCAATTGAAGTCAGGAGGGTATGTGAGGTCGCTGGCTGGGTACATGAGTACCTGATTCTCACAGCTTTAATTACTGCTGAGAGCTCATTATGTGTCCGGCCAGCGGCAGGGAGGAGAGATTAAGCGGCCCTCTGGGGAATTTACCTGTAAGGTCTATGGCCAATCCCTCTGGTTTCTTTCCATCCTGTATGTAGCAGTTCCTGTTGCTGTATCCAACCAATCCCATGATGCACTTCTCCTTCCTCTGCCAGCACCACCCCATTTTTTGGCTTTATTTGGGCTTATTTTTTGCGGGACATACAATATAGTGGGAAAGCGGTAAAAAAAAATCCAAATGGTGTGGAGTTGGAAAAAACAATGAAATTCCTCCACCGTTTTATGGGTTTTGTTCCCATACAGTTAACTTGGCGGCAAAACTGTGCCCTTCATTTTCTGGGTCAGTATGATTACAACAATACCCCATATGTATGTTTTTATGTCTAAATAGTGTAAAAATAAATTAAAACTGATAAAAAAATTTTTTTTTACATCTCCATATTCTGACCCCCATAACTTTTGTATAGTTATATCTACTGAGCTGTCTAAGGACTCATTTTTTGCAGGACGATCTGCAGTTTTTATTGATACCATTGTGTGACTTTTTGATCACATTTTTTTGGGTAAGAGAAGCGATGAAAAATGGCAAAACGGTCACTTTGCTCCTTTTTTCCGTTATACCATTCGCAGTATTTGAAAAATATTTTTATATTTTAATAGTATGCGTGCTTTTGGTCGCAGTAATGCCTATATATATATATATATATATATATATAATATTTATAAAAAAAATATATTTTTATATTTTATATAGTATGGGTATATTTAACAGTTTTAGTTTTTTTTTTTACTTTTTCCTAAGGTATTGTAGCTGATGTTTCAGGTTACAAAACCTTGTTTTTTTTCTTCTTAAATTGTGAGAATTGCTCATTTCTTATGTTGGCCTGCCACCTGCTGGCCAAAATAAGAATTGCAGCTTCAATACCCTGGGTCTCCTCAGAGAGACCCAGCGTATTAAAATAAATTACCGCCATCCTCATTGGCCACAGAGGATGCAGGTAAGAAGCCCGCGCTTCCGCGTTTTTGAGCTTTTAGATGCTTTCAAAAGCTTTTATGACCGCAATCGGCTTTACAGCCGGTCCCAGTCATTAGCCACAGGTCTCTGCTGTTGGAAACAGCCGAGACCCACCGGCCATGGCGCCCGCTCGCGCGAGCAGCCATCGCTCCCATTGCTACATGTATGGCGCTGGTAGCGAAAGGGTTAAAATCCAGGATTTTCATACTGGTGGCCTATCCTCCGGATAGGTAATCAATATCTGATCGTGGGGGTCTGACCCCTGGCACCCACATCAATTAGCTGTGCTCCATGTGCACTTAGGCCATGTGACAAATCCAGGGTGGTCCTACTGTACATGATATACCATGCAGATGTTGGTTCAGGTCAGATTTAAGCCTGGGATATGGAGGCAACACTGCTAAGCACAGAACCTGTATGTCTTTCCACAGGGACATTTCTACCTCTTCTCTCGGCCACCGCGTTTCAGTAACGGATGGTCGGCACCGAATTATCATTACATGTGAAAGAGGAAAATACAACTTCGAGTTAATGACATGAAATGCACAAATCACCGGCTGAAAGGGACGGAAATTACTCTCATCTTATGCCACATGACCAATTGTTTGCAGGACATTATCAAATAAAGCAGAAAACAGCCATTAACCAAACCACAGAAGACGGCTGTGAAGAGACACAAAGAAGACCTCAGATAAAAGCTATTACAAAGCTCCTCAAAAAGAAATAAAAGGGGGAGATTTATGAAAACTGGTGCAAAGGAAAACTGGCTTAGTCGCCCACAGCAAACAATCTTCCATTTTTCCAGAGATGGAATCTAATTGGCTGCTATGGGCCCCTAAGCCAGTTTCCCTTTGCACCAGTTTTGATAAATCTCCCCAAAAAAGGTGTCATGGCTGACCTTACCTTGCCTCGGGTAGCAATATGGTGTATTTATGAGGAGGGGTGGTCTCAGGGAAATTAGAGAGAATAGCCAGGCGGTGAGGGAGCAGATCCGACCCATGGAAGGTAAAGAGAAGGTCCAAAGCCTGCACATTGCTTTCCTAAAATGACAAATAATAAAAGACTCCTTGCAATTATTCAGATTTTTTCACTACCATATCCGGTTACAAAAAAGTATTCAAAGGGGTTGTACGAGATTTTGACATTGATGGCCCATTTTCAGGATAGGTGGAGGTCTGAATCCCGGCACCACCACCGATCAGTTGTATGAAGAAGCCATGGAAGCCACAGCGCCGTACATCCTATAGTGGCTGTGCTTGGTATTGCAACTCGGGCCCATTCACTTGAATGAGACTGAGACATTTGATTGTATTTTCACTGGAACACCACACTCCCTTCAAATAGGAGATTAATGGGGGGTGCCGGGAGCTGGACTCCCATCTTTCTGATATTGATGAGCCATCAATATCCAAATCTCAGAGTTTAACTATAGTATATTAAAAGCGACTAAACTGCATTGAAAACCGCAGAGATGTGAACACAGCTAAGTCCGGCGCTACTGTCGTGGGTTTACGTGAACAGTGCAAACTTTCCATTAAAAAAACTCACTCAATTATAAGTCAGCGGAGTCTGTTATAAATGGAAGCCACAACCAAGAAGTGAACAAAAGCTTGGTCTGCAAATACAATGCACTGCTTAACTCTAACTGTTACTGACCCAAGTCAAAGCCTGTATTACAGCCCAGAGCTGCAATCACAATTCTGCCGGCTTTAGAACTGAAATCTTCCAGAGTACTCAGAGGGCTCCATCCTTTCCTGATGTATGATACACTAGAGCCATCCATATACAGGGTGGGCCATTTATATGGATACACCTAAATAAAATGGGGGTCAGATCCGGAGACCTTGGGAGCCTTGTTGATTGCTCCACGCACATGCATGCTCAGCTCAGCCGTGGGACTCCTCTGTCAGCGGATTTCCTCCAGTAAGAAAACAAAAGGATCAGGCACTTTGAAATCCAACATGCCTGATCTTCCTTTCCAATGACAATCAGGTGGCCCCTAAAATCAGGTGGCCTTTCTTCTCAGATAACTGTAGTACAGACCAAGAAGTGGCCCCTATTATTAGGCTTAGTGGCCATGTTTGAAAATTAAAAATAACATAAAAAATTCTTTAAAAATATGTTTAACCTAAAAATGTAATTTAAACAATAGGTAATTTTCTGATGACACGTTCCCTTTAAAGGGGTTGTCTCACTTCAGCAAATAACATTTACTATGTAGAGGAAGTTAATACAAGGCACTTAGTAATATATTGTTATTGTCCATATTGCTTCCTTTGCTGGCTGGATTCATTTTTTATCACATTATACACTGCTCGTTTCCATGGTTACGACCACCCTACAATCCAGCAGTGGTGGTCATGCTTGCACAATATAGGAAAAAGCACTAGCCTATGTGCGATCCCATGGACCCGGCCACCAGAGAGGCTGGCGCTTTTCACTATAGTATGCAATCACAACTACCACTGATGGATTGCAGGGTGGTCATAACCATGGAAACAAGCAGTGTATAATGTGATGGAAAAATGAATTCAGCCAGCAATGGAGGCAATATGGATAATAACAATACATTAGTAAGTGGCTTGTATTAACTTCCTCTATATTATAAATGCTGTATTTGCTGAAGAGACACAACCACTTTAAGCCCCAGGCATACGGGCTTACAGAAACAGCAAGGCGTCCCAGCACTCCACTGTTTCTGTAGCTCCCATTGTAGTATATCAGAGCCTTCCAAAAAGCCCCCATTCTCTACAATGGAAGCTATGCAAACAGTGGATCGTGGGCAGGCTCAGCAGTTTCCTTAAAGGGGTTGTCCAAGTTATGAAAAAAAAAATGTATAGAACTGTAAATCTGATGGGCAGCAATATATAACTAAGTTAAGCAAGTTTTAGGCAAAAAAAATCTATATTTTCTCATTTCCCTGGTTCCTCTTCTGGCCTTTGTTTACCTGCAGTAATAACAATCTCTGCCCCTCCCCCTTCCTGCTCTGCAAAGGGAGTGAATACAAGAGCTGGTCTGAGTGACATGTCTACTGGAATACTCAGCAGCATGTTGTATGTGTAGGACTACAAGTCCCAGCTGTACAATGACACTGCTGATACACACAGGGTCTTCACCCAACCTTTCTTCTCTACAATACAATACTTTGCAGATCAGCTCCAGTGTCAGCTCTGTGTCTGTAGGGTGAGGAGGGCAGATTCTGTGTCGCTTTACATCTGCAGCTGCTGTTGTAAAGCCTTCAGTGTGTCCTGGCTGAAGGGGTTAATGTTTTATCTGAAAGAATCCAGGGAGAGAGCAGATAGCAGGAGCCCGGCAGAGCAGGGGGCGTGGCCAGCACAGTGACGTCTGGTGTACAGGCTCTGTGCACGAATATAAGATTAGCAGGGAGGCAAGCTGACATCACAGGTCATGTGACCCTGAGTGAAATCTGATAAACCAGCAGCTTTAGAAGCAGAAAGTGTATGGAAAAGCTGTTGTATTTGACTAGTTAGAAACATACAAAGGACAAAAAAAACAACTCGGACAACCCCTTTAAGCCCAGCCGCCCAGTGGAAACGGAGAGATGAGAAAACCCCTTTAATACACCCTGAAAGCAGCTCCAGAGCAAACCTAAAATTTTAAGTTAATTCTGATGATTTGAAAGACATTCACGTAAATGTAGCACAAACCATTTCACCCTCCATCACATTTTATCTGCTTAATTTTTTGTTAAATTCCTCGTGGCCCTACAAATCTCTGCCGGTACGGATAAAACAGCTGCAATTACACTGCAGCAAAAAAACTCGTAACTTTCTGTGCCCTTAGATTATCCGCATATTAAAAATAACAAAGGCAGATGGATAATAACATTTGTCACCGTGCCCGGTATTGCACCGCTTCATATCTAGTTAGAGAGGATTACTTAATTGTGAATTAGTATTGACAGGATCATCTCGCTATGCAGAGTTCAAAGCGCGCTGGGCTTTAACGCCGAGTTAACTAACTGAAGCAGATTATAAATGATAATGGAGGTGAAAGGCGGCCTACTTAAAGAGGAATCAATTCCGCCTTTATTGTTCTGACTCTGTAACATTACCCGAGCATATGTTCTCGCTGACAGCACAATATTTTGGTTCCTAAACTTCTTGAAGAAGTCGGCGTCGTATCTCTTCTCGGCTGCCTGAGGCCCCCCGAGGATCTCCTTTAGGAGAAAGAAGCAGATGTTTGAGAAATCCTTCAAAATATGGTAATGAAGAAGATTAGAAATGGATAATTCCAATCTACTTATCGTCGGCTCCAACACTGCACACCAGGGGGCGCCGGCTCAGCAAACAGGCGGCCAGGCATGGAGTGATAGGACTCAACGCTCCTCCAGATTATTAATGCTTAAGGCACACAACGTACATCACAAGATATGGCAGCTGTCATCCATCACAATTAAAGAAGAACTCCCGCAAAAAAATGTATTCCATGTCTTGCTAGAAATGTACATGATGTAATCTGTAGTGAACGTCATTTTCTTACCAGTGGCTGAATTTTTGAGTTATATCTCCCTGATGTTTCTCATCTGTGTCATGTGACCAGCAATCAGACTTACCAACTGACACATCATCTTATGTGTGGACAGGAAGTCTAATTCTCTATGCATTCCAATGGGAGCCTCACTTTAAGTCTCATAGGAATGAATAGAGAAGTGACTGGCTTCCTGTCCTGGGTCAGCTGGAGGTCAGACAGTTGGTCACATGACCCAGCTACAAAAGGAAGAGAGGTTATTACTCACAATTACATTCTCTGATAAGAAGATTACACTCACTATAGATTATATCATGCACCTTTCTAACAGGTCAGAGAATAAAAAAATTTGTGGGAGTTCTTCTTTAAAGGAGGTTTCTGTTGTATATTTTCATATTTATGTTCTCACTGATACTTTTAGCTTTTTTGTTTTTAATTTAGATGTTTTTTCTTAGACACACACATATATAAGTGTTTTATGCTCCAATGAGTCTACAAAAAAGGCAACTTTGCAAACAGTCTCTATTAGATATGTCCTACTGTTCTAAGTCTATAAAAAAAAGCTGTGTCTCCATGGTAACAGACAACAAACAAACCCTGTGTAGTCTGATGTGCAGGCCCCTATTTCTTTCTAAAATATATTTGGTACAACAGAAGGACGTAGGGGATAGGTTGAAGGGACTATGACTGCAGGCTCTCAGATCTCAGAAGTGCAGCCTAAGGGCGCATTCACACGACCTCGCAGTGTTTCGTGGTTTGCAAGTTACGGATGTTCAAAAACACGGATGCCGCCCATGTGTGTTCCGCAATTTACAGAATAGGCAGCCCATTATAGAAATGCCTATTCTTGTCCGCAAAACAGACAAGTATAAGACATGTTTTTTTTTTTTGCGGGGACACGGAATGAAGCAACGACTGCGGACAGCAACCCAAACAGTTTGTGGTCACACCACGGAAGGAGAGCCTGTAGCAATGGACGGATCATTCCAGCAGTGTTCACTTACATGGTGATTGGTGATGTGTGGTATTACATCAGACTGCACTATACTCACTGTGTTGTGTCTATAAGGTTACGCTGGTGCCACTTACCTCATATGTTGACAGGCGATCTAGGTAGGTCAATAGCTTGAGCCTGCAGCGGCAGATCTCCTTCTGCTCAAGTGTTAAGCTGTGAGACAATGCCATACGTTACTCACTACTGATAACAATGAAGCCATACAATGTCAGGACATAGTGCACAGCCATGTGTCAGGGTATGAAAAGCATTTCACAACCTATGGAGCATTATTCTACCTAAATTATGTGTATTTCATGCTAATTAGACATAGTACTGCGGGAATGAGAGGAGGACACCAGGGAGGCCCAAGGGCAATGCTGCAGAGAGTACTAGATATTATGAGATGTGCACCACAAAGTGAAAGGCCAAGAAAATCTTTACCTATACGCTCCTGAGTTAAATGTGATATTACATACTATTAATGGTGGCTTTCTTCCACCGATGCAAAGAGAAAAACCACAATGCAATACTGGTGACAGTGGGAATAATTTCCCACATGAATAAAAAGTCCCACTGCTGCAGATATCTTAACAATGTATGCGCTACCGAAGGCTAATGTCACAATATTCTGACATAGTTTTATAAGATAACTTAAAAGCCTATATCCACCATCACAAACCAATGTTAAAGGGGTTCTGCAGTTCTGTAAAACTGATGATCTATCCTCTGGATAGATCATCAGCATCTGATCGGCGGCGGTCCAACACCCGGTCTGTTCACTTGAATGGAGCTTAGCCCCGCCCAGGCCAGTGATACTACTCGTGACGTCACTGGGCCGGCGGTAAACACAGAGAAGGCCGCGGCGCTCCAGCAGCGCCGCTGCCTTCTCGAACAGCTTTTCAGCAGGGTCCCGGGTGTCGGACCGCCGCCAATCAGATGCTGATGATCTATCAAGGGGATAGATCATCAGTTTTACAGAACTGCAGAACTCCTTTAAATAACCTGTGTTCCGAATTCTGCGACAGATACATGCCAGTATATCTGGTAGTAAATGACCCCCATAATGTCTCGTCTATCTAAATCTGTGTTGCTCAATGCCAGTCCTCAGGATCCACCTGCTGGTCATGATTTGATAATATTCTATAGAATGCCTAGGGTAAGTCCTGCTGCGTTGGCACTAATTATCTCACCTGTTCAATACTAAGGAAAACATGACCAGCAGGTGGGCCCTGAGGACCACAGATCTAAAGGACCAGGGGTGAAGATATATAGGAGGTGAGTGTATACAGTGATTAGCTGCAGTGATATAAACCTCCTGCCTGTACTATCAGTGTGTGCTGACTCTCCAGTGTAGTTCTATGATATGTACCTTCACACTGGTCTCCCTGCCTCCTGTACGTAAGAGCTGACACAGGAGAGAGAGATGACAAGGCAGAGAGAGCAGACTGGCTCAAGCTGCATCACATAGGAGAACATGGAGACTCTGCAGTGTGAGGGGACAGCAGTTCTGTGTCACTGATCTGTCAAGGCTGCACAAAGTGGTGTGGTGAGACTACCCTCTCTGTCTCCGCAAAGCCAGGTATGATGGGATATGTAGGATTCATTAGGAAAACCATATCTGAGGGGAGGAGGACTCAATATGGCTAACGACCCCCGAATGACACATCAAATACAACATTTACACACAAGAGCCTCCCCCTTATTCTTTAATAACGGCCTATCCTGCACTATATAGGCAAAAAAAAATCCCGGAGAGCTTCTCTGATGACTGGCGGGCAAGGCAGGTGCTCAGTCTGCAGCAACATTGTTTGCTACTGCCACAGCAGAAGAAGATGAGCTCCTCCTCTAGGAATGAGCTCTTACTAACACAGGTTTCAGCTGTATGGCCGGGACAGGAGAAATCTCCAATCCTGGTCATCTAATCCCTTTGATCGTCAAGGACTGTTTCCATGGCACGATCCAAGGGCCCCCTCCCTTCGACTCATAGTAACACTGGGATTATAATAATACGAAAAGCTACTCACTTGTCAAAGTCCACCCTCTGCAGCAGTTCTTTATGCCTCTGGTTTTCTCTCTCTTTTCGGCTTTCTGCCTCCTCTTCTGGAGTCAAGAAGTCTTCATATGGGAGGTCATCAAAGTCTACTTCTCCTGGTAGAATAAACCTGTCCAACACATAAAGGGAGAGGAAACACTTGAGGCAGAATAAAAAACACATAAAACAAATAATGACATCTACCCTATAGTATATCTAATGTGAAAGCTCCATTACGGATCCCAAGACCAGCGATAACGTCAAGTTCCAATCAACTCCTGTAAAAAGAGTATTAAGAAAGAAGAGTGATGGATAATAGTGCAGTCTGATGCCACAAGATGCCCTCGTGCACCTTTGAAGTATAAAGGTTTTACAGTCTGTGCAAAATTTGGACCTCTGTTCTTCTATTATTCCTCCAGGAAATGTATGAATAAATTGATAACTGGGAATAACCATTTCTGTGTCAGTAAGTTGGGCCCTTGCACCCTGACATGGTCAGTACCGATTAAGACGGTGTCTGTATGTGCAGGGGCACACCTCATTGACAAGTGGAATGGTAACATCCAGTTGTCAACGTATTCACATATGTCGTCTCCCTTCTCTCTTCCTGCTCTCCGCGGCTCTATGTCTATGGGACAGCAACAGTGGTGAACAAAAAGAGAGAAGGGAGACCCCATGTGCGAACTGCGTCTCCTCAAACAGCTGATCGGCGAGGGTACCAGATGTTGGGTCAGGATAGGACATCAATAGAAAAAAGCCGGGACAACCCCTTTAATTAATGCTAGGAGCATAGTACTTCTACAGGCTGGCGGCCCCAGTTGCCCACCTGAATTCAACTGTATTGTCGTCCTCAGTTTAATGCTGCAGCAGGGACATCAATGTTTTGTGCTGTACTGAGGTATTTGGTTCTGCTGGGGCGGTACTTTGCTGGCCCTGCCTACCTGTGCCGCCTTGCCTTCTGGCAATTTACCCTCCTACAACATGGGACAACTTTTAGTTTTTTTTTTTTTTGTTTTTTTTCCAGGGCCACTTTAAGTTCCCAGTTCCCCATTCAGAGCTGGGCGGTGATGCCATTAAGTACGCAATATGACTGCTGAGGCCAGTGACTGGTTGCAGCGGTCTCATGCAGGCACAGCAAGTCATCACTGGCGGCCTGCAAACAAAGAATGACGGGCGGCCACTGGAGCATCTGTGCTGAATCAACAGGCTACTAAAGAGGACCTTTCACCTCTCCTGACATGCCTGTTTTAATATCTTCATGCATTCCCCCTTGTAATAAGAATTCTGGAGCATCTATTCTTATGTCTCTATGTTGTGCCATTCGTCTATTATTTCTACTAAAAGTTATGAATGAATTGCTAGCAGTCTGCAGTAAGGGTACAGGGGGGAGGTGACCAGTTGGGGGTGTGTACCTGCACAGTCTGACAATGGCAGCACTGATTGGATAGAGTGAGTCTGTGCAGGGACAAACCTCGAACTTGTTACCTCCCTCTGTACCCTTACTGCAGACTGCTAGCAATTCATTCATAACTTCTAGTAGAAATAATAAATGAATGGCACAACATACAGACATAAGAATAGATGTTCCAGAATTGTTAGTACATGGGGAATGCATGAAGCTATTAAAACAGGCATGTCAGGAGTGGTGAAAGGTCCTCTTTAACAAGGTGAGTTTTTTTATTTTACTTTCGATCATTTCCTGCTTCTTTTATTTTAATATACTGTCTGACAACCCTTCTAACTAAAACCGTCATATCAGGAGGAAAGGTTAACCTACGTTCACAAAAGCTCTTCATTGGGAGAAGGGCTCAGCTGAACTTTGAGAAAGGAAAAAACAAAACCCCTGTGCACTCAACTATGCGATAAATGAATGGTAAGGCGTGTGGAAGCGGGCGTCTGGCTCCCCTTTATCAGCCTTAAAACCTATAAAGCATAAAAGTCTGTTTTTGTTTTTTTTCGGAGCAGAGTGCCTGGTGGAGAAATAGCAGTTGGCTTCTCCATTTAGACACAGGCTATTTCCACTAAAGAGCAGCTGCATATATTATGCATTAAAACCCACACTTTAAGTGGTTATCAAAAAGCAACAGGGGATCGGCGAAGCAGCTCAGATGATGTTGGGACAGTGCCCACTGTAATGATAATACATCGCTCCGAATCAGAGAGCTCAAGAGACGGCATATTATTACACAACATTTTAGTGAAGTATGCTAATTACCATAACCATCAGATAGGAAAAGGGATAATTAGAATGGGCGAGATTGAAGACTGGTAAATGAATTTACGCATGCATTAACATGTTAAGGAATTGGGCACTTCACTGAGCTGTCTCAGGCTCGAGACCATTAATCAGAAGATAGGATTCACAAGTGAACTGCCGGCAAATGCAAATGGGGGGGGAAGAGACACCGCTGGCCCCATCGCTCCGCGGTTCTCTGCTGAGATTTCTTACAAGAGCCTTGCACGCAGCTCACAAATAAATAAGAACATCGCGTCTGCAATATATCAAATTAGCAGTGTTTTCATACAACGCACCTTCCTCCATCTTCCCCATTGCCTATGGCAACAAGCGCCTCCAGGTCTGTTCCCTTAAGGCCAAACATCAGCAGTTCCTTGGCCGCGTCCACGTTCTCGGGGACCCTTTCCAGACATTCATGCAGGACCCAAGACCTCTTCTTAATTTTGCTCTGGAATAAAATCCATTTAAAGTCACATGAACATTTATCCAATAGGACACACTGAGTATCAATACTCTGACACAGGGAGGAAATAGCAATAAAGGCTATGACCACCTCTGGACTAAGATTTTTGTTAATTGCGAAATTAAAGGGGTTCTCTGGTCATTTCTTCTAATCCATAGATGTTACTAACCAATGGAAGGAAGATGTTTTACAAATTACTTACCTGTCTTACGCTCCGCAGAAGCCGGCATCAGTGCATTGCTTGCGCAGGCTGCAGATATAGGATCTACATGGGGCTTTGCAGGACAGCCAGCTATGTGAAGGAATTGCACATGCACTACAGAAGTAAACTGTTAACGGGGTTGTCTCACTTCAGCAAAGGGCATTTATCAAGAGAAAGTTAATACAAGACAATTACTAATGTATTGTGATTGTCCATATTGCCTTCTTTGCTGGCTGGATTAATTTTCAATCACATTATACACTTCTTGTTTCAATGGTTATGACCACCCTGCAATCCAGCAGCAGTGGTCATGCTTGCACACCATAGAAGAAAGCAAAGGCCTACGCATGCTCACATGGTCCTGGCCACTATGAGAGGCTGATGCTTTTTCCTAAAGTGTGCAAGCACTGCCACTGCTGCTGGATTGCGGGGTGGTCGTACTCATAACCATGGAAATGAGAAGTGTATAATGTGATGTAAAAATGGATCAAGCCAGCAAAAGATTCAATATGGACAATCACAATACATTAGTAAGTGCCTTGTATTAACTTTCTCTACATGATAAATGCCATTTACTGAAGTGGGACAATTCTTTTAACATTTTACTTTAGTAGTGTTTGTGCAATTCCTTCACATAGTTGGCTGTCCTGCAAAGCCCAATGTAGATCCTACAGCACAATACATCTGCCTGTGTCGGCTTTCTCTGCTTCCCTCCGTCCATTACTAAGAGAGATGTCAGCTGGGAGGTGGAGAAGTATTAATATGATAAATCAAAGTGTGGAAAGAAGGGGAAGAATCCAAGCCTTCACACAGTGCAGATCCATCAAGCTGTACTGCATCAGATTGTACAGCAGATAAGCAGAACACAAGTCAGTCAGCCACAAGGGAGGGTAAACCACATAGACTGTGTATCAATGTACAGAGAGTGGACAGAAAGGAGTAACACCACAGGGAGGGAAAAATAACAAACCCCTGTCCATCAGCACAGGAGAGTGAAGATGCCTCATGGGCTATATAAGGAAAAGCCTAGGAATGAAGCTGTGCTGATCCATGAGAGCTAGTGAAGGCAGCAGCATCAGGGTCACACAGATCCCACAATATTACTGGAGGGATACATCCATATGAGTAAAATCTGAAACTAGGAGCAGGTTGTAAACTGAATATCAGTGGGCCTCAAATTGAATGAAGACTGCAGCCTGAAATGTACTGCAACTTTTTTTTTAACTCAAGGTAACCACTAACACGTAAAATATTTTTCCATCTCTCTTTTCCAAGTGTCTCTATCCTTTCAGCAAATGTTTGTCTTTTACTTTTTAACCAGATTTGATTGTGCAGTACAAAAAAATGCCAAATTCAGTGGTAAAATTAGTCTTTGATATGAACAGTTTGTCGAACGTCAGGTCACCCATTACACATTCCGGTAACGGTCAATATGACAAAGAAGTCCATCAAGCAATAAAGTGTAATAGTAATGTAGGACAGTCACAGATGACAATTTTCCCACCTGTTTGGCACTAACCACAGGGCACTTGACTGTTTTCAGAAGGTCCATAGAAATGAGTGGGAAGCGCAACACTCCATTAACTTCTATGAGGCTGATGGAAATACTGTAGCCGAGCCGGCACCTGGCTATTTTTGTTGCACATGCGCAGTCCACTCTCCTTCACTTTATGGGACACATTCTAGAGACAGGTGAGGGTCCCAGAGGTACCACCAACGTGTGAGGTGGGCCAACCCCTTTAAGTGATTCTTCTCTGTTCCAGTCATGTCATCATGGCTTCTGTACATAAAGGAGCGGTACGACAGACCTGCTTTACAATTTTGATGCATTACATTGACTTGTAGGGTGGTCTATCAAGTTTCCGTCCAGAAGTCCCATAGAAGTGAATGGAGTGGTGATCACACATGGACACCACCCACCCGGTGACCATAAACGTATCGCCTATTCTGTGCACAGGTGATAAATGCTGCTTCTGGGAAAATCCCTTTAAAGATAAGGGAAGGCAGGGGCGGATTGGGAACTTAAAGTGGCCTTGGAAAAAATAAAATAAAAGTGGCCCCATGTTGTAGGTGGGTCCACATTGAAAGAAGACCGGTCAAAACAAGTTGGCATGGACAACCGAAATAGGCGTTCCTACAATACTGTAGTGCAGCACAGAATACTGACCCAGCCAGGGGTGGATTGGCCATAGACCTTACAGGGAAATTTCCCGGTGGGCCGATGCCCAGGAGGCCACCTAAGCCCTCCTCATAGCCAGCCAGTGGAATTTTTTGGGGACGTAGTTTGTGCAGCTGGCAGTACGGTATTTTGAGGTGGACTGTGGTATTTGGGTCTGTTGGGTGGTATAATGTGCCACAATATGGTATTGCTGGCCCTGCCTTCCATCAATTTTGACCAGACTACATAACAGGACCACTTTTAGTATATTTTCCAGGGCCACTTTAAGTTCCCAGTCCGCCTCTGGACCCAGCAGAACCAAATACCACAGAGAAGCACATAATACATCCGAACCAGCCACAGTATTCAACTGCATCACTGTCAGGAGGACGATAATACAGTTGGGTTCAGGACGGCACCTGCGGCCGTTGAGTATCAGATCATTATGTACCTGGCCTGCGGCCATCAAGAGGGCTTGGGTGGCCTCCTGGGCATCAGCCCACCGGGAAATTTCCCTGTAGGGTGTATGGCCAGTCCGCCCCTGAGGGAAGAGTTATATCCGTGTTGTGCCAGGAGCCCGGCTAGGACATCAGGGGTAAGGAGACAATCCACTGCCGTTTTCCTTCAAGGATGATGGCTGGAGTCCTATCCCCTTGCTGTGAAGAATGTGAAAGGTCTAATTCTACAGTGGGCAAAATGCTGCGGGGGTTTATACTTTACACTAAATTATTCTGTACACAGGTAATTTGCAAACCTATTATTTCATCCTGGTTGATTTGTATAAGCTAATTATGCTCCCATTACTGGCCTGTAATAAACAGGAGGAAATATCATCAAGAAGGAAAAATGAATACATTTGTGAAATGAATTTTGCAGAAGGTCAAATCTGTGGAGAGAAAAAATCTACCTGGATGTTGTTCAAATCTCAACAATAAGGGGGAACAAAATAATGAGGGCTTTATACAACAGAGCATTATCTGTACTGAACCGATTATCAAGATACAGAAGAAGATGTAACAGGCGAATCCGGTAATTGTCATAATTACCGCTAGTAATGAAAAACGCATCAATTACGTGATAAACACGTGCAAGAGATCATTACAGGAGCCCAAAATACACTCACTGTCCTACTGAGCTTATAGGTACAAGTACAGAGCAGTTCTAGAAATATCTATCTATCTCATATCTATCTATCTTCCTATCTCATATCTATCTATCTATCTATCTATCTATCTATCTATCTATCTATCTATCTATAGCAAAAAACAAGTCTCAGCAGCACTGAATGAGGAAAAACGAGGTGCACGCCAAACAGACCAGACCAAGGTCCCAGCATATAAAAAAGAAAAAAGAGGCAGCACTCTCCAGTAAAAAAGTGAAAAATGAAAGTCTTTATTTACCCATGTGGGATTGCGACGTTTCGGCCCAGACTGAGCCTTTCTCAAGCAGTCATTGGCAATGTGAGTAAAACATTTATACAAAAACTCAAGTGAGCATAATAATTAATCAATCAACTTTACAATCAATCATTAAAAATACAATACAGGTGTGCTGTGAATTTAAAACATAATGCATATTAAAAAAATTCCTGAAGTGCCATCGTGAAGTGCCATCCTATTATAACATGATTAAAATAAACAAATCACACTTAGTGAATAATAGTTACAATATAAAAACCTCAAATGTCAGTTAATCATGTCAGGTGTACATAATATTCATAAACACCCTACCAGGTATAGCGGAGAATGAAGCCTTTAGTTGCACACAGACATGTGGCTCCGTTAGCGTCTATGGGGTTCCAATGCGCATGCCCCAGTAAATGCACGTCAGCAGGATACTCAGTATGTGCCACGTTTGCGTAACATGCATCCTTTTCACCAAGTATACACATCCCCCATTTTAGAGCAGGGAAACGCCCACAACCTAATCCTAATATTATCAACTCTCTGTAATACTACAAGATCATACATAGCACCATACCGCTCACAACGATATTCAAATAGGTACAATAAGGCTTACTATTTATACACTATCGGTCCATATCCTCCATTTATCCAACTGGACCACAGGGCTCTCCTGTATGTAGTAACCCATAGCAACCATCTGGCAGCCCAAGGAGTGGGAGCAAGAGAGAGTCTGCCACAAAGTGACACACCTTTCCCCGCTACATGGCAGAGAAGCACGAAATCGGGTCACCAACCGGCGATCCGTTCACCCAACTCCAACATATTCCACCCCTATAGGGCTCCATGCACTGGCCATATAGGGTTAACAGTGTATAGCAAGCCAAAAGTGCCTGAAATTGCCTTATCAACAGTATGATAAAGTATAACAGAGAGGTATACATAAATCACAGCAGGGCATAGATATATTTAAAAAGTAACAAAATTATAAGGGCTATAATGCGCATTGGACATCCCAAATCCAGGAAATAATCCATCATTCTTTCCATAAAGCTTCATCCACCGTTCACTCCGGTAATCATTATCTGTTGTAGGATAAAAAAGAAGAAAAGATATATAAGTAAGACAACATGTATATCTCCTAAGTACTTCATTTCATATATATATATGCCAATATCATACCAATGAATCAACTGAGTATTCTCAGATAAATCACAGCCATACTACAAAGCTATCTGTATATCGGGATCTATATCAATACGTTTAATTTGTAGTCAACATTCAGACCTTTAGGGGATAAAGTACCGAACCTGTGGATCCACTGCAATTCTTTTCGAAGGAGCAACTTCGCTCTGTCGCCCCCCCCCGTCTCAAAGGAGGTACATGGTCTATAATTCGAAAGCGTAATTGGTTTTCACTATGTTTAAATTCTGTGAAGTGTCTTGAAACTGGCAGATCGAGTCTCTTTTTACGGATGGTATACCTGTGATGGGTCAAATGTATTTTCAAATCCAATGTAGTCTCCCCTACATACCAGAGGTCACACGGACATGTGAGGAGATAAATAACAAAGTCCGCACTACATGTCAAAAAGTGCCTTATATTGAATATTTCCCCACTCACCGGATGCGTAAACTCACCACCCTTCAACATAAGCCGGCAGTTTACACATGCCAGGCATGGGTAACAACCCAACTTTCGTGGTGCCAAGTAAGTTTATGTGGACAATATAAGTGGTGGAAAGTCCGAGTGTACCAATTGGTCACCCAGACTTTTTGACCTTCAGGTGGAGTACTGAACTCCGGAATGTCTTTGTGGCATTTATGTAGCACCGGCCAGTGATGTCTTATAACATTACCAATTTTAGTAGCTTGTTCTGAGAAGGTAGATACATAATGAATCCTACTCCGTAATCCCTGTTTTTGTCGAGGTTGCAGAGCTGCATCCCTGCCGACCGAGAGGGCCTGTCTCTTTTGTTGCTCCACTAATTTTTTCGGATAACCTCTCTGTGTAAATTTACATGCCATATTATCTAAAGTAACCTGGAGTTGTGTAGGTTCCGCAATTGACTAAACGGTAAGTTCTTAATCATACTCCTTGGATGTCCGCTATGATAATGTAATAGTGAATTCTTATCTGTGGGTTTAACATATAACTTTGTTTTCAAAGTCTGGTCAATTATTGATACATCAGTATCCAAAAATTGTATATTTTTGGTAGAATGCACAAGGGTAAACTTGACCTAAGAGATTCACTGAAAAAATGCACTAAAACAGTAGATGCAAACAATATATGGACTAAGCCCTCACTCTATAGATAAAATCTGAGACTCTTAGCCAATACATTTTGATCAAAACACATCTGTGCCCACCTACCCAGCGCCACGGTGGTCTCAGTCCAGGCAGGTCCTACGCTAAACCTTCCTATGCGGTTGTGCATCTATGTTTAGGAGCGCAGACCCTGCACATATAGTGTGCTGCTCCTAGTTACCTCTGTGTGCATCAGCAACCAATGAGCGAAGGAGAACACACACCTATACTGTATGTACCACCTAATCAAGGTCGCCTCTTAGATAGGTGGGGCAAAAGTGCACATGAATGCTACTCCCCTGGTTATAGGAGCGCATTCACACCAGAAGGTGCTACACCTTCCAGAGACAAAAAATATTCACGGAAAACAGATACAGACATCCTGCACCATGTGACAGTAAAATGTGCGGATGCACAAGGCTAAAAAACTTGACATAAGGATCAATGTCGTTCAAAAACTCATGAAAGGAAAACAGTTGCATTAAGGATCCATGCCACAGGAGGAAGATGTTGTCGATGTATCTCCACCACACCGCTACATGTGCGGCGTGGTGGGAGAAAAGGACGACATCCTCCTCCAAATGTCGCATATACATATTAGCATAGGTCGGGGCATGTTAGATCCCATGGCCACGCCCTTGCACTGAACATAAAACTGATCCTGGAAAAGAAAATAATTGTGTTGCAGGACTATATCCAGTAGCGCCAAAATAAAATCCTGGCACTCATGGGTATAATCAGAAGTCCGCAAAAAGTCAGATATTGCTGAAATGCCTCTATCGTGATCTGTTGACGTATAGAGACTCACTACGTCAAATGACGCTAATATCCAGTCCGAGTGGCCAGAGAGATCCAAACCTTGCAACTTCAACAAAAAATCCGTAGTGTCTCTAATATAAGACTTAGCCTCAATAGCATATTTACGCAGTGTTTTATCCAAAAAAACAGAGATGTGGGAAAAAATAGAGTCGGACCCCGAAACGATGGGGCGTCCAGGTGGGTCCACCAGTGTCTTATGTATTTTGGGAAATACATAAATCACTGGTGTAATTGGTTGTTCCACAATGAGAAATTTTTCCACATCACTATTAATCACACCCCCTCTCAAGGCCTCCTGGACTACCAAATTAATACGTCTAGCAATATCAAATTTGGGATCCATGGACACTGGAGTGTAGACATCTACATCTGACAATTGCCTCTGGATCTCGGCAACATATTTATCGGTGTCCATGACAACCGTCGCTCCACCCTTGTCCGCGGGCTTGGCCGAAAGTCGCAATCCCACTTTTCTTTTTTATATGCTGGGACCTTGGTCTGGTCTGTTTGGCGTGCACCTCGTTTTTCCTCATTCAGTGCTGCTGAGACTTGTTTTTTGCTTTATATTATTGACTATTTTCGGCTTTGCACGGATTTCCTTGTTTTTTGATTTTTTTTTTCTCCTTTTTATTTTTTTGATTTTGTTCGTTTTTTGTAATATGTCTTCCCATGAGGTGGATCCTTTACCCAGTGGGACACAGTATACTCCGGATGATATCAACAGAATACTACAGGGAGTGTCTGGGGATGTTTCCTTTTTGAATACGCCTTCCGTTAAGGAGCTAAAGCGCAACTTTGAAGGTTTGAACAGACGATCTATTGCTTTGAATCTCCACATGATGACCCTGGGGGAGTATTTCAAGGTCAATCGTATCCCGAGAGGTATGAGAACTAATATAAAACCAAATCTGCTTGCCTCCAATGTGGAGTTTTGTAAGAAATTTGAGGCATTATCTAATCAATATTCTAGGGATCTTATCCTGTTGAACCTTGAGTTTTTGCAAACTGAATTAACTGTGATACGAGATGAACTGTCTACACTTGAAAACTCCAAATGCCATCATTTAA